>CM069860.1:138312946-138912946 GCA_036172795.1 Pelodytes ibericus | reverse complement strand
TGGATCTAAATGTAATGTGTTATTGGCCAGTTTTACAATGAAATATGATTACGTTCCAAAAAGCCGATTTATCATATTTATAGATGAATTTAAAATCTTATGAAAACCCAAAGATGGATAGACATCCCTAGCTTTATATCCCTGTTGATTTTAATTTCCATATTGTTGGTAAACAATTGAATGTTGAGAAAATAGCATATCATTTCCTTTCATCAGACATCAATGCCAGGGGAATTGCTTAGCACCTTTTTGGAAACAATCAACAATCTATTTAGTGGCTGGGATTCCAATATAATTCAGAGGTCGAGTAACCAAATGTGGGACTGGTTGAAAACCGGAATGATGGAACGAAACAAAAGAACAGCTATTTTAAACAGTTCAACCACTGTTTCTCACCCTGCATTGCACACAATACTCTTCCATCTTCTCATCTCTGACAACGGAGATTACAATTTGTGATTATTGACAGCTAAAAATGGGAAGAAATATCATTTAAAAAAAATAAATTAATGGGATATGATGAGTCACAAATATGGTCCCTTTCTCACAATATCTCAAAATTCATCACCCTTCGGCAATCAGTCCTGGAGAACACAGTTCAGGCTTTTACACCAAAGTTGCTCTGCATGAAAACTCTTATGCAATCACTATTCCTACAGCCAGAGTGTATTCCATGGAGCTGTATTTAACTATTCAGGTGCCGGAACACAATGTCTGGGCTGTTTTCCAGATGATACAGCACCTGGAACCGGTTGTTTATCAAATGAATCACCTATCCCCTTAGCCAGAATGCATTACATTGCGCTGTATTCACCAGTTCCAGTGGCCAGAACTCAATGTCTGAACTATTTCACATATGTTCTGGCAGCCGGAACAGATTGTTTAGCAAATTAATAACCTATTTTTTCAGCTAGCATGCGTTCACCAGTTCCAGGAGCCAGAGTATATGTATGTATGTATGTATGTATGTACCTGGGTACCAGTACAGACCATGTGTATGTATGTATGTATGTATGTATGTACCTGGGTACCAGTACAGACCATGTGTATGTATGTATGTATGTATGTATGTACCTGGGTACCAGTACAGACCATGTGTATGTATGTATGTATGTATGTATGTACCTGGGTACCAGTACAGACCATGTGTATGTATGTATGTATGTATGTACCTGGGTACCAGTACAGACCATGTGTATGTATGTATGTATGTATGTATGTACCTGGGTACCAGTACAGACCATGTGTATGTATGTATGTATGTACCTGGGTATCAGTACAGACCATGTGTATGTATGTATGTATGTATGTATGTATGTATGTATGTATGTTCCTGGGTACCAGTACAGACCATGTGTATGTATGTATGTATGTACCTGGGTATCAGTACAGACCATGTGTATGTATGTATGTATGTATGTATGTATGTATGTATGTTCCTGGGTACCAGTACAGACCATGTGTTCCGGCCCCTGAACTGGTGAGTACTGCCCTGATGAATGCATTCTTGCTGCCAAAATAGGTGATTCATTTGATAAACAACCTGTTCCAAATACCGGAGCATCATTGTGTTCCAGCCCCAAGGAACAGGTGAATACACTCTAGCTGTAGGAATAGGTGGGTTGTTGCATTCACAAGCTATTTTGGTGCAGGAATACCTGGGAAATAGTTGAGACATTCTGTTCTGGCTTTTGGATGCTAGAAATCATGACAAACAGTCAGGGAGGTACATTTCTACTACTGGAAAATATGAACACAGCTCCTACAATGATTCATATTTAAAGAACATGTTTATGTGTGTGTGTGTGTGTGTGTGTGTGTGTGTGTGTGTGTGTGTATATATATATATATATTAACACAATGCTAAACAAATTATTGTCATAAAGGTTATTATTAATTGAGAGACCAGTCATGCATAGTAAGAGGATGATGGGAATTTTAGTACAGAGCTGAACACAGAACAGTTCTGTGTGAACTTGCGTTATGATCTGCAGGACAATGACTGGCTGAGCATAATAAGCATTTATGATTTGGGAAAGGGTACATATTTAGTTTTACTATGTCTGAACATGATGGGAGATGCAGCGCCACTTTGGTGGAAAAACCTGCACTGTGTTCTGCAGGAGTGTGACTGGCTGAGCATGATGAACATGTGAAAAAGGGACCATATGTATGATACTTCACATTCCATTTATTTTAAATGTCTATTATATTTAGCTGCCAATGATCACATTTTTAATGCCTACAGCCAGATTTTTAACATCTGAAGTCATTCCCACACACTAGCAAACATACCTTGCAGAAGAAGAATAACTATTGCCTGCCATACAGCTACTGTTTAAAAACCAATGTTCCGCTCCATTCTGGTTTTCCAGCTTTCAACCAGTCCCCTGAAGGCTCTATAAGGTCATGTATTGAGGAAATCATCTGCATGCCTGAAATAAGAAACTATGTGAACAGCAGTGTCACCTAGTGGCTGAGAGTGGGACTACAGCTTTATCTAAAAAATACTATCATTATTAATGAATTATTTATAACGTATTTTACTAGGAAGGATACATTGAGATTGTTCTCCTATTCAAGTATGTCCTTGGTCAATGAGCACTGCATTGTTACAATAGGTTACAAAATATTATTAAAAATACAAAATAATATTAAAATACAAATAAACAAATATAACAGAACATGAACAAGAAATATAATCAACAGGTGTGTTCTGCATTGAGGTATGTTGCAGAGATCTCTCAAGGGATTTTAAACTGGGGCAAGATTTTATGTTTATTTATTTATTTTATAAAGTACTAGTAAATTACTCTGTTCTGTATAATTAGGATTAGAAGAATAGAAGGATTAGAGCTCACAGTTTATTATTACCAAGAAAACAGAGTAACCCTCTGCTATTGGACTACAGTTTCCAAGATGTTCTTTGTGCCTTTCTACTCACTACAGCTACATCAATCTTCAATAAATCTAGTATTTTCATGAAACTGATGCAAGCACCCATAAGAGTGTCTTAAGGCACAAAAGTGGCCTAGCACATTATAGGTGATAAAATGAAGTACACCATTATTATATGAGTTAATTCAGAGCGAAAAGACACAAGTAGACTTATAATAAGGTGAGTCACATGATGAAACTGGGATAATGATGTACTGCTGACCAGGACTACATTGACTTTTTAATTAGGGACCAAGCCCAATGGTTTGTTTTGTATACATGAAAGGTGATTTCTCCCTGTTTTATAACATACTGAATGGCACTTCTGCAAAGTTCCTAACATATCCTATAGTCTTTGTCAAAAATAAAACTAATAAGCATTAATAAAAGAGCTTATTGATCCAAGGAGAAATCTGATTGCCTCTTGGAGTCAAGAAGGAATTTTTTCCCCCAGGAGGCAAAATTCGAAATAGCTTCCTTAGGGGTTTTTTGCCTTCTTTTGGATCAAAAGCTGTAATGATAGGTAGAAGGGTTGAACTTGATGGACTTGTGTCTTTTTTCAACCTAAATTACTATGTTACTATGTTACTAAGACTTAGGAGAAATCATATCATGAAGCTGCTTCTTCATAGAGACTGTCTGATGACCATCGGTCGCTCCTAGTGGGACGTCTCTCTGTCAGTCTTGTAAGATGGGAGGGAGGACAGTATTTGTGGATGGGGATGCAAATGTGCATGCGAATGGTAATTTCAGAGCATTTCAGAGGAATGATAGTGAAGCAGCAGTGAATGCGAACACGTATATAAATGCTCCAATAAACAATTAGGAAGTAATAGGAGGGGCAGACAGTGAGACAGACACAAGATGTTCCCACTGTACCACTGGAAGAAGCACAGAACATGGTGATGATTTAAAGGTAAGTTGTTTGTTCCATCACATTTGACTAGGATATAAAGTAAGTATCAGGGGAAGTAAAAAAAAAAAAAAACATTTTTAGGGTTTAATTCCTCTTTAAACACATAGCATTGCACTTTAATGTTGTAAAAGCAATCTAAAACACTAAATCCATTGAGAAATCCGATCTTTGTGTAAAATATTTTAATCTGTACATTAAATATTTTAATAATTGAATTTAATAAATATAGCAGGCCATACAGACTACGCTATGTTATGTAATGTTTTGTCTCCTATATATCCGGTTGTTTAATACAATACGATAAGTTGTTTTAAAATTACAGTTTGTGCAGCCTCACTATTTTTTCTACATTGTTCTTTGTTGCTTGTGGTGTATATAGACGATGTACACTACTAGAGTGGCTGCAGCAATAATTTCATATGTATTAGAGCGCCTATTCACATTACCTATCTGTTTGATCATAAAAAGGGATACAAGATGTATAATGAAAATAAAACACAACTACCTTTACCCCGGTACATACCACATACAAGCAAGAAAACAAGTGTGACATAAAAGCAGATGTTTCATGATCGATGGCTGTTGAACAAAATTTCAGCTTTGAAACCTAATGACTACTAAAGGTGTAACATTTCTCCACATTTTCAGCGCTTGTTAACTCCTTTTTGTGCATCAGTATTCATTTCAATTCGCATTATCTTAACAATGATGTCAGAACTTAATTGTAAAAATCCATTGATTAAAGGGACCATATCACCCGTTACATCATTCCTCCAAAGTATACAATCCGTTATACCAAGTGATCCTCTATCCAAAATGCTTCTGGTCCCAATCATTTTGGATAAGGGATACACAACCTGTATGTACTTCTTGATGTCACTGCTTCAGTGGATGTACCACATCAGTCAGGAAAACTCTGTACCCATTGCATTGTTCGTGATTGTCTACATTTTGCAGACTGCATGGCATTGTCATGTAATTCTAAAAATAAAAGTGAAGTTTTTATTATAGTACGAGTAAATTAGTGTAAAAAACAGAAGGATGAGTTCTATGTGCTCTAAAAAAAATCAAATACTACTCCTTTGTTGGAATATTTCTTAACCTCTTTGTAGAGAGGGACTCAAAGTAAAAGGGGAAGATTTGACTCTAGATCACTTCAATCATTCCCTCTCAAACAACAATGTGCTGGGGTATTAGAATAACACTTCAAGGACAGCAACATTGTCTATTTTCAGTGTTATTCTAGCGGACATTAAACTGAGGCAAAATATGTGAAAAAGCACAACTGTAATTTTCCCCATTCTAAAAACACTTTCTCTAACTAATGTATTCAGGTTTAAATTAAAGTTATGCTGACAGTGAAGGGTATACTACTAAGTGTCCCTCAGATAATTACAAGCTAATCAAAGCTAATTAGGCCATCATTTTAAAGTTCTTAGATTTAGTATACCCAGATGCATCCTTCGAAATGTCACTTTCAGCCAGGAGAAACCCAATGGCTATGAATGTAAAGACTGTATAGAATGGCTGTGTTTCATATGGAATTACTCTGTATAGAATTGTATTTTATTAATATACTGTATGTTAAGGCTGCTGAATGTACACATGTAACCAGACCATATTTAGCAGTTATTATTTAGTATTTAGCCCCCTTCAATCACATAAAGGAGAGTGGAACTGGAATCCAGCTGTAGGGAGGTGTAAACCAATCACACCTCTAGGATGGGGAAATGGAATAGGCAGCTCAGATTTAACTTGGCAAAGGAGCAGCTTGAGTGCCTCTTCCATCCAAAATAATGAAGTCAAATGCTCTGTCAGCTGTCGTGTCTCTTCCATCTTCCTTGCATTTTTCATGTAATACCCCATTTTGAGTTCCCTCCTGGTCCTTGAAAGTCCCCACATCAATATTTGCTCTCCAGCATTGCTTTTAACTCCCTACTTATTCCACCTTTTTAATTTAAGTTAAAAAAAGACCTTCAAGTTCAACCCTTCTTTTTATCCTTCATCCTGCTGTTGACTTAAAAGAAGGGAAAAAAACGAATTAATAAATTTCACATTTTTGCCACATAAGTGGAAATGCCTTCTTGACTCCAAAAGGCAATCATATCTCTCCTTGGATTTAGTGTTTTACAGAAGGGTCAGCTCAATAAAAATGGTGCTCTGAATTGCGGACTGAATGGGGGCACATTGGGACCCGAATGTCAAGCTAATACGTTTTCATCCTAGCCCATCATTTGACACTTAACTCAGCTAAAATGCAACAAAACTAGTGGTAGCCTTGATCCAATAATGTAATAAAGAGGTCTTTGGCTTATTTTGGGGCCATATCAGGAGGAGCTTGGCTATTATGAATATAGCCAAAGTTCTCCCATAGTCCTACCTCTTGTTGTATATTAGTGCAGTTTACTCACCCTCATCATCCCACATTCTACAGCAGTCTCATTCCACTTTTTGCATCAATCCACTTCTCCCACCCCTAGTACATCAATCCACTTCTCCCACCCCTTGTACATCAATCCACTTCTCCCACCCCTTGTACATCAGTCCAATTCCCCCTTGTTCATCAGTCCACTTTTCCCACCTTCTACATCAGTCCACCTCCCCCCTCTTGTACATCAGTCCACTTCTCCCCCTCGAACATCAATTCATTTCCCCCTTGTACATCAATCCACTTCCACCCCTTGTACATCAGAACACTTACACACCTGCTACATTAGTCAACTTCTCTCAATGTCTACGTATCCCACGTTCTGCATCAGTCTTCTTCAAGCAACATTTCCTAGATGGCAACATGTGGCATCTCAGAGGTTTGCTGTCGGTCAACTTCTCCCCTTGTACATCAGACCACTTCTCCCCCTGCTACATTAGTCCACTTCTGCCCCCTTGTACATTAATCTACTTCTCCCCCCTGCTACATAAGTCCACTTCTCCCACCTTCTACCACCAATCCACTTCTCCCCCTTGTACATCAATCCACTTCTCCCCCTTGTACATCAATCCACTTCCTCCTTCCTTTGCTATCATTGTTTTTAGAGGTCCATGGCACCAAATACAATCCCAGAAACCATAGTAGATTAAGTGGTAAGGTTGAGGCCACAGAAAATAATCAGTGTCCAGGTAATAGGCCAAGGGTTTAGGAAGACACGGAGACATCCGCGTCAGTTTTAAGCACCAGAACAACAGGATGCTGCTATGAGTTTTGCACAAGCATCTTCCACTAATTGCTTTTCTGTTACTATTTGTAATTTTTTTTTTCCACCTGTTTTTTTAATGTGTAATTCAGCCTCTTAAGGGTTTACTTCTCAGTAAAGGATGGATTCAGCACATCCATGATGAGTAATGCGAGATAAATACATTGTTATCTTTAAATGTGTTCACATAGCTGCGGGTTTCAAATGAAAATTAGGAAACATTCCACAATATGGCTAAAATGTGTGTATAACTATCTTGCTTTAGTAGCATAATTTCTACCAAAAGGTGACAGATGTAGTGCTTTCAAAGAGACATGTATCCTTGGATATCAGCATCCTGACTATACAACAGTTTGCAGGTAATGTCACACAGAAAATACTTGGTTTATGTTTATCATAATATTATGAATATAAAAAAAACACAGTCTTGTAGGAAACCAAGATGTCTATTGAAATATATGATGAGGCTGGTGGGAGAAGGCACTATACATATATTCAACTGATTTGGGGCCTTTAGCTTCTAATGTATCATTTGTTACCTGCCCTTACTCATATTTTATATTACACAGTTTGACTGTTAATTTAAAGAAATATTCCAAGCATAAAACTTAATTTAAACCAACAGTTTCTGCCATACATTGCCTAGGATTTTTTCTTAGGAATGTGTTTCAAAATGTAATGCTCTAGACTTCTTTTGTAAATAAAAGCAAGTGTCATATTGCAAGGGGATCAGTGCTAATGAACTGGATTATTTTTACTGAGCTTGTACTTCATTGAGTAACTGCCTCCCTTTTGTTTTGTCACTGGTGACATCACTAACAACATTGACTTTCTGTGACTCCCATTTTTATTAATATAAAATTAATATTTCATAATGGGAAGGCCAATCCATATTAGAAAGCCTGTAAAAAAAAGAAAGAAAAGAACAGATAAATGTATATTTATTTTCAAAGTGTAATAAGAATGTATTTGTACTTTTTTCAAAACTGGCTTGATCCTTTACTATGTTAGACCTCTGCTCACAGACCATTGCCAATTGCTAATTTATCGTTATAAACATCTCACAAGTTGTAGTGAATGACCTGTTTTCCTGGATCAATGTGAGGACTGCAAAAACATATCAAAAGAACATAGTTTTTAAGGAACATTAAGGAACTCTTGAAACAGTTACAAATAACCTGTATGTAGTAAAATGTCCACAACAACATGAAAATACTAATCAATTAGTAACAATAACGGATCTTAATTGCAGAGTGTATACTCTGATGAACAGTAAATGTTTCTGCCTCCATTAGCATCTTCATCAAGGGGACATGAAAGAAAAATGAGATTCTGAATATTGATGACATTGCTAATAATATATGGCACCTGTGTCTATGTTGTTTGTCTTTGGAGACCAACAAAATATAAGGGTGGGAGATATGTGAGACAAGCAACTAAAGTTCCAACTTGTCTAAAGCTTTGAGAAAATCCATTGATGTGTATATTCTATATATGAGCCTAATAAGCCCTTGGTTCTCTAAAGATTTGCCTGATCAAAAAAAATGGTTATTAGATATTGTTAACATACCTTTCTACTTTGTGCCATTTGGAAACATCAACAAATGAAATGAATACACATAGAAGTCACTTACATTTCAATAGAGCTGCTACAGCCATCTAGTAGTGAATGCAATAGTTTCTTAATTGATCTGCTATGATGCTGGATCAGTGTTTTGGCTGATCAAACATGATGGGAGTTGGATTAGTGGAGCAGTGTAAGCCCTACAGGTCTCCAAATGGCTATTTGTATAAATGGTCCAGGAATTTGGGGGCCCTGTAACCCATATTGATATACATATATTTTTAGCCCTTAGAAAAGAGTAGTAGGGTTTTTGGATAACTTAAGAAATAGTGCCAGACCACTTACTTACCTGACACCTCATCTGTCACAGGATCAATAAATGAAGCAGGAGAGAAGGTCAGTATGGATAGTTGCTGTCCCCATACATTTCCCATAGTGGCGCAGTTCAGCCAACACCCACCCTTATCTGGGCCCATGGCACACAAGTTCATTAGGCCAGGATACAAATGTCATAGAATAACCAGTTGTATTTTTTTTTCTAAATGATAGCTAGTGATGTGGCATGAGTGGGCTTGAACCAAAAACCTATTAAGGGGCCATTCAAAAACAGTCATGTTTGACTCTTTCTCTTAAGTATTGTAACAAAATATGTTACAAGAAGAATAAAACAAAACCTGCAAAGTGTCACTGTTGTCCATCCATAGTAGCCACATCATTTGTTTTATACCTTGTCTCAGTAAGAGTTATTTTTCCCTGAACTTATTAAAAAATCCAGACTTGTAAATTAATTTGTTCATGTTGTACAATGGCAGTACAGATGGACTCATTAGCATGCACACAACAAATAATTATAGATGAATTTTTCGCCGGGCTGCCTAATGGGCTTGCTGGGTTAATTATGTCAATGTATAATTACACCAGCCCTGGGAGACATAATGACACACCCTGCTGAGCAGACACTAGCTAATGACGGTGTAATGCTGACAGAGAGAAGACATACTGTTCTCCATGCACCTGCTTACCTCTGCACAAACTGCTTTTGTCCGTGTTTCTTCTTTTGCTTAAATAAACAGACATTACTCAAAATTGGTGTATACAAATACGGTAGTTTAGACATTACAGTGGTGCCAGATGTATTGAAAATCTTCAGAGGAAATCTCTCCAGTGGTTTCACTAAACCTATTCCCCTGAGTACTGAGAATGCACAGTGGAAGAATTGATTGAAGTATGGTATTAATGGGCTTATTAATATGTATCCTGCTATGTGGTACTCAGTCCCACTTATTTTTTTTAATGGCCATTAGAATATCAAATATTGAGTGGCAACCACAGTACAATGGATGCTCTCTCCAGCCCCCTTTGTAAAGTAACCAAGGAAACCCCAAGCATTAGCGATCAGGGGAGAAGTGTCAGTTATAAATACAAAAGGAGACACAGGTCAGTTTTCTTTACAAGGGGGGTGGTGTGAGGAAAAAGGCAACCTTTTTCAAAAAAGCAAATAAACTATGCCACATACACAACTACACTATACACAGGAGCCCGTACAGAACCTTTTCCTGTGTGCAGTTGTTCCTTTGAACAGTGCATCTTGTGTTGTAACAAGGAGTTTTGTTTTTGCTCCTTACCTTGTCTTAATTCTTTTTTATTTTTAACCATTCTGTTACTTTACCAACCATTCCACTCTTCTATTGGAGGAAACTGAGCTTGGCTTTAGGGCCTAATGTGATAGTGGACCTTGGACAAATGCCTCCATTGCCCATTGGATAAGGCGGCCCTTGTGTAGACTATAGAAATGGATGTGTTCCCCACAATGCACAAAACTAATAGAGATATAGCCAATCAGATGCCTGAACCACCAAAACCCCATTTGTTCATTCATTCAAAATGTAAAAAAAGGAAGTGGGAGAAAGTTGGATAAATGCAGAAGGAAAACAGTGGGGTCTGCTCACTAACATGTGAACTGTATTGAACTGCAAAAATCAGGCATTAATAGCAGATTGGGAAGGATAGGCGTTAGTAAAGTTACAGAACGAAACTAAAACTAAAATTCCAGCAGGTGGACTTACTGCAACTATTTACCTTGCAGGTTTTGTTGTGAGAAGAAAAATGTTTTTTGAGTGGTTTTTTTTTTTAAATGTTTATGTTAAAAAGAAATGTATGATTCCTACTGATTGTATTCCTGTATTTCAGAAGATTGCATCTAAACACATTAAAAAGACTAATGAGTAGATTCAAGTCTAAATAAGGAGTCTTTGAATATATAATCAATGTAAAATAGGTGTTATGCAGTTTGATTTGTACATGCAGAAAAAATCGATCTGTACCTTCTCTGATAAACTAATTACACAATGAGTGGATACAAGATGTCCAACTCCATCTAGGCCTCGTGATTTAAAAGTTTTAATACTTTGGGGTTTTGGCAGAAAGTGGCTTGATATTTACCACAAGCAAAAAGAGATATGCAAAATGCAGGCATTAGTAACTATTGGGAGGTTTTGGAGTTGTGAGTTCACTCTTTGTGAATAGCCCCACTGATGTACAGTGGATTTTGTTTTCCTCTATATCCCATATCAATGTAATTTCACATTCAGATGGTTTACATTTAATCTGTGTCTCACACTGAAGCAAAGGCCAGTGATTTATCTACTTGGATTCAGACCTAATATAGAGAGTTCATCTTATATGCCCCCATCTGTTTGGTTGTGAATACAAACCTGAGCGTAGCGCACCTCAAAAACGCCTTTTATTTGGATGTCGGGCCCTTGCCAGCAATATAGCTGCTTCACACTCTGATTAGCTGCAAACAACCTCCATAAATATTCCATCCATCTGTGCTGGTAAATGTGAAGCTGCAAAAGTAATATGTAGATGTTTTCCATTGACGTTTATTACCCAGTAACTAAACACAAATAAATATCAGCAAAATGTGAAGAACAATTACTTTGTGATGTTTGTTTTAAAAAGATTAAGGGCTGCTAAGTGAGCTGGAAACATGCTCAGAATCCCTCAGAGGATGAGGGGTAAAGTACATTAGTATTTGTAATGCATTTACATTTAGTAGTTCAATTTTGGTTGGCTTGGCATTCTTAACTGGGATTTGCATAGAGCTGGATTAAGAGCCTATTGGGCCTGAAGCTAAACATTGGTATGGGCGTCATTAATGGGAAACCCAGTGCTGTTTATTTTAAAGTGTCTCTACCAGCATTGGGGGGATCTTTAAAGTGGACTTGTCTATTTCCACCTCCCACCCAGCAAACTACTTTATGTTGATCAATAGAGCATGTCAATATGCAATAAGGAACCACACTTAAAAGAATGTACTTCACCTCCAGCTCGTGCATGGGTGTGCATACCGTAAAAACCCAAGATCAATAAAGCATAAACACTGTCTATATGTTGTTTATGATATTTACCAGCATGCACCTGACATGCTCTCCTGGTCATTTATCATCTTGTAAATATGTGTTTTATGACTAGTGCTGAAATTAGGAGAGAGGATGAAACGTGTGTTCAAGATTACCTCAGGATAAGTGCAAACCCCCATGCTTTTCACAGCACAGGAAAAAGTAGAAGGCACCCAAGACTAGCCCCAAGGGTCATTATGCAGATGTATCTACAGGAAATCTACTTCACACTTTGCACTCAAGATCTTCCCATAAATGCTCAATGTTTTATCTGGTGATTACTTGGAAACAAAAAGCAGTTTTTATTCACCCTGGTTTTTATGAAAACTAGGCCTGAATGTGTACAGGAGCATTATTATTCTGAAATGTGGGAACAGTTTTTGCACTATTTATGTTTATATTATTGTTTGCATTATTTTACCTGGTAAATGCTCCATATTTGTTGTCCATTACATGACCATACAGAGCCCTTATTGGACATAATAACATTACTGATCCATCACCAGGTTCTACACTCGGCTCTAACTGTTAGAAATAGGGTAACTCATCAGATCATATTCATTTTTTCTATTGTTCAAAGTTCCAGGTTGAATGCTCCCTAAGCTAATGTGTGTTTTTGTGCATTGGCCTTTGATATAAGCAGTTTCTGAATGGCAGCCATACCATAAATTCCAACTCTGACACACTATGTTCTTAAAGAAACACGACCATATTTTTTTCCTACTGTCTAGATTATTGTGAAATAGATAGCTGAGCATTACACATGTCAAATTTCATAAAATTACAACTTGACAAACGTAATTTTCACAACAAATTACCGTTGTTAAACTTATTGCGCTCTTGCCCTCTGCAAAAAACTCAAACCTGCCCACTCATTGGATTCTGTTTTAAAACCTTTGCAGGATAACACTAAATGAGTGAGATTTTTTTTATAAAGAGTTTTCTTTATAATTCTATCAAATCTGACATCTTAATGTCATAAAATAGAAAAATTATTACAATAATTTAAACTGTGCTTAAAGTTAAATAGAAGAATTACAATCTTCGTGGTACTATCCCTTTAATTAAAAAAGTGGTTCATTGAAGAGGATTGGCATTTGTGATGCCCAGGTGCCAATCCATGCCCAACAGGGGATGCTTTTTATGGTAACCCTGCCATCTGATAGCCATTTAAAAGTAATTAGAACTAAGTGTGTACATTCTGGAATCATGTTGTGACTGTTAAAGATCATTCCTGAGGTAGTGGTGTGAGGGGGGAATGCTGCTTGCTGAATGAGTGCAATAAATTATTTCCTCTGATAGAAGCAGAGGGGTCAGCAGGTCCAGGAGGTTGTAACAAACCACTTGAGTGAGTCATTTTCATTTGCTTTGTTGTGGTTTATTTTTCTTCTCTTTGAAATTGGAATGTGAGCAACTGTAGGTCCATGGGGCATGTGATACAATCTGTAAGACCATATACCTATCATTTGCTAATATTCTAAAATGCATCCACCAGAGATAGGCAACCTCTTTTTTGAGAGCTACAGATCTTCTCCATACGGCGCACCATTTTGTTTATAGGCCACAATCAGAAAGTAAACAATCCCCCCCCCCCCCCCCCCCAAATTACTAATCAAAATAAACACTGTACGCTTGTTTGGACACACAGCTGAAGAAAAGTTCTATAAGCTTGGCCATAGCATGGAGGTAATCACATAGACATGTTATGACCCACCTTGGTTGTTTTTCTACAGACCCTGCTCCTCTGCTCGAAGCAGCCAGAGGTTTAGAAGACCGATTGCAACAACTTCAGTGCGTTGATCCTGAGAACAAGACATTGAAAGAAATCAGCCGACACTGGAAAAAGTATTCGGATTTCCTCTCAATTGCTAGAGGTAAAGCCATTATGGACCCACTGGTTTAAACTATTTACTACATGACAGAAGATGGCCAAACTGACTCTCCAATAAAAATAATGAACACATCAATGTATCTAAAAAACCGTCATAATATAGGTGGTTGCTATAATAAAGGGTGATGCGCTAAAGATACTTTTAATTGGTGCTGACTAAATACTGACCCTGAAAAGCTTACACATGTATAACAAAAATAATATCATGGTATTTCCTGACAATTACACAATTAGTGACAATAGTGTTCCCACTTGATCACTACAAGTAATTTAATGGCCAGTCTCTCTCTGACACCAAAGTAACAATGTTACTTTTGCCAAACATTCAGAGAATGATACTATTAACCAATTAAATGATACTCATTTTACCTCAGAACAAAGCGATAAATAAACCGTAGCGCTCTGATTTATAAAAGTTCAAAAGGCAGCTCTACTCCAACACAGCAACTGCAAAGATTTGTAGAAAAAACCGTTTTATCTACCTGAGAAGGATGAAGGGCTGAGTTGACCCTGCCAGGAATCAAACATTAAGGAGTAAACAGGTTATAGCCCACCTAGCTATCTTACTGGGATGCTGTCAGGTGGACCCACTCATGAACATTTTAGAAGTGTGAAACAATTTTGATTTGTTTAAAAGGACAGTCTAGTCCCAAAACTTGCACTTTGGTGCAAGATGAAGATTACTACTTGTATACTGCACAGGCTATTTTCCAGTGTGATTTGATGCAGGCATTCTGCATAAATCACATTTTTAATATTTGACTCAAGCCCTCCTCAGTGTTTTGTTTCATTTAGTCACTTCCTGTGCTCCTTAAATTGTATACATTGTGTGGTCTGGGATACATTTGCTCTTGAACACAGTAGGATCTCTTAAAAGTGCAACATGGTATCTGATGAAATCATGACATCTGTCTCGATTTGGGAGGTATGTCCTGCTGTCCCTCCGCGCTCTACCTCTGTCTCGAAAAACGGGACACCCCCCCCTCCCCAGACTCCGTACAAAGTGTCACGCCCCAGACTCCGCCCACCGGCATCCTGATTTGCCAGGAGGACAAGGTTGGGAGGTATGTGACATCACTAGAGAGCCAGGAAATTTCATTCATTTGAATGGCATTATTCTCATTGGTTACTGAGCAAAAAAAATAATGACTTTTACTCAGCTAGTGTGGGCAGTCCTGACTTCTTGCAAACTGCTGTAATTTTACAATTTCATCTATCTGTAAGTATTTTATATTTTAAGCAATTCGAAATGTAAAACATGCATTTTAAAGTACTTAGAAATCACATTAATATGCATTAACCAGATACATTTTGGGCACTAGACAGTCCCTTTAAGTTAATGACCATATAAGAATCAATGGCTATACAAAGGATACATTTTTTATTATCCACATTATATCTAAGACTATATAAAAAATCAGAGACAATTATTTTTTTACTTTCCTATCTTATATTTATGACACTACCATGTGTCACCATATGCAGATTAATTAAACATTTGGTTATTTTGCAAATCCATACCAAATATTACATATTTTTCAATGCTTTTTCTTTGCAACATTAGACCTTGAAATATCTTTCACTCTTCTAATCCAATACAGTTTTACCAGGATATTTTATATATCTGCTATAAACACATACATATTACAATCGTCTGTACTAGTCAGTGAACATTATCACATAGAGCATGGCTGTCATTCTAAATGGAGCAATCTGTATTACACTTCTTGAAGCTCTTGTGACAAGCAAAGCTTAGTGAACCGAAGCCCATGTCAGGATATGAGTGATTTCCTCTTTCCATGAATAAACCCTTAAGTAAAAAAGCAAGCCATGTTTAGGTAAAACAAGTAATAGATTTATATGTAGTATAGTGTAAAACCTCTAGCAGACCACCCAGTTACTTGCTTCAAGGACAAGTTCACATTGTTACTACAGCTTGAGTGACAGGAGGGATAGCATTATTCATCCATAACATACTCATTAAATTAGCTTCTGTTTTTATTGTTTCCATTCTAAAAAACTTAACCGTCCACTTATTTTAATCACTGTTTTTTTTATTCTTAAAAATAGAATCAATCAATATGAAATAGGCAATTATATATGATTAAAAATATTTATTAATAAATGAAAACTGTTGGTTTAGATTTGTTTCTTCAGTGCATCTATACAATATGCAAGACTACTTGCTATAGATAAACAGTTACATTGTAGCTCATTTTATCCATTGGTTTTCCACTCAAACAGTAACTTGTGATGTTATCCAGCTTGTTATGTCATACAGGGATCATAAAATGTTCCTGTTTAGTATTTTTTAGTTTACTGTACACCTATTCTTGAACAATCATTGTTCTCCAAAAAGTCAGTTAACCACTTATAGAGTGGACATAATAATGGAAACACTTAACAATATATTTACATTCAGAACATCTTCAATTCTTTAAGACCTGTGTCATGTATAGTGGGATATTGCACTATTCTTCAGGAGGAAAAACATCCAGGCCTCCAGGAGATGAAGTTGAAACCTACTTCGTACTATGTACTCCAGAACAATCCATAAATATTCAAGGGGGCTTAAATCATGTATTTGTTATGTTATAGGTCAGTGGTCACATATTATGTTTTGGGGAATTTCACAGCCTATTTTCATAATAATGTTTGTTTTACCATTTCTTTCTTTTCACCTCTTAGAAAAAAATATTTTATTTTTATATGCCCATTAAATCACTTCATATGTACATAATGAAATATTTTTTTCAAAGAGCTCACCCATAAGGTGAAATAGGAGTAATGGTAAATCATTATTGTTGGGGTTTAAATTCAGCATTATTATGATAATAGGCTGTCCAATTCCCTAAAACATTATGTGACCAGTGACCTATAACAAAATCCACATAGATATAGTCAGTGTCAGAGGAGTGAACCCCTGGATTGCTTGACATATATAAGCAGTCAGAGGAGTTAACCCCTTGGTGGCTAGACAGATATAGGCAGTATCAGAGGAGTTAACCCCTTGGGTGACTAGACAGATAGAGGCAGTGTCAGAGTAGTTAACCCAGTGGGTGGCTAGACAGATAGAGGCAGAATCAGAGGAGTTAACCCCTTTATCCACACACTGACTCACACACAATGACAGTCTGTCACTCACACACACACACACTCTCACTCACACTGACATACACACACACTTACACACACACTTTCACTCACACTGACATACACACACTCTCACTCACACTGACATGCACACACTCACACTGACACACTGTCAGTTTTTAACTTACTTGGTCCAGGCATCTCTTTACTTTGAGCTCCTCGTGTGAAGGAGGGACTGAGCCAATCATGGGAGGCTTCTGAACCCTCAGCCAATCAGGAGAGTTGAGAGGTCCCATCTGATATGCTGAGACCTCCTTCTATCAAGCTCCCCCGGACACAGGAAAAAGCTGCAATGTGCCGCCTCTGCCCCATTAAAGGGCTGGCCCTGATGGTGTCATCCTCAGGCATAATGATTGGCTGAAAGGAGCTTCCATGAATAACTTATTAACACAATATGGAAAAAAGGACATTTCCAAGAATACACAAATAAGAGAAAATGTTAAAGCATTCTGGTTACACAACCAATAGGATCATATCAGTCTTTTGATCAGGCCTGACGAGCAGTGTAATGGGCAATAAAACCAACTGACATATGCCAGATCCATGAAGTTGTTAAAGGCTGTCTTGTCATGAGACAGGGTTAGGGATGTAACATCTCACAAAATTTTGAAGATATAGAGGTTGTAATTTTGGGGGAAAACATACATTTTGTGAAAAATTGGAAATGTAAAATATGGATACCTCCCAAGTGTTCCACTTCCTGCAGGATAGTACCAATTTGGGGGGGTCTGTCCGCCTGTTCCCGCCAAGCACTACCTCTGTCCTGCTGTTATAGTGTTTGTTTGCGTATTACATTACATTAACATTTATTTATACAGCGCCAATAATTAACACAAGGCTTGGGACAGAGCATAAGACACAGTTACAGACTAAGACATACAAAGACAGACAGATGAGGGAAAAAGAGCCTTGCAGGCAAGCTTACAATTTAGAGGGGGATTGAAAGGGGCCATGTTAAAGTACAGTATATTCAGACAATGAATATTATGAGCAGCAATATGTGTTTATATTAAACATTGCATTTACCTAATGTTAACCTCTTTAGCAAAGTTCTAAAAGTGATCTATTCAGCAGGCATATTCCATTGGTTTCCATGGTAACTAGAACACTTTGGGAGCTATGTATTTAGGTGTGCTGTTTTATGTCAGGTTTTTGCTCCTACACCTATATAGTATGTATAAACCTAATGGGTTTTATACATAAGTGGGGGAAACTGAGACTTTTTAGTCTCAATGTGCGACTTTTTAGTCTCACTTTGTGACTTTTTGTTCAGTGCAGATAACACCAGATTACAAGTAGCGGAGAATTATAGTCCAATAAAATTATCTAAAAAAGTCCCTAATTTGCAAAGTTTTTTATATATAGTCTACAAAATTCTTAAACAATAATGAAATCAAATTTTTTCACGCAACAGGCGCACAGTGACTTTTTTCTGTCGGAAATCATTTTATGCATAGAGGTAGACCAGAATTATGCCGCAATTTCTGATTGAAACACCTTTTGTAGATACCCCCTTTGCCCCACAAGTGAGCTTTGTACGTAACCCCCATTGAGTTTATCGTTAATTGTCAAGTATTGGAGGACAGAAATATTTTGTTACTGATGAACATTAAATCTATCTATAAATGCGGATTATTGGTGGACTGTTTTGAGTTAAATTAAACATGTAATATATATATATTTGTCCTCAGCAATACAAAAATGTTATCTTGATAGATTTTCATGGGAGAACAAGGTTCCTGGAGAGACAGTACTTTGTGTACATTATTGTTTATTACTTCATTGAAAGTATTGCTGTTTAACAACTCTGCTTTTATAGATTCATCTATCTGATAAAAATGTACAATAGTCAATTGTTTGTATGTATAAATATGTATATAAAGCTATAGAGCACACTTAACTCATTTTCCCATTGTACCCCTAATTATTCAATAGGAATAAGACCTACCAGGTGTATTTTATTATTTCTTAGAGGGTTAGTTCCACCTAGCTTATTTTTTTTTATTTTATACTATTTATTAAGGGTATTTTCTGTATTTTATACATGTTTTTGATGCACAGGGGCCTCTAAATTTGGTGACCCCAGTAAGGAGGACTTAGAGACATATACAGTATGTTTTGCTATAGAAACAGTGTAAAGCTATTACACTATATTTGGAGTTTTAGGAATTTTTTACCTTACATCATGCGCTACTTATCTAAAAATATTGCTTCAGGCACGGTAGGTGGAACTTCCCCTTTAAAATAATTGTATAATTAGCTCTGCTTCATCCTGAATAATAAGACGCTACAAGGGCAGGGCCATCTTTAGTACTAATTGGGCCACCGTTCTTTTCTCCAAATTGTCTACACCCCTCCATCTGTTCCCCTCATATTGCCCTTTTATCTCAAGAGTTATAGCTAGTCCCTTTATCTCAGCATTCATTTCCCTATGATTTATGTGCTGTCTCCACATTACCTGTGTAGGTAAAAGTAGGAATATTTGAGGAATCCAAAAAATAGGGCATACTTAATGCAAAAATACAAAGGAAAAATATATTTTGGGATTTAACAGCCCTTTGACTCAGTTTATGAAATTATCATTTATACATAACATAGTCCATAGTTGCTAACAGTCCCAAATCTGTTGGGACAGTTCCTTTTTTTGGGGGTATTGTCCCAGCATTACTTCTGCCTATATCAGTGATGGCGAATGTAATTGGGCACGAGTGTTGTCCGACGATTTTTGTCCGACACAAATTTGTAGACCTTAAAGTGCCAACACCGCATACTCTCAGACATGCTTATACTCATACACACACACTCATACTCACGCACATGCACACTTATACCCATACACACATATACTCATACACACAGACACACACACACATTTAAACTCATACACACACACTCATACACACACTAATACTAATACACACACGCTTATACTCACACCCACACGCTTATACTCATACACTCACGCACACTCATACATATGCACACAGTTAATTGATTTGCAACTTGAATACTTCTTCACATAACGCAAATGTGTGCCATAGGTTCGTCACTGCTGGCCTATATGCACTGCATTGCACACCCTAAATCACTAGAAATGAGCTCCAGACACCAGGTATCTGTCTTGTGACTCCACCCCTTTTCATCCTCAGACTTAAAAGAAGAAAGTTGGCAGGTATGCTAATTTGAGGGAGATAAATACTGTTATGATCTATAGATATCATCGCTCTTGAGTTCAATAAGATAAGGTTTTAGGGAGTCAAAGAACTACCCATATCAGGGTAGCCACAGGCAGAAGATGAAGGAAGTAGGAAGGTTGTGATTTCCCAGCCTTGATCCACCTCATGTTGTGGAAGATCTTGCACATTTCTTGCGATTCATAACAATTTAATAAACTAGAGGAGACAGGATGTGATTGTGTTGGTAGTGAACTCCACCTATACGCTGGGGAAGGCAACTCTTGGCCAAAAAACAATGTAGTGGCCCGTGAAGCAACTCTATCAGCCCGCCCCTCATAATCAGAGATAGAGATTAGACCAAATGCCACTCGGGCCTCTTGCCAGACCTCCTTTGCCTAAGCCCAAGTTGTGCCCTTTATTTTGCTGGTATAAAAGAGGATTCCAGTTCTATCTGTGATTTCTACAGGCAAATATAGGGGTACATAATCAGGAAACATTTGTGTAGTTGAGAGTCCTTTGTCAGACAATCATTGTTGTTATTATACATAGAAATAGTATACTCCTGGCTGTGATATTCCTTTTACATTATCTATGTTAATAACTCTTATCTCTGTCACACTTATTACTGCACATATTCACTGCTTATCTTACTGCCATGACGTACAAAATAGAACACCTAGGTCCAGTGTGTGAACAATACAGAGCCATGGTGCATGAATATATTACCCACATATTCAAACACCTTTCTATATTATTGATTTCTTACAGTGCCAGGCTGCAATAGGCTATCTAATACAAATAATCTCAAACCTTTTATACCTGTGGGCTACGTTAAAGCTGAGAACTGGAAGAAAGACCAGCTTAGACAGCAAGATACCAAAAAGTAGGATAGCTATTCACTAAAAAAAATTGAGATGCTGGTGAGTTGTGATTTATCGGATGACTTAAGTATGCATTTTAAAAGGGTAAAACTTGGTAAATATGACCCTTTAAGCTAGATTAGTGAGTCAGTGAGAGATAAAAAAAAAACTGTTCATCTCCATTACCTGTATATACCTCTGGTTTCGTGAATATCTCCCAAAGCTGCAAGATCCCACCAAGTATCCAGAATTTTTATGTGCAATCAAAAATTTGTGGAACGTGGCAAAATGTGTTATTTTTTACACTAGACATTTTTCAATTTCAAACCCATCACAACTGTAAAGTAGTTTAGCAAGTAATAAATTTTTATTTTTTTATTTTTACATGCCATGTTAATATTCTCTTCAGTGTAAGTGGAAACTTTGGGAAAGTCATCTGTAGAATTGGCCCCAGGGTAACTATAATGTAAGTTATTGGAACTTTATTTGTGTGTGCAATAATGCAATGTAGTTTACTTTCCTAAAGCATAAATTTAATAACAGTACACTAGAGCTTGCATCTGTCAATAACTATAAAACTTAATAGATATAAAATAACATATATTGACAAGCCCAGTTTATTTCTTTCAGTGCCCAGACACATAGTCTGATCTAGTCATGCAGCTTGGTCCTTTTCATACTGATCAAAACAGTTAACGCTTTGTAATTAACTCCATAGATATGCAATATTCCCCTTAATAAAAACCTCAGTCAAAAGGTCAGCACATGAGAGTTTATTGCAGACTTAATGAAAGCTGGTTAGGGTTGAAAGTGCATTGTCCTTCTGTTCATGAAGTTCCCTAGCTGGTTCTCAGGCATTCCAGCCACTAGGAGCCACAAAGTGCTGAGGCACAGATACCCGGATAGGAAGCAGCCACTTTCACAAGCTCCAGGATCCTTCACTATTTCAGCCTCCCGCTGTCTGCATTAACTCTCTAGCATCTGCAGGGCTGCTGAGGAAGGGGCTAATTGATGTCTGGGGCTGCTGGCGGGGAGGAAAGGTGTTGTTGGCAGGACGGTCACGCTGCTTGTGTAAATCTTTACACCCGCAGAGAGGAAAGAAGGATCCACTCCAGCTGGGAACCCAGTGCAGAGGGAGGAAGCCTGGCACAGCACCATTAGCAGCAAGCTGTTACCCACGGACACATTTCAGCAGAGGAACGAGGCACAGAGCGAAAAGTACGTGAGTAGAGGGACACTTTCTGTATTACTGTCGAGCTTTGTTATGCTTCTTTCTCTCCATTTTATAATGATTTAGCGAAACAAGTTATTTGTGGAAGTGAAAATGTTGCACCTGTGTGTGATAAGAAAGGGTATTTTTATTCCTAGGTGAGATTACCTTTGATACTCCAAGTGTTCTAAACTACAACTAGAAATGGTTTGCAGTGCATGTTGGGATTTGTAGTCCACAGCAGCTAAAGTAGTAATGGATAATCTGTGATAATCTATCTGTTGTAGACTACATGACTGATGGCTGGCTGAGCAACATGGAAAATAGTAATCTTTAACTGCTGGAAACTAATGGTTTGCCATTATTGACCTATAGCTGCTCCAGTGAGAGGAATATACTGAATAAGATAAAATAAGATAAAGAGAATTTGCTCAGTGGGACAATGTTTATTTATTTTTATTTTTTTTTACACTTTTCACGTTTATATGCCATTATACATTTATATATTACACTAAGATTGACTGCCATACTTTACAGGAAGACATATCAGAAATGAATACCAGTTGGGTGTGATAGTGCACTTGTTATAGATCACCATAGAGGGAGGATTACAAATTACTTAATCTGGTAACATGCTATGTGTGCCTAGTTACCAGTAGCCAAGTCTAAAATATGTAATTATAAAGTGTGTGGAATCTCTGCCAGTGTGTTTGAAAATATGCCAAGCATTAAATTCTTAGAATCCAAAATAACAACAGTAAGGGACATTTTATTAATTTATTGATTAAATGTTCGTATTTTGAGTAAAAATATTAGATGTTAAAGATCCTTTGCCAAGGGGGTTATTTACATTAATGCTGCTCCCATCAACACTAAATAACCATGCAGTTTGATAGTTGAATGAATTAAACTAATCTTGATTTGTTTATCATTTTTTTTTATTTCTCATGTAACACTTCTTTGAAATAAATCTCTGGGTACATAAAAATAAGAAGTAAAATCAGAAACCAACGTAATACAATACCAGCGTGCTTGAACATATTATTGAATGGGAGGGCATTGTCTTGTAAAAATTACACGGTGTCACTTTAAAGAGAATAACGTTTAATCCATATATTGTGCTAGGTAGCATTATTCTATATTGAGGATTGCTGCTTCTATCTGTATTGCCTTTGGTAATTCTGGGGCAAAGTTCTAAAAGTGGATGATCACCATGGAAACGTTCCTGTTGACTACTGTATTTTAAACAGACTCACCAAACATTCTCATTAGCAAAAACTTTCATTGTACCACTATGTTTTTTTGGCAGTAGAATTTTTGTTTCTATTGAGCATTTTGTTAGGATTAGGTTACTCTTTAATAGGTGTGTACATTTCATTGAAATCCATCACATTTATTAAAGGCATTACAATTAGTGTATTTAATAAATATGTATATTACATTACCATTTATTTATACAGGCCAGCAATTTATACACTTGATACAGGGGTATAAAGGGGAGTTACAGGCTAAATTAGACAAATAGAAACATATTGATACATTAGGTATCATCACATCAGTTCTTCCAGGCATTGTTTAGTATTTATGCTGCAGATTCCATAAGCATTCCATGAGCTGTTTCTTTAAAACGACATAATGGTTTACTCAATAAACAGAGATTTGCAGGGAAACTAAAGTCCAAAGTAGCTGCATTGGAGAATGGATCCAACTTAGCTATATTGGCCTACATTTTGAAATTCCCATCTCAGTTCCCTGCAATTCTCTCTTTATTGACCCTTTAGCAAAATTTGTTTCTAAACAATAACTATTAAAAAGCTTTAGAAAAAAGTGTGTAACGACAGATGTCAAAAACAGTTGGGATCTTCTGCTTGTGGTAACTTCAGTAGTTCTACCCAGGGCTGACATCAGGGGGTGACAGGCGATACACCTGTCACAGGCCCAGCAGGCCTTCCCCACCCTTATCAAAAATCAAACCCTTGTCGGCAGAGACCAAAAGATCTCCCCTCACCAGCATCTCCGCACAAATAGGCAGCAAAGGGTCTGTGCAATGCAACATCCTTCATGCTGCTCTCGCGCCACCCGCGCACTGATCTGTTGTCAGAGCACCAGAGGTCACATGACCTTCTGGTGCTCAAACCAGATCAGTGTACGGGGATCCCAAGAGAGGCAGCATGGAAGGATGCTGTCTCTCGCACAGGTGAGTACTTGTGAAGTGGGGAGGAGGGTGGCAAACTGGCTGTGGCATATTAATGGGCGAAAAGAGGCATATTAATGGGTAAACTGACTGTGGCAAATTAATGGGAAAACAGTGGCATATTAATGGACAAACTGGCTGTGGAATATTAATGGGCAAAGAGTGGCATATTAATGGGAAAACTAGCTGTGTCATATCAATGGGAAACAATGGCATATTAATAGGAAAACTGGCTGTGGCATATTAATGGGCATACTGGCTGTGGCAAATTAATGGGAAAACAGTAGCAAATTAATGAACAAACTGGCTGTGAAATATAATGGGCAAACAGTGGCATATTAATGAACATACTGGCTGTGGCAAATTAATATGAAAACAGTGTCAAATGAATGGGCAAACTGCCATATTAATTGGCATACTGGCTGTGACAAATTTATGGTCAAATTGGCATGTTAATGGAAAAACTGGCAGTGGCATGTTAATGGGGTAAGTCCTGGATGTGCAAGCAGGTGATGGGACATGTCCTGGGATGCATTTGAATCATCGGCATGATATACAAGGACATACATAAAATGACAGAGTTACTCTAAAAAGTATAGATTTACTTTCCAGCTTCAAAGTTCTCAACTTTGAATATCTTAATACTTAACCAACCACTGAGAAGCTTGTCAATATTTTGGTCAATCCATCAAGATAATCATGTGTGTTGCACTACTGGTTGAGTATCCCTTATCCAATTTGCTTGGGACCAAAAGTATTCTGGATATCAATGGATCATTTTGGATAACAGATGATTTTCACCAGTAAGATATATGAAAGTCTCTCAATGCTCATGAAATACATTAGTATCAATGCAAATACTGTATAGAGCAAATAAATCACTTTTACTGTAATGTAGCTTTGATGTGAGCCATCCTTGGGAACCAGGCCTGCACATGTGCCACTGTATTACCCTTTGTGGGAATGGGGGAATCTGAGCATGCATGGAAAGGCTATGTATCAGCTTAAACTGTTGTGCACATGCATTGTGACAGGATTGTGTGGAATTTGCAACTATCAGAAAAATCCTAAAAATTGTTTGGATAACTGATAATTTTGGATAATGAGTTTCAGGATAAGGGATAGTATTGTAACTATCAATCTAGCCTCTTTATTATCTGTTGGATTGATGATATGTATCAGTTCAGGTAATATATAGAGGGACCATGTCTGTTCTAGAACTAGCCACTGTAGATTGCATTGAGAAGTTGCTAATGTTAATATGCTTGTTAATATGTACACACCTAGTGACCCATGCACCCACCATTTTCTGGCAAGCTCACTTTCTTCATGTGCCAGGTAACATAACATATTGCCATTGAATTCAAAGGCCACCTATGAGTTTCCTGCCAGGTTGTCTCACCCTTGAACAAATAACCATCATAACAGTGAGAGTCTTTAAAGTGGAACTAAAGGTTTGTTTTAACTTGTGCTTCATTAGTAGAAGCAGGAGTTTAAATTGCAGCAAACCTGGCTTGAATCTTTACAGAGACAGGTGTGCTTACATTCAGCTCTACCTTTCACTAGTGACAGAGCTGGTCCAGCTGCTGCTCGTGTCTGTTATGGTCAATCAGTAGCTGAGAGTATCTCTCTGCTGGTGCAATGAGACAACTTCATTTTTAGAGGGGATCTAGTCAGGCTGATGATATATAAAACAAGGCTCTTGATCCGCGATTCTCTTTGCGTGGCTGTGCCACGAGTTTAAAGTTAGAATTGTTTTTCTAGAGAAGACGGGAACGCCAGTGCGTTGCATAGAAGAACAGCTGAATCAGAACGGTGAGAGAAAAAGATGAGCCTGGCAGCTGCATTTTCAATAGATTGCTGTGGAGTAAGATAAGCCAGAAGTAGGCCAGTCAGGAGGGTATTACAGTAGTTAAGACAAGAGATTTGAACTAACAATCAGTTGTCAAACATTTCACTTTTGTGTCTATGCTAGAAGCAAGAATGAATTGAAAATTATAGTGGTTTTTATGTTTTTCTTCTGCAGTACTCTTTTGCACCCTACTTTATGCTAAACATACCTGCCCTTAACTGTAATATAATGTAATAATAATTTGCGATTTTTAAAGTGCTTTGATGAGTGATATTGTGGGCATTGATTGTTTAAGTTTTAACAAAAAATGTTCTCCTTTTAATTGGAAGCCAAAGCAGAGAGTGGAGAACAGGTGTTATATTACATGATCGAGTTTGATTGGTGAATAGTCTGGCTGCTACATTTTGTACTGTCTGTAGGCGATGGAGTTCGTTCTCTGGGAGGCCCAAGTAAAGTACACTACAGTAATCTAGATGAGAGGGCACTAGTGCAAGGATTAATGTTGGCATATCATACGGTGGAATTAAGTGTTGTATCCTAGTTATGTTTTTTAGCTGAAATAAGGCAGATTTTATTACGGAAGAAATTTGCTGTTTGAATACAGTCCAGAGTCAGTCAACACTCGGAGATGTCATACCTCTGTTGAACTAATGCGTTCAGAGCCTCCAAGTTCCTGGCCAGTTAGGTTATTATGAGATATTTTTCTTCCTGTGGGGTAATCGTCTTTGTCTCTCGCCATAAGAAGATCATTTAGCACTCAGACTAGCGCTGTTTCCGTGATTTAGTGGCTACTGATACCTGACTGAAAAGGATCAGAGATGTTATAGCTTGATAGATAGTCCTCCAGTTGAGTTGCCACTACTTTTTCAATGATTTTACCAAAAAATGGAAGGTTGGATACTGGTCTGTAATTTGGCATCGGTCTAAGTCTAGTGAATATTTCTTTAGGAGGGGTTTTACCACTGCTTCTTTTATCTGCGACATTTCCCTAGTCCTGCACTATTTTTGTGAGGACTAAGACAAATGTTTCAATGTATGCAGATATAAGATGAGTTGGAGAAGGGTCGAAGTCACAAGTATTGGGGCACAACTTTTTTGTGGTTCTTTTAACTCCCTCTATGTCAGGGGTAGGCAACCTTTGGCACTCCAGGAGTTGTGGACTACATTTCCCTTGCTGTTTTGCCAGTATTTACTACTGTAAGAGCATTATGGGAGATGTAGTCCACAAGATTTAGAGTACCAATAGTTGCCTACCCCTGCTCTTTAGAAATATTTGTAATCGTAGATCATAAACTGGGGGGATCTGGAATGCCCCTGTGGTGGTTATGATGTATAACTGATTGGCCTGCTGTGATAGAGGCTCGGATGGAGGAAATCTTGTCTGTGTAGAAGATCCAAAATTCTGCACAATTATCATGAGAAACGTTGGTGGACATATGCCTGCATTCTAGTTTGCAGAGCCTTTCTACTGTGTGAAACCGTTACAAAGAAAAAAGTGAAATACAGTAAAGGTGATTTTTCTAAAAGAAAATGCTTCAAAAAACACCCTTGTGCCCTTTCCTTATGGCACACATTGGACAAACAATACAACAAATATAAATAAAGTGTTGTTCAAAGTAAAAAAAACAAGAAAAATTACTTCTTTCATAAATAGTGAAGATCTGATCTCAGAAGTGGTTTAACATGAAATAAAAGAACATAGAAAAACAAATCATGCATATATCTGTATAGTTATTCACAAGGCTTGGTAAATCCTCCCGAATAGAAAAACACTCACACTTTTTAGAGCCAAATAATATTTTCTGGCTCTGGTTTTTAGGTAATAGATGGATAAAAGGTGAAAGATATCCTCCAGAGTGTCCCTTCAATGGGAGGCTTGTCGGTATACAATCCACATAGGAAAACCACAGAGGCAAGTGAAGGAAGAAAAAACAGATGGATATAGTGTAATAATCTATGTAATAAAATTATTAGCCTCCGTTTTTAAAAGCTTACTTAAAAACTATATTGCAATAAAAAAAAAGCCAGTCTCTCGGATATGGCGAGGTCCCGGGCGCCCCCCAACAGCTCCTGCTGAATTAGACTATAGATGCTTATCAGCTGAATTCGGCTATAGATACTTCCAGATTTAATGTCGCACCATGCCCCACGTTCACACGCAGACGTGTTTTGCCAATCCTGACTTCTTCAAGTGCTCCATTTTGGGAGAGTGTAATTTTGCGTGACAAAAATATATATTTTTCTGTGTAATCTTCAACTGATATATGCATTGAATTGTTATCTTTATACTCAGAATCATGTGTCCTGTGCCACCTTCTCTCAAGTTGACGGCCTGTTCACTTCGTTTATCTGATGGTGCTATCAAACCATGGTGCATTGTTGTTAGTTTTCACAATGCATATGCTTGTTGGCGCAATAGATTTCAGGGTGTCTTGATATAGATTTGGACTAAGAAGTTGGGGTCTTGACAAGTACCCATTAGTTCACTTAGAGCCATATGTGATGTTACGTCAAATCACTTCCCTTTTGTGGAGCTCTAAGGCCTTTGACCCACCAGCTTTTGTGGACTACAATTCTCATAATACTAGAGGAAAAAAGACTGGTGGGCAGGGCCTATAATATTTTGCCTTCTGAAATTTGCCCATCCTATTAGAGTTTTGGAATGTTACCTAAATGCATTTAGGAAAAACTTTAATTATAACCTGCTTTTACTGGATAAATGTAGAATTTTATAGTAGTCTTGTCCAGAGTCTGATTTACAACATAGCTACTACTAAAACTTTTTTTTTCTATTTACCAATCTCTGACCTATTTTTTGACTCATTTGCTTGTTTATTATGGCATTCAGTAATTATAGAGTCTATGCTCAGATTACTGGAAGCAGCTATTTGACAAAACGCTTGATGCGTTGATGGTTTTTAGGGTGTGGTTCTGGGTAATTGACAAACTCTATAATCAGTTTTCTCTGTCTCTGTCCTCCTTGGCTGTGCATCCATTCATTATACTGCAGCTCTCTCCGTGACAGGCACCTATTCATTCTTCATCAGCTAAGGCAGGCCCTGAAGTATTTCTCTGCATTGCAGGAATTCTGAGGTGATGGTAGAAAGTGCTGCTTCTAAATGGCTGGTTTTTAAAATAGGGGCAACCTATGTGTAAATGAATAAATCATATCTGTTCTGGCTTGGTTAGCAATAATGAATATTGTTGCACAGGTCTGAGGCCATAAAATAATCTGGATGCTGGAGGGAAGGCCTAAATGAGAGGTCCTGTTCTGTAGGCCTCAGAGGAATGCACTGAAATGTAATTCATGGAACTCATGCAGAGGTGGTGGGAATGATGGAATTCACTGTCCAAATCGGCTTCCAATTTCCACGTTTTTAACAGTTGCCGTTGTGTTTCCACAGAGGCTTACAGGAGGCACAGATCACTTTGGCCGTCAGACTGGGTGAAGCTGAAGAGAAGATCAAAGTTCTTCATTCAGGTCAGTGGAGGACACGTCCTGTCTGGCCGGATTGTTTCCTTTGCAGTTTGAGACATTCGACCCTCTAGATGTGCTATACTGTGCTCACGTTCCTGCACATAGCTATGAACAGAACATATTTTGCTGCATTTTATTTCTGCTTTAATTATGGTCTTTCACCATCATAGATATTAGTGTATGTACAGTAATGTATGTATGTTATGAAATGATATGAACTGATACTGTCATCGCATGCATTGTACAAAGCTCACTCTTCAAAGGCATGGAAGTTACATAAGTAATTAATAAGTGCTATTAGCAGGTCTCTAGCTTGGCAATAATCACTATTTACACTTTTAAAGGGAACACTATTCCAGTTCCTTCTCCACAAATTGGTTGATATTCCCTGTGAATCACACTGACTCATCCCATCCGACAACACTTAACTAATAGGTTGGTTAGGGCACCATCATCATATGTGAGATACAGGCGCCATTACCAGGTTGGTTAATTAGGTACATATGTCAACAAGAGACCAGGTGTTTATTGGTAAAGTGTAATCCCTATGTGTGCATACCTTGGCATGTTAGGCCTTTTTACAACCTTTATATGTCTTCTTTTTATAGATGTGTAAAATGGGTACAGATAGATGAGAGATACAAATAGACTTCTGGATTCTCCATCATGTTTGGGATGTTTGGGAGCTACATATTTCGTGATACTCAGTCATGACTAACTGAATGGGATATGTAGTTCCCAAACAGTTGCAGTGCAGAGGTTTTCTATAATTGTACTTTGGGATTATTGAAGTAAAAACTTGACCAGCCTTTCTAGCCAACCCTTATACAGAAATAATAATGCATAATGCATTTTAAAAAAGGTTACATTTACAGTTTAAACCCACTGGTATGCCAGCTTCTTGGTTGGCAGTTCTTGCATGGCTTTATTAAAAAGGAAAGTGTGTTGCATTGCATCTCTTTGCCTTCTTTACTATTCACCCAACCATCCTGAAAGACAGATGTGAGGAGCAGGTATAACAAATCGCCTGTCACATTGAATCCCTATGGCTCTTGAAATAGGCAGTTTATATGACCAGGTTATCAATCTATTTCCAAATTGGACAAGCAGACTGTTTCATCCGGTGCATGTGTTTTTTTTGTGTTGAGCAGCTTTAAAAACAACACAGAGGGAGCTGCTGGACCTGCGGTGTCAATATGATAAGGAGACAGCATCCAAGTAAGTTTGTATATTGTGTCTGTGTCTATAAGATAAACATAAACATTCTGCACTCTCAAACAAACCTTCCATTTGCTCCAAGCATTAGGCTTTAACAGGCGGCATCACTCACTGGGGAAGCGGGATTTGTCAGGGAGAGACAGGTGGAGGAGTGATGGAAATGATCTCTTTCCATTATATAGATCTGTGCCTTGCACTTTGCGATAGATATTGAAAGGCCAGTCTTGCTTACTTAGTGTTCTCTAACTCTTTAGTTAAGCAAGCAGACTGGATGAAACCAAAAGTCATCACTGGCCATGATGTGCAGTGAATAGTGGATGCTTTTCACTTGATCCAGTGTGTCTGAAGGAAAAGGTTTCAGTAAATAATGCATTTCTCTCATTGATAAAATGTATTTCACAGGAAAGACATTTCCAAGAGGTCCAGGAGGTGAGGTGGCATGGTGGTAGCATAGCTTGAATCTGGTAATGGTACCCTAGGATGGTTGCTCAGATTTGCAGTCATGATATTGACTTTTTTATTTGTATTTATATTTTTCCCTGTCTATTTTGCATCGTTAGTAGCTTGTTGTACTCTATAGTTAAAAGACAATTCTTTATTCAAGAAAAAAATACTATTTTGTACAGAATGCTCCCACTCACCACTTCTGAATGGACGGACATGTTCTTGGAATCTTCAGTATGATCTGCATTGATTCGACAGATGATAGAAGCAGGACATGTTTTAGTGTGTGTCTTTGCCTCTTACGATATCCTCATGCGCTGGTCAAGAAAACTTATGCATGATGGAGGGAGGTAGGCACATCCAACCTCCATTTTGATCCATTGATCTGACTAAAGGTTCCAAGATCATATCCACACCCAGATGGAGAACAGTGATATTTATATTCAAACATTTCTTTACTGCAGAATTAAAGTGGCTGGTAGAATACCGTAGTTTGAAACAAACAAAAAAGTACAGTTGTCCTTTAGAAATGGTTGCATGTGCAGATTGGATACATGCCCATATTCCTGGAAAGGACCTGTGTAACAGAAAGCCTTGTCAACTGAAGTTTTTAGGGCGTGTTCCTAATGAAGTGACACATTTCTGTTGACCAGAACTTTTAACTCATAACACTTACATCATTATATTGCCATTTCTGCACTCTCCAATTATTCTAACACACTTGAAAGAGTATGTAACAAATGCTGGAAGTAAGTGTGTGCTATCCACATGTACATTTCATGTTTATTCTGTAGTTATTTTGTTTAGATCTTTGAAATATCATAAAAGTGGCTCAAGAGAGCTGTTGCTTGACTGCCCCTAGAGGCAACATTGCAATAAAAATAAAAAATAAATAAAAAAAGACTTACTATATTTTCTGGCGTATAAGACTACTTTTTAACCCAGGAAAATCTTCCCAAAAGTCGGGGGTCGTCTTATACGCCGGGTGTAATCTTTTTACTTACCTCGTTGCTGTTCTGCAGGTGCGCGCGGCTGTGAGGGAAGCGTTGTGTGCTCCCCTCCAGCCGCGCAACTTCAATAAAGTTTGTTTAAACTTTTTTTTAAAACAAACTTTATTGAAGCCGCATGGCTGGAGGGGAGCACACAACGCTTCCCTCACAGCCGCGCGCACCTGCAGAGCAGCAACGAGGTAAGTACTGGGAAGGGGGTAGGAGAGGGGCAAAATCCTGGCATATTGAGGGGAAAATCCTGGCATATTGGAGGGGCAAAATATTGGCATATTAAATGGCACAATAAAGGCATATTGAGTGGCAAAATAGTGTGTCTCAGGTTATGTGTCTATTGGTGTCACTGCGTGTGTGTAAGCAGTGCTGTATTTACCGCGAGGCATCCTAGGCGGATGCCTAGGGCGGCAAATTTGGGGGGGCGGCAGCGCCCCCCAGCACTGAAAATAAAAAAAAATTTAAAAAAACGCGGCCCTTTAAAAAAAAAAAAAAAGACCGCGCTTGCAGGCAGAGACGGAGGTGAGAGGGGATCGGAAGATCCCCCCTCACCATCGCTCTGCCTGCCAGGCTGCACGGGGAGCCGAACAGGCAGCACAGAGAAACCTCCGTGCTGCTTGTTCGGCTCCCCGTGCAGTGTGCCGACACGGAAGTGCCGACAGTCACGTGACGGGCGCGCTGACGTCATACGCGCGCCCGGTCACGTGACCTGTCGGCACAATCGCCGGGAAGCCGAACAGGCAGCATGGAGGGACCATGCTGCCTGCCTGCCAGGGAAAGGTAAGTGCTGATGGGAGAGAGAGTGTGTGTGTGTGTGTGTGAGACTGAGTGTGATGGGAGTCAGAGTGTGTGTGATGGGAGACAGTGTGTGTGTGACTGAGTGTGATGAGAGTCAGAGTGTGTGTGATGGGAGACAGTGTGTGTGACTGAGTGTGATGAGAGTCAGAGTGTGTGTGATGGGAGACAGTGTGTGTGACTGAGTGTGATGAGAGTCAGAGTGTGTGTGATGGGAGACAGTGTGTGTGACTGAGTGTGATGGGAGTCAGAGTGTGTGTGATGGGAGACAGTGTGTGTGACTGAGTGTGATGAGAGTCAGAGTGTGTGTGATGGGAGACAGTGTGTGTGACTGAGTGTGATGGGAGTCGGAGTGTGTGACTGAGTGTGATGGGAGTAGGAGTGTGTGACTGGGTGTGATGGGAGTGTGAGCTTGATGTGAGTCTGTAGAAAAAAGGAAGACAGCGCTACAAAGTAATATTAATAAAAATAAATATAAATGATAAATGCGTATAAATACACCATAAAAAACACACAATTTGGAGGGTATAAAAATATATAAATTTAATAAATATAAAAATAAGTAAAATAGATACACACAGAACCACCTTAGTTAAGGTGGGAATACAGTATACAAATGAATTGAATTGTAATTAAGCAATAAGGATATGCTAGTAACAAATATAAGTAAATACTACAAGGACAAAACCAAATAAGAACAATAGTCACAACAGGTAGATAGTACACACCTTTGAAGAGAGACCGTTTGGGACAATGCTGGACTCAGAGCAGTGAATGAATCCGGTGCGAAGAAAGAAGCCTGGCCAGGTCTTTTCGCAAAGAGAACAGGACGCCAAAAAAGGGACGCGTTTCGAAAAAACTTCTTCAGCCTTTGGCGTCCAGCATGTCTCAAAACGGGTCTCTGACTGTTTAAATAGACCGCTTCTAATTGCAAGCAGCGGTGAAACCAGGAAGTATGACGTAATCGCGTAGTAACGCGACGACGTCATAACGTTGCGACGCCAACGTCATCTCCATAACAACACATCGAGACCACACAGAGCCGGCATAGTGTGGTGTCGATCGGTGTACAGAGAGGGCGTTAGCGGCGGTACATATTACAGAAAAAACAGAGAAAACTTGATACATACAAAAATAAAAAGTTATATGCACAGTGTATACACGAACAGTGTTCCATAAAAAACATATACAGGGATCTACTCCATACACAATGATCATCCACACTTCATGAAAAACATCCAAATATACATATATGGATGACATGCATAAAAATGCTTCAAAGTGGATAGAAGTATACAAACATATATATATACATATAGCACAGAGGCCAACAAAACAGTGGTACATAAGTCTAATCCAGGAATGGCACTAGGTCAAAATTGTCGTTAAGACCCTTAGGGACCAGGGTATTTAAGGTGAGGATCCAAAAAGTCTCTCTTTTACAGAGAGTCTTGAGTCTGTCACCCTTGCGTGGACCTAATATAACATGCTCAATTGCCATTGCCTTTAGTTTTTTGTCATTTCGCTGGTGTACATCCAAAAAATGTTTAGACAGAATATGCTTTTCGAAACCTCTTCTGATATTATACCTATGTTCAGAAAGGCGGATTTCGAGCAGCAGGCAATGGAAATAAAGGATAGACTAATCACAAAGGGGTACAGTGAAAAATTGGTAGACAACACTCTGAATGATATTAGATCGAAGGATAGAACCCTGTTTTTAAATGGTAGTCAGAACCCTAAAAAGAACAACAAGAAGTTCAAAATTGCATCTCTTAATGGCTGCCCCATTGTGGATAAATGCAGGCCATGTCAAAACGACAGCAGTGACAACCCATTTCCAAACACCTTTGGTTCCAGTCTTGTCACCACTTTTTCAGACAAGACTGGCAAGATAAAAGAAATCCTTAACCGACACTGGCACATTCTTAAGGGAGATTCTATCCTGGCCCCCATGTTGCCAGATAGAGGAAGGATTATCTGTAGACGTAATACTAATATTAAGAACATCCTAGCCCCGACAGACATATCAGATAAATTTAAAGAAAAATCTAAAAAGTGTAATTTTCTGTCTGGCATAAAAGGGTGGTATAGATGCGGCACTTGTGATCACTGTGTAGTCTGCCCCAGAAAATCAAATTTCTTTATAGACAATGCCACAACTACAAAGTATCCTATCAAGAGACATATATCCTGTAATACAAAGTTCGTTATCTATCTGTTGGAATGCCCATGTGGCCTCCAATATATAGGTAGGACTAGTAGAACCTTTAAAAAACGCCTTTCTGAACATAGGTATAATATCAGAAGAGGTTTCGAAAAGCATATTCTGTCTAAACATTTTTTGGATGTACACCAGCGAAATGACAAAAAACTAAAGGCAATGGCAATTGAGCATGTTATATTAGGTCCACGCAAGGGTGACAGACTCAAGACTCTCTGTAAAAGAGAGACTTTTTGGATCCTCACCTTAAATACCCTGGTCCCTAAGGGTCTTAACGACAATTTTGACCTAGTGCCATTCCTGGATTAGACTTATGTACCACTGTTTTGTTGGCCTCTGTGCTATATGTATATATATATGTTTGTATACTTCTATCCACTTTGAAGCATTTTTATGCATGTCATCCATATATGTATATTTGGATGTTTTTCATGAAGTGTGGATGATCATTGTGTATGGAGTAGATCCCTGTATATGTTTTTTATGGAACACTGTTCGTGTATACACTGTGCATATAACTTTTTATTTTTGTATGTATCAAGTTTTCTCTGTTTTTTCTGTAATATGTACCGCCGCTAACGCCCTCTCTGTACACCGATCGACACCACACTATGCCGGCTCTGTGTGGTCTCGATGTGTTGTTATGGAGATGACGTTGGCGTCGCAACGTTATGACGTCGTCGCGTTACTACGCGATTACGTCATACTTCCTGGTTTCACCGCTGCTTGCAATTAGAAGCGGTCTATTTAAACAGTCAGAGACCCGTTTTGAGACATGCTGGACGCCAAAGGCTGAAGAAGTTTTTTCGAAACGCGTCCCTTTTTTGGCGTCCTGTTCTCTTTGCGAAAAGACCTGGCCAGGCTTCTTTCTTCGCACCGGATTCATTCACTGCTCTGAGTCCAGCATTGTCCCAAACGGTCTCTCTTCAAAGGTGTGTACTATCTACCTGTTGTGACTATTGTTCTTATTTGGTTTTGTCCTTGTAGTATTTACTTATATTTGTTACTAGCATATCCTTATTGCTTAATTACAATTCAATTCATTTGTATACTGTATTCCCACCTTAACTAAGGTGGTTCTGTGTGTATCTATTTTACTTATTTTTATATTTATTAAATTTATATATTTTTATACCCTCCAAATTGTGTGTTTTTTATGGTGTATTTATACGCATTTATCATTTATATTTATTTTTATTAATATTACTTTGTAGCGCTGTCTTCCTTTTTTCTACATCTTCCTGTCCCTTCACGGTGCCAACCCACTGTGATTTTTTCTGGACTGGCGGCTACCTAAATCATTTTTCCTATTGGTTCCAAAATTAGTCAATCTCTCGACACAAGCCAGAAGGGCCCTCTACAGATATCATCTACCCCCGTTTCAATACCTACCATCGGACGGGTTTGTATGTTTTAATACTTTTTTATTTAGTTCACTCACAGGCGCTCGGTATTTATACTTCCGTTAGGTTGTATATCACTCTTTGATGTGAGTCTGAATGATGGGGCATGTCGTAGGTGTGCAACGTGGGTAGGGGGGTGCCCGGATTTTGTCTGCCTAGGGCAGCACAAAATCAAGATACACCACTGTGTGTAAGTGTCTCACTTTCTGTGTAAGTGTGTGTGTGTAAGTGTGTCACTGTTAGTGTAAGGGTGTGTGTGTGTAAATGTCACTGTAGGAGAAAATGCTCGTTGGAAGAGGGGTAGTCTTATACGGCGAGTATATGCCAAACTCTAAATTTTAACTGGAAAAGTTGGGGGTCGTCTTATATGCCCAGTCGTCTTATACACCGGAAAATACGTTAATTAGCTAAAATCTATGGTTAGTGATAGAATAGTTGTAAGGGTTACAATTAAATTAGGGTTAGCATAAGGGATAGGGTTACAATTAAATTAAAATCAAAATATATTAAGGGTTAGCATAAGGGTTAGAGTTGGGGTCAAATGGTCACTATAGGGGAAAAAACACTTTTTGGGGGGTTTGCCCTAGAAAAAACTGCAGAAAAACATGGAAACAAGCATATTATTGAACTTGGCACAACATTTACAAACTATTTAGACGGGGTATGATTGTATTTGTGTAAATTATTTTTTAGGTCAAAGTTAGAAAAAAGTAGTTTTTAAAAAAAATTTCATCATATTGTATGATTTTTTTGTAGTAAATTGTAAGACATGGTGAACATAATAATATCTAATGAATAAAAACAACATATAATTTGTGTGGGTACATTATGTGAGAAAGTAGAAAATTACAGCTAAACACAAACACCCCAGAAATGTCCTTGTCACCAAGAGAAAGATAGGGTGAAATGGTTTTGTCACTAAAATCAGAAGCCACAGAATAGCCATTATAAGACATGTATATCAAACCTTAAAATACAAATTTACAATATTAAAGGTATTACCCAAGCTGGCATCCTGTCTTTAACTTTTAGTTATTTTGCTTTCTGGATCATACATAGGGTTGCCACCTTTTCTTCAAAAAAAAATACCATCCATGCTACTGCCTCCATAGACTTAACATTGGCCTCAAGCCAGTTTTTTACCGGCCTGCCAGTAAAACACCAGCCAAGTGGCAACCCTAATCACACATTCCACAATATTTTGCATTTTGAGTCCAGTAGTGTATTCACCAAGACATCCATGGAGATGTGACAGCTAAATCCGTGCGTCACCTGTCATGCTGCAAAGGCAGTGGGATCAGTGCTGTATTTACCGCGAGGCATCCTAGGCGGATGCCTATGGCGGCAAATTTTGGGGGGCGGCAGCGCCCCCCAGCACTGGAAAAAAAAAAATTAAAAACAAAAAAAAATCTGGCCCTTTAAAAAACAAACAAACCCCACCGCGCTTGCAGGCAGAGACGGAGGTGAGAGGGGATCGCAAGATCCCCCCTCACCAACGCTCTGCCTGCCAGGCTGCACGGGGAGCCGAACAGGCAGCACAGAGAAACCTCCGTGCCGCCTGTTCGGCTCCCCGTGCAGTGTGCCGACACGGAAGTGCCGACAGGTCACGTGACGGGCGCACTGACGTCATACGCGCGCCCGGTCACGTGACCTGTCGGCACAATCGCCGGGAAGCCGAACAGGCAGCATGGAGGGACCATGCTGCCTGCCTGCCAGGGAAAGGTAAGTGCTGATGGGAGACTGTGTGTGTGTGTGTGTGTGTGACTGAGTGTGATGGGAGTCAGAGTGTGTGTGATGGGAGACTGTGTGTGACTGAGTGTGATGGGAGTCAGAGTGTGTGTGATGGGAGTCAGAGTGTGTGTGATGGGAGACAGTGTGTGTGACTGAGTGTGATGGGAGTCAAAGTGTGTGTGATGGGAGTCAGAGTGTGTGTGATTGGAGACAGTGTGTGTGAATGAGTGTGATGGGAGTCAGAGTGTGTGTGATGGGAGACTGTGTGTGTGTGTGTGTGTGTGTGTGTGTGTGTGTGTGTGTGTGTGTGACTGAGTGTGATGGGAATCAGAGTGTGTGTGATGGGAGACAGTGTGTGTGACTGAGTGTGATGGGAGTCAGAGTGTGTGTGATTGGAGACAGTGTGTGTGACTGAGTGTGATGGGAGACAGTGTGTGTGACTGAGTGTGATGGGAGTCAGAGTGTGTGTGATGGGAAACAGTGTGTGTGACTGAGCGTGATGGGAGACTGTGTGTGACTGAGTGTGATGGGAGTCAGAGTGTGTGTGATGGGAGACAGTGTGTGTGACCTGTGTGTGATGGGAGTCAGAGTGTGTGTGATGGGAGACAGTGTGTGTGACTGAGTGTGATGGGAGTCAGAGTGTGCGTGATGGGAGTAGGAGTGTGTGACTGAGTGTGATGGGAGTAGGAGTGTGTGACTGAGTGTGATGGGAGTGTAAGCTTGATGTGAGTCTGAATGATGGGGCATGTCTTAGGTGTGTAAAGTGGGTGTGCAGCTTGGGTAGGGGGGTGCCCGGATTTTGTCTGCCTAGGGCAGCACAAAATCAAGATACACCACTGAGTGGGATACTTTCTTGATTGCTGCAGGGTTTATTGTTTACTTATTCTTTGGTCAGTCTCCAAGTCTGTCCTACAGCCTTTGGATTTGGATGGGCAACTGACATAATCTCCCTGTCACAAAGTAAGGACAACTGTCAGCAAAAATGAAAATACATATAGAGATAAACATATTTTAAAGTGTAAGTAGAACTTCTACTTTAAGCTGGAGTCTTCACTGATCCCTTTCCCAATATTAACACCACAACTTAACTTGTGTGGAACTCCTGAGTGAATAATGCAATACAGCATAGCCATGTTTTCCTATTGCCTGATTTGACTGTAATGAATGCTAAACCAATATAAAAACATTCATCTCAACTGTACTTGAGCTAATTATAATTGAAAAACTCCTTGATTTTAATCACACACTCAATTTCAAGTGTAAAATGTTAATGTAGAGAAAAGCGGACAGCACCGGCTTCCAAAGCAGTATCTATGTTGATTAGACTTTGAAATTGTGAGTCCTGTAAGATCACATTCTCGGGTTGTTTTGGCCTATTTCCCAGCTTCTGTATTCAGGAACTTGGCATCCATTACTACCTGTATGTAAGGCTGCCATAGGAAATTATTCGGTCTGTCTTTTCTGATGCAGTATGCAAAGCTAGGGGTCATAATGGTCATCTGGAGTTACATGTAGCGAATGCTTTTTGGCCCTTTCTGTGTATTGTCAGTAAGACATATCCTATCTGTTTAACCCCTCTTATCGGAGCAGGGAAATGTGGCTATATTTCATATCATCATAAAAATCCCTGACTCGCCAGTCATCCTAGATTATTTCCCAAATATTAAGACATGTTTTTTCAAGTTTGAAATACATCATTTATGCATTTATTTAACTAGATTATATCTAGAAGATGGTCATCCTTATGCTGCTTCTGATTTCTGTTACACAAGGGTTTAGTAGCAAGTAACCGTTGTTCCACCAGGAGTCTCTGTTATTAGTTTGTAGATGACTTCTGGACATGCCTCTTCTCTGCTGTTCCATGTGATCACCTGTCTTGGATTCTGCACTATCTTAACCAGTTTTTCCACGCAATATTGCTGCAATATATCATCATACTGGTGGCTTGGTTTAGGCTTATTCTCAGACTGCATCCTCTCTAGTTGCCGATTTTTTTGTGTTTTCTGAGCAGCTTGCTGTTTTGTCTTCCCTTATATTTTTACTGGACCATGACTGTGTAGTTTTTTTTGCTGTGCCTGTGACCCTCACCTTGGCTTGTTATTCTGTTTGCGGCTGTGCCTATGACCCTGATCTCAGCTGGTTACTTATTTTGCTGCTGTGTCTGTGACCCTGACCTCGGCTTGTTACTCGTGTTCCTGTGTCCCTGACCTTGGCTTGTTACTTGTGTTCCTGTGTCCCTGACCTTGGCTTGTTACTCGTGTGACTGTGACCCTTACCTCAGCTTGTTACTCATGTGACTGTGACCCTTACCTCAGCTTGTTACTCATGTGACTGTGACCCTAATATCAAATTGTTACTCATTTTGCTGCTGTGCCTATGACCCTGAACTTGGCTTGTTATTCTGTTTGCTGCTGCACCTATAACCCTGACCTCAGCTTGTTACTCCTTTTACTGCTGTGCCTGTGATTCTGACCTTGACTTGTTACTCATTTTGCTGCTGTGCCGATGTCCCTGACATCAGCTTGTTACTCATTTTGCTGCTGTGTCTATGACCTTGACCTTGGCTTGTTACTCATTTTGCTGCTGTACCTGTGACCCTGACCTCATCTTGTTACCCATTTTGCTGCTGTGCATGTGGCCCTGACCTCAGCTTGGTATACGTATTGCTACTGTACCTGTGACCCTGACCTCATCTTGTTACCCATTTTGCTGCTGTGCATGTGGCCCTGACCTCAGCTTGGTATACGTATTGCTACTGTACCTGTGACCCTGACCTCATCTTGTTACCCATTTTGCTGCTGTGCCTGTAACCCTGACTTCAGCTCGTTACTCATTTTGCCACTCTGCCTATGACTCTGGCTTCAGCTTTTTACTTGTATTGCTGCTGTGCCTTTGACCCTGACGTCAGCTTGTTACTCATTTTGCTCCTGTGCCTGTGAGCCTGATCTTGACTTGTTACTTGGTTTGCTGCTGTGCCTTTGACCTTGACCTCATCTTGTTATTTGTATTGCTGCTGTGCCTGTGACCATTACCTCAGTTTGTTGCTGATTTGGTGCTCTTCCTATGACCCTGGCTTCGGCTTGTTACTCATTTTGCTGCTGTGCCTGTGATTCTGGCTTCGGTTTGTTATTCGTATTGCTGCTGTGCATGTGATTCTGACCTCGGCTTGTAACGCTTGCTGCCAATTGCTTGGATCCTGTATTTGCCTTCTGATTTGTCATGTCAGACATGTCAGAAAACAGGTAAGGGTTCTGTACATGGCCACTCACACCTGGTGGACAGCGGTCACCCTTCACAGAACCATTCACCAGATTCCAACCCTGCACCTGGACTCTCACCAGACAATCCACCCAAGTGCCTGACACATGGGGCTTCAATAGACCATCAAAAGGCTCCCATAGAGGGGACTGGGGATGCTCAAAATATGTCCAGCATTGTGTGCATGCATCCAAATACTATTGAGTGGGGACATGGAAACCCATTGTGCGTGTGAGGTCCTGCTGTGTGTTGTGTCATACATGCCCTGTGAATCCTCATTATCTTCAAGGCTCTTGGAACATGAAACCTGGAGTTGAAATACACATAGGGCCAGATTTATCAAGACAAAACCGGTGTTATTTTTTTTTAAAAAGTGCTAAATTTGGAGCAAACTGGCAAAACTTTCCATTAGTCTCCAGGGTAACTACCACTATTTTAGCACTTTTTCCTGAAATACCACCTATTTTATCTTGATAAATATGGCTCGTAGTCGCTGGTACTCCTTAGGACTACGTAGTCCTGTGAATACAATCAAGCATTGGATGCATCCCAGGTACAAAATATCGCCAGTCAAAGAAATTTGCCATCTAGAAGCAAAGGGTATGAACACGATTTAAGCATGATTAAGAGAAAAATGTGTCCAGAATGTGTGATATTTTGACTTGATATGCAAATTGACTACTTTCATTTGGATATATATAATTTGCATACCAAGCCAGACACTTGATAATTATATGCAGGAGACACATGATAACACATTTGTTTACTACTCTATTCATTTACTTGCAGTCCAACTAACACAAATTGGATCATTCTTCACACTTTACATTCAAAATGCAAACAGAGTCAAGATGAGTCCCTTTAACTCTCGGCACAGCCTTCATCAGAACTCTGCTAGTTTGTAACCCTATTCCTGCCTGATTGTTAAGTACAGACTGAAGCTTTATGTGGGCCATTAAGGAGCACATGCAGAGCACCTATAGTTGGCAGACGTGCAAGCCTTGCACTGCTGACACAACTTAAGGTAGAAGGAGTTTTAATGATATCACAACAGGAACCTGTTAGCGATATTGTTATCTGTGCGTTTATGCTATGAGTGCATGCTTTCTAGACTAAACCTGGTGCGAGCGTTGTGAAAGTACGCCATCTAGTGTTGCTGCCTTGTAATAAAAGATAGGAAAACACAAACACTGAAATAGCTGGAGGGGTTTTTATTAAGGAAAATATGGTGAAAAATCATACTTTTTTTTTTTTTAGATTAAATGCTTAAGCAAACAATGTTAGGTGTTTGGCACATCTCTCTACCCCATTTGCTATACACATTTGTAAAAGATAATGTTGCAGCTGTTGCATTAATTGTGACATAATAGCTTTTACATGCCTACCACATTGTGTTGGTATGAGTTAGCGTGTGTCACTGGCCTGTCACTTTAATTCTGCCTCAGTGTGAAGGATGGGAATATTTTTATAAATAATTAACATGGTTCAATGGAGCAAATCAGGATTATTTCCACAAGATCTACATTACTATCTATTACCATTACATGTTTGTGATAATAGATATTACCTGTAGTTTTCGGTGGCTCTAATATTTCTGTTTTCCCTATCACTCAAACATTGTTTGCTTTTGAATTTATATATATATATCTTTCAAGCAACTGCATAGATTAAGATCCTTCTTTTTAATATGTCTGTATTGTCTTGTTTATGAATCTTGTTGCCTCATATGCAAATGAATTTTATTTGCATTTAATGACAAGGAGATGTCATAAGTAAGACACAGTGTAGACATATCTAAAATAACTTTCTTTTAATCTATGTATTTTCTCATAAATTTGCGCAGTATATTTGCACAATATGTAAATAATTTTGTTTATTTACCAATATAAATACCATTTAGGGTGACAGTGGGCTTTATTAATTGAAAAAAAAGAATTCCAAACTTAAGACCAAATGAGTTGAATAGAAATAAAAATTAGAAATCCCCTTCTCACTTCCCTGCAATTCTCTCTTTTAGGAATAAATCCATAGATATCCTATGCACTTCCATCCGCTAGATACACTGTGGTGAAACTTAAATTGGTGTCCAGCCCAATAAAATCCAAATGTTGTTGTTCAAGAATAGTATGTACATTAGTACAGCCATCATAGTATATTACAATACATCATGATTATTGCATACATTGTATCTTTACGGTGTTACATATTCTGCCTAAACTTATTAGGTGGTAAAGATGGTGGGCTGGAGTGCCCTTAAGCCGGTGGACTAGCTGAAGTTGATGTTTAGTCCATAGCTTTAAGTAGAGAGTCACATCATTAGTCATTTTCATAGACTGGCTTAAAGATGTATGGAACCTGTAACACGCCATGCTGAACTGTATCTGATACACAGGTGATGCTTCCGCTCTGGGAGAATGAGACCAGTGGATTACATTAAAACAACGTCTTGACTTCATTAAATGTACATTTGCTGGTTGTTATTCTAATTGGTTTGGTGCCATCTATTTTTTTACGAGGCTGGATCATCTTTTGCACCCTTTTGGCTCCCGCCAGTGTTTCAGGCTGCCAAAGCTCACAGCTGTTGGTGTGATTTGCCAGGCTCACTAACACACGGCAACACATTTACCCTCTATATTATGCAACACAGGGAGTACACTTAATCTTATTATACCAAAGCAGATGTTCTTTGATAATTTGATAGGCCATCATCACATAGATCTGCTGTAAGTAATGTTGCGTTTGATGGTGGTTTAAAGAAACGTATATGCACAGCATGAGCTTCGGTAAACCAGGGTTTAAAAATATAATTTCTTGGCCGGCCGTGAGGCCTGTGTGCCATCTAACATTACTCCCTGGTTATCAAATAGTTCATGCATAGTTTCTCAAAGTAACTTACAGATCAATGTGATGTCTCAGACTGCTCAACCCTTATCTATTTCTGTTCTTTGGTGCTGTTATCAATGTTTTAAAAAGTAACAATTAGATTATTTTAAGATATTTACTGGCCTACCTTCCCAGCATTCTTCATGTATTCTTCACCCAGTGCATCCTGTTTAATTGGAATAAGAGGGCAGTATCCTGAAATTAGGTGGGCTGCACAGTTAGATACACAGTTGCAATTTTAGTTTTGTTTCACAGTGTTTATGGATTTAGCTTCCCATGTAGCAAGCAGAGTGTGTGTTTTCACCTACTCCCATTTCATATATTACTATCTTAGGTAAATTGGAGTGCATGTTTTCAAAACCAGACATGGTATGAGAAATCTGAAGTATCCTCTCTATCTACAGACACAAAACAGATTGACGGCCTGTCACTAAAACTGAACTGACAAGGGAACTGCAAATAATAGTCATTAAACCTTGCCTATCATTCCAACCTGAGTTTTGTTCAATGTTTACTTTTAGTGAATAGACCTCATTGTCAGAGTAGAAGACATAGAATCTCATGTGATAGTACAAAAGTGTGTCCTTTTTGTGGGTGCGGAACCATCCCAATAACACAATTAATTTAATGTATGCGTACCATCTAGACAGAAATGTTCCTTTACTGGTGTATGTGTGTGCAAATTGTTTTTCTTTATTTAAATGACTCAGACAGTTCCACGGTTTACCTATTTGTACATTGGATGCCATGTCTGACAATGACCCATTCCCTAGTGGCACTAGGTGCCAGCATGATGACACTTATGTGACAAGGCAATTTATTCTATATGTGACTATGTATATTTCTATACAATGTTTGAGAATGTATATGATATGTATTGTACTTCAAAATATTTATGCGTTCGTTCTCTTGTTTTTAGGGCCGATGAAGTGGGCATGATAATGACCAATCTCGAAAAAGCCAACCGGGTGAGAAAAAAGAGATCTAATTAAGATCCCCTTCAAAACCATTCATCAGTAAATAAGCTAGCTCACACAATTCTGAATGCCTTTCAGATAACAGGCATTTGGTGTAGAGGGATGCTAGTAAGAGAGGAATGATTGATCCTGAACAGTGTGACCTTGTCAGGATTTTCTGGATATATTATAGGAAATACTTGTATGCTATACTCCTTTTATGTCATTGATACAAACTGTCAGTTGAAATAGTCCAGTGCAGATCCCCAGATATTCACTTCTGCATGGAACAGCTATTTGGTTGCACACATGGTCGATTCAAACGTTGGTTCATATTATGGTCAAAGCCTGTTTTCCTGTGTTTTCTGAGTTACGCAGCACCTTCTGCAAGCAAGGCCTCTCAATCTATAAGGTTACTGGATCAGAAAGGATTCTCACAAAGAAATCCCTGCTTTAACTTCACTAATCCATATTACAGTGTAGATCTAGAGCCATGCATAATATGACAATGGCCTGGATATGTCCAGTTTGCATTTGGTCCAATAACCTGCATTCTGAAAACCAAGAGCCTTCTCCGACTTCCTGCTCCGTCTGCTTATCAGTGCTGATCTCCATACTGTTCCAATCAGTGGTGTATCTTGATTTTGTGCTGCCCTAGGCAGACAAAATCTGGGCACCCCCCTACCCAAGCTGCACACCCACGTTACACACCTAACACATGCCCCATCATTCAGACTCACATCAAGCTCACACTCCCATCACACTCAGTCACACACCCCTACTCCCATCACACTCAGTCACACACTCCTACTCCCATCACACACACTCCAACTCCCATCACACTCAGTCACACACACTGTCTCCCATCACACACACACTCTGACTCCCATCACACTCAGTCACACACACTGTCTCCCATCACACACACTCTGACTCCCATCACACTCAGTCACACACACTGTCTCCCATCACACACACTCTGACTCCCATCACACTCAGTCACAGTCACACACACACACAGTCTCCCATCAGCACTTACCTTTCCCTGGCAGGCAGGCAGCATGGTCCCTCCATGCTGCCTGTTCGGCTTCCCGGCGATTGTGCCGACAGGTCACGTGACCGGGCGCGCGTATGACGTCAGCGCGCCCGTCACGTGACTGTCGGCACTTCCGTGTCGGCATACTGCACGGGGAGCCGAACAGGCAGCACGGAGGTTTCTCTGTGCTGCCTGTTCGGCTCCCCGTGCAGCCTGGCAGGCAGAGCGTTGGTGAAGGGGAATCTTCCGATCCCCTCTCACCTCCGTCTCTGCCTGCAAGCGCGGTGGGGTTTTTTTTTTTAAAGGGTCGCGTTTTTTTTTTTTTTTCACTTTTTTTTTTTTTTTACATTTTTTTTTTTTCAGTGCTGGGGGGCGCTGCCGCCCCCAAAAATTTGCCGCCCTAGGCATCCGCCTAGGATGCCTCGCGGTAAATACAGCACTGGTTCCAATAAATATTGCTCCCGTGCTTCTATTATTACTAATTTCTAAGTGGGGTACCATTCTCGAACCACCAACTTATTATCATTGTGATATCATTTTAAAAAATGCAATAATGTGCAGTTTTAACTTATACGTAAGGCACATCCTCCTATGTGTTCAGAGAATAATGGTCACTCGAGTGACAGAGTAATATCTATGTTTGTTTTCCATATCCTGTGTCTCTTGCAGAGAGCAGAAGCTGCTCAGAGGGAGGTTGAGAGTCTCAGGGAGCAATTATCATCTGTAAATAATTCCATTAGACTGACCTGTTGTTCTCCACAAGGATCCAGTGGGGTAAGAGCTAGAAATTGTGATGGTTTTCAGTAAATGTGAATTATGTTTGTCTGTGAAGCCCTGTGATAGTTTGCGGATGTCTGTCTGTTCTTTATGTCAGTGGATGCCTGATTGTGTATGGCTGACAGAAATATCATGATATTGTTTAGCTAATTAATAGTGAACAAAAGTGTCATAACCTGACATATACATAATATACGTTTGACATTTGATCACAAACCACGTGGATGTTTGTTTTATATAACAAGTACTAACATACTCTACACCGCAATGTATTTATCCCATATCACCGGCCCTGATTAGCACTATCCGTTTTTATTGTCTTATATTTACAATGTATTTTTAATGTTTTTTGTCATTTACACGTTTTTTTTTTTAATCCTACAATTTCAAAGATAATTTAAGGGCCCACTTAGGTAGGTCCGACTTTTGAAACGAAAATCCGGGCTCTGAGCTTCTGATCCTTTCGGATCACATTGGTGATCCAAATCACCCTTAAATTTGGGCAAACGCAAGAGATCCCCAGTGTGATCCCAAATCGTTATGATTTCAGTGGGGAGGACTTGGTGGTTTGTTTTGGGACATTTCAGAAGGGCCTTGGTTATTACATAAATAGCCAAAAACCTCCTGAAATGGGCCAAAAAGAGATTTCTCCACAGTTTAGCTGCAACCCCTGATCGCACCATATTGGGTAGACCCTTTACTGTTTGCTCCACAATCTCTGCATTTTGCTGATGATGTCATTGAGCTTGTGTCTTGTGTGCCCACTGGAACAATTAAAACATCATTAATACTAAACAATATACATGTACCTGCATACAACCTGTTTTTCTCAGTATTTAGTGTGATTATCCATTGAAGTAGAGACAGTTAACGGGGTCAGATAGAAGAAATCATAGAATACAGGTTATATAAAGCTGTTGGAAGGCTTTGTAGCTCTGTAAAATAGAACATGTTTTAATATAAACACATTGTGATTACCCATTTAGGTAAAAGCAATGCGTTGCCTTGAAAGAAATCAGGGTCAGATAGAAGGAATCATAAAGCTATTAGAAAGCTATTAAATGACACCTTTTAATATAAACACATGTTGAATGGATGGTGTGTTTATATATTTAAGTTAAGGAAAACAATTACTTTAAAATGATAAAGGACAGGTAGCAAGAATCACAGAGCACACATTATATAGAGCTGATAAAAAGCTTTGTTTGTTAAATTAGAGGTAAAAGCTATAGTGAGACATTCCTTATTTGGCCATTTACTTCAGCTTGGTTAAAAAAACATACCAGTGTATCAATGACACCTCAAAACAAAGGAGTGGAAGATTATGTGTTAAAGAGGATCTAAACACAAACATATGTTTTAACATAAAAGTCCCAGTCTATCTGCTTTAGATTATTTTTTATGAAAAGTACCATTCACACATTATTCCATTTTGTTGGCCACAATAACTTGATAGAAATCATTTCTCAAAGATGCTGCTTCCATCGAGTACTGCTAGTGGTCTGTCAGTCATCACACAGGTTTTAAACAGGGGGGGGGGGGGGGGGCATGTATCACTCATTCATAAAACTGGAGGCTGAGATAAATGTAGATTGGAATGGTAAGGTGAATGCTAAAATATTAATTACCACAGACACCTTGGATTAAACTAAAGTACCATTCAACAACAATGTAAAACAGGTAGATAAGGCCTTTTTGGGGTTTAATACCTCTTTAATTAAATGCAAACTATTATAGGAGTGGCAAAGAGGGCCTATTTGGGGCATTCCTTGGAGATTTTCTAAATGGTGATTTTCCTCACATCACTGTTGAAGGAGATAACTGATGGGAAGGTGCAGTGCTGCTTGGGCCCTTAGTTTCTCTGATAGGGAAACACATGAATAACTATCAAGCCTTGTTCTTGCCTTTGATCATTTGGATAAGCTCATTTCCATTTTATCACAGCCAGAAAAGAGACTTCTGTCTGCACAGAACATGCTCTATTTAGAGTCTTGGGACTGGCAGCCGGATAATGTGAAAATGGCAATCGCTAGAAAAGGTTTTACAAATATAGTTTCAATATATGATAATGTCATATATGTTTTAAAAAAAATAAGATTTGACACTAAAATTCACTGTGAACAGCTACATATAATATTTTATTGTTTTTTTTTCACTTTGATAATTATTCCATTCAAGATAGAAGACATCCTTGTTTTCAATACTTATGTAAAATATGTATTATTAAAAGTTTGTTACGTTGCTATTTTTTTTTATTAGTTTTGTTTCTTTTCTTCAAGGACAAGACAGGATTTTCCTTGTGTTCTGGGTCTCCTCTAGAAGCAGCGTTGGCTGTCAAAGACAGAGAAATTCTAAAACTCCTGAAAGAAATTCAGCACCTCCAGAACTCAATACAGGAGCTGGAAGAGACCTCCGCCAATCAGATCGCTGACCTGGAACAGCAGCTGGTTATCAAAACAGAAGCCATAGAGGTACACTGCGATAATATCTATCATATAAAACAGTATCTGTAAAGTGTTTTACCAGCAAGGATACCTTGGGAGATAATTGCGCTGTTTCATTCTATTTAATATATCTCTGGCTTACATGGTCAGTAGTGGGCAACAGATAACTTTCCGAAAAGATGGATGAGAATAATGGGAGTTCTAGAGGTATTGCTGTTGAGTATCTTTTAATTAAAAACAAAGTCTTAATTAAGAGTTTTTAAGACTCGTTCCTGGTGAGACAAAAACAAAACAAGATAGTTAATCCAAGTTTCTAATTGTGAAACCAAAAGTTTTAATGATGCATGTTTTGCTTTTGCCTGGATATATTATTTTATATCCGCTATCAGCATATCTCCTCAATACAAAGTGATATTTTTTCATACTGAACTTTATTTTTTATTTGTTTTCAACTTAGTGTACAATGTATAGTTATGTAGACAGTTATGCTTTATAATAAAACTAGCCAACAAGTTTACTTACAGGACAGGAGTAGTGGCACATTGAGTGGAAGAATAGAAAGTCGTGTTGCATTGGATATAGAAAGTATTAACACAGTAATTTGGATTGCAAATAAACTTGAGTCCATAAAGTTTCACACTTTGTTCCTGCTGTTTATCCAATAGGTAAAAAAAATCCCTACACAATTTAGAATTCTTCTTCATAGGGTTAAAATCCCTTCTTGACTTCAAATGGCAATCCGGAATTCTACTTGGAGTAACAAGCTATAAATATTGAAGTCAGTTTTATCATTTATGACCCCTTATGTTCTGTTCTTCTGCAAAAATATCCAGACTCTTTTTAACCTCTTCCTGACCTTGTGACACATTTACCTGTAATGATTCATGCGTAGATTGGGACCTTATGATGGGATAACTCATCTTGCATTAAAGATCATGGTGTGCTACTTATCGTTTCCAGGGTTCAGGTTTTGCCACCAAACAGTTTGTCTGTGCCATCTTAGCCCCTCAATTAGCCTCTCCGTGCTATCTTAACACACCAGGCAGGGAGAAAGTGTGAGACATGATCTGATTGGATGATCCCTACACCTTCCGTGCTGCTAGTTGTGGGTATTACTCACTGCTTGCAGCTTTTTCATGGGCCCCCTAGAGTGGCTCGCGTGGTCACAGTTGTGTCGCATGTGTCTATGATTGTTATGCCCCAGGCCCCCCGTACTTGCCCTTACACCAGCAGGACTTGCCAGTGCATCTCCAGGACTTGAAAATGTAACCCCAGGCCTTGTGGGGCAGCTTCTGCCTTTTCTTCTGAGTCAGAACACCGGGAGGTCACATAACGTGTTCCAACTTAAATGACCCAGCAGAAGTGTCTGGCAGCATTGGAGAATGTCTGTCCACAGCGCACAGACATCCTCCAGCTACCTGCAAGGAGGATCCAGGTCCACTGCAGTTCTGTATTAGACATGGATCCAAGTATGGTAATAATGTGTAAGAATACACAGGTCAGAAAGTAATGTTACTTATTAGAGAAGAGAGGAATGAAATAAAAGTGATACTGTGATTAAGGATAGAAAGTGAATGTTAAGTTGGAAAATAATGAAATCATGATTGGAATACTTTAATATATTGCCACTGTGGGTGTAGGATTATAACATATTCTGTTGTTGTCATACCTATAACATTTTAAATTAGTAGGGATGGGAAAATGATATTAACTAACACTTTTTCTGTTTACTTTATAGAAGCTGGAAGAGATGTTAAAAACTCAGTCAGATTACGAAGAGATTAAAACTGAGCTGAGGTATGATTCATTGCTTCCTCTCTGGGTGAATAATCGCAAATGAAAAATGTCTATAACTGTTGGTTTTATAATGTATTAAAATCACAGGGTCACTTCTATGTGTCTAAGGTTTTTACATGCTGTGTATATAAAGTAAAATATAGATATTTCCAACTGCTCATGTATGATCCTGAAGACTCTGCTGATTGGTATTTCAATTTAAATAAGGTAAGTTACCAGTGGTGGCATTTAATTATGGCCATTTAAACATCTGGATGTTGCGCAAAAGTGCTTGAAAGCCAGAGATATCTACATGTAACCTCCCTGGTTAAACACTATGTTATTATGAGTAGGTATAGCAAAAACAGGGTGCAATGCTTTGCATCAAGTGCTCCCACCCATGTTGTGATTGGTGCATGGTGTAGTGCTGGTAAATGGCTTCCCAAGAGGTTTATGGGAGCTGTTGCACAGCATGCTGGGAGTTACTGTTCCAGTCCTGTAAGCAAACTTTAGATTTTTTACATCACCAACCTATTTGTATAGGACGGGCTGAGAGCCTGAGAGGAGACTGACAGGCAGTCAAACACCAAGTTGGAAGACATAAAATATTGAGCACTATATATGCTGTGTCCTGTATATAGGCCATTCCATATTGTGAATGGTTCTTTCATAGTATGTATAATTATTAGAACTACAATATGTGACAAGAATACAGTAATATTTGATTCCCTTCTGTAAACGTATAGCCCATTACATTTGTATGTGTTCACTGGTATAGAACAAAGTGCACAGTGACCTGGTTATATTATTATGCTACATAGTTTTGTCCTCTTGGGAGAACATAATACATTATTGTGCATTTGTACAGGTGAATCAATGTTTCTATATTTAGCATAGCAACCTTTTGCTTGGGATGCACTTTCCCTCAGGGAAGCAAGTTTCAAGTTTAGGAAGCATAAGACTTGTTTTTAATTTCAATTCTAATAGTCTGAGTGGCTTGCATATAAATTCTGCTATTGAAATGATTAAAACTATTACTGTTATATGAAACTGCAACCCTTAACACAGGGCTTGACAAATTTAATTTAGTTTTAGGAGCCAGCTAAAAAATTTAGGAGCCAGACAACGGCACATCACAAAATCATAAACGCACAGAGACACACGCCACATACTCACCCAATTACATTCACACACGCACATACACAGCCAGTTACATTCACACACGCCACATACACAGCCAGTTACATTCACACACGCCACATACACAGCCAGTTACATTCGCACACGCCACATACACAGCCAGTTACATTCACACATACATACACACCACATACACAGCCAGTTACATTCACTCATACATACACAGAGACCACATACACAGCCAGTTACATTCACTCATACATACACAGAGACCACATACACAACCAGTTACATTCACTCATACATACACAGCCAGTTACATACACACATATACCATACACACCATTTTTGTGTTTTTAAAAGAACAAAAATGTATTCTTACGGTGTCCTCCCTTCCTGTGCTGCTTACCTCATTGCAGGGGAGGGGGACGTTTATGCTGGAGCCGGTGTTCTGACGAATTACTCGAGCAAATTCTCCTGCGCAATCGCAGGAGAATTTGCTCACTGCGCATGCGCAGAAAGTTACAGCTGATAACTCAGCTGTAACTTTATGTCCACTGCGCATGCGCGAGCTGCGCAACCCACATCCCGCCCCCCGCACACCCCTTCTCACCAGCTGATCGGACAGCGGCGGTACACAGCGCATGCGCGTGGCTATCAAGCCGTGTGGGAATGCGCTGTGTCCGTGGCTGGATTCAAACAAAACGCTGGTAAGTAACAGGGGGGGGGGGACAAAAGGAGCCAACAGAGAGGTAAGCACCCTGGTGAGGGCTGCCTCATCTTCATGGGAGTTGTGATCCTCCTGCTGTATTATGTTATCAGCTGTAACTTTATGCGCATGCGCAGTGAGCAAATTCGTCAGAACACCGGATCTTTAGGTTCCTGCTAAGTGCCGTGTTGTCACGTGACACTCGGCACTACAGCGTGTTGCGCGAGGGGGCGGAGCTTACAGTCTGTGTGATCTGCACAGACTTTCCCCCCTCGCGCTGAAAGTAAAAAAAACGGATGGCAGCCGGCAAGGGCACCCTGTGACAAACAGCACCCGGGCGTCAGGTCTAATTTCCTGGTCGCCATGGCGACCTGGCGCCCGTGTTTTGTCAAGCCCTGCCTTAACAGATGTGTGTTAACCCTTTAAGGACCAGGGATTTTCCTGGGCCAAGGACCAGAGCGTTTTTCAATTTTTAAAACGCGGTTTTTGAAACATAAATTTCCTCTCTCTCATTTAACGTACCCATACAAGTTATATGTTGTTTTTTAGAGGACAGTTAGAGATTTCTTTTGATACCCTATACATAAAAATGATTTACATTTTAGTATTAAAAAATACATATAAAAGAGGACATTTTTGAGGAAAAAAAGTTTTTCCCCATTATTTTCCCAATAATAAGCTACATAACTAGTGCAACACTAACCCACTTATCCCCCCTAATTAACTAACTAATAAAAAAGAAAAATATTGGTTCCCAAACCCCCCATAACAAAAAAGACAGAAAAAAACTCTGAAGAGTGCGATGTCAGATCAGTAAAAATCATGCAACAGGCATGCAGGGGTTACATTTTATTAAATAAATATATTAAAATTACCTTTATTTATTCAAAAAAACGTTATAAATTGTAAAAATAAAAAAATCTGTAAAAAAAAAACTAAATGAGGGCCATAAAGTGGAAGGAAACTGATCACAGTTAAAAACTGTGATCAGCAATGAAAGGGTTAATTTTAATTTTTTTATTTTTTTTTTTACCTATGTGTATGTAATTAATTTATTTTTACTTACAGGTCACTCTCTGTGCTTCACTATAAGAATGTGAAGCACAGGGAGTGAATTAGAGGCAAAGTCAGTGTGTGAACACACTGACTTTGCCATCTAATTTGCATGTTATCGCGGTGATGACTAAATCACCGCGATCACATGCCCGGAAACTGACCGATCGGGTCCAGGAGCTTTGCCTCGGGTACGAGGCTTAGTCCTGGACCCGTTGCAGACTAGCTGGCGGTGCCCACGGAGCGCACCGCCGGCTAGACTGCATGACGAGTTAACTCGTCATAAGGTCGCTAACGCTGCGGCTCTTATGACGAGTTAACTCGTCATAAGGTCGGGAAGGGGTTAACCAATATAGGACTAGTAATTATCTGCCAACTAGCAGTGTAAATTTATTTCACAGTTTTCTTCGTATCACCTTGGAGATTCCAGAATTTAATATAAACTGTGAACACATTATTGTTTAGACTTGTCACTTGTGTTTGAGATTAGACAATACATTTTAATAATGTGATCTGTTATACAAGGCTCACCACATCACTTGAGTGTATGAAATGTAAGAGATGTGAAGCAAGATTAAAGGGTCGACCCAGGTAGCTAAGATTTTCCATGAGAAAAACAAAGCTCCGAGTACCAGACCGACTATTTGGGTCACTTCTGTGTAGCTTCAGTAGCCAGAATTCAAGGGCTATTCGGATCACCAAAGTGCTTCTAAATTGGCATTCAAATCTGTCATTGTGGTTGATTTTTCATGCTGAAATTTGGGGATCTGAACTCCTGTGGATTTTGTTTTTTATTATTATTATTTTAATTATTTTCATTTCAATTCTCCAGTTGTCAATTAATGTGTCAAAGTTAGGCTGTTTCAGCCAATTTCACATTTTATTTTTGGGGGGTTTCGGCCCCTACTGAGTAGGGTAAATCCATAGGATTAGCAGGGCCACAATCCCCGAACTGAATATGGCCAAAAATCGCCCTGAAATGGCGAAATTGACAATTTTGCTCTGAATGTTCTGAAACCGGCCTTCAAGTGAAGTTTATATATTTGTTAACACACTGATTACATATATATGCCATGCACAGCAGAACACCATACATTTGTCCTAATGTCACATTGGCCTGCAAAAGGCTGAATACATGGTTGTCAGCAACCTTTGCCTAGGTTTTCTTAACTTGCATTATAATGCTCTAAGAACAAATAATTTTGACATCAGTCAATATGTAGCTTAACCCCTTAAAAGGCAAAACATCTTTCCTTGTGCTGGGAACAGGATTATTTGTTTCAGATTTAAACAGTACAGTTTTTTCTTCATGTGGCCATCGACTGGCCCTTAATTCCCATCTCCTACTTGCAGAATGTGCTACACAGGGCTAAGCTACCTATTTACTTGTTATGTTTCCTAACAAATCGCCTATTCTCCAGCTCCTGGTAATCATTGTAAATTAAGGTAAATAAATTGGGAGAGCTGACATTTTAATGTCATTTCTTAGACCCTAGTGTTACCCCCGTGTGCACCTGACTGATTACCTGTGGTTAACATAAGTAGTCATAACTACATCTTTGCCATGTGTTCTAAATGCATTGCATTTTGTAGGATCTGTAAGTAATGCACAGCCATTATAGACAGCCATAGCTTCAGTATTGCATTTTCACATGTTGTATTTGCATGCAGCCTTAATTGTTTTCCTCAACTTCACCTTTTTCTTTTTTTTTGCTTTTAACAGCATCTTGAAAGCTATGAAATCTGCGTCCACAAACTGTGAGCTCACCCAGGTTAGTAAGAAAAGCAGTGCGGATGCACAGAGCTTTACCTTCTCATTTGTTTCTATTCTTTACTTTTGTTTAAAGCACGCACTATATTTGCAGGAAACCTCGAAAGCTGAGGATAACATGCTGCACTCAAAAGAAGCTTACTACTCATCGCAGAGCTACTTGTTAGAGAAACCAAGCATCTTGCCCAGCAGTGGTATGTACATCTGTCCACTCCACACACAACACAAACATACAAAACAGGGAACTGTGATGACATGACATCCAAATATGTAGGCCAAATTTAAAAATAAATAAAACTAGAGTGTAGGTCTATGTTGATAATTGTGACATAGGTGAAAATTGGGAGAAACAGGCTGCATATGACCAAACTAAGTGGTGTTTGTCCAATGTGCAAACAGCTCTTTGGCTTCCAGTGGCAACCTTTAGAGAGTAATACTCTAATCCAGAATTTCTGTAGTCTTTACTAAGCATCAAAGCATATTAATACTGTATATGTCTTAAATTATGGTCTATAGTAGTTTTCTGTTTGTCCTGTCACATTCATTTCATTTCTAGAGGAGGATCATTCCGAAGATGAAACCATGAAAGAACCTCTAAAGTCAGAGAGACCGTATTCTATATCGCCTCGTACACCCTTCCATTCCAGAGACGGAGCCTCTACACCAGGCTCTGCTCAGTCTGTGTTAGAAGCCTCAGCTGAACAAGGATCTCAAAGAACTTTTTCATCCACTACCTACCCCAGCACAAGTGAACGACTATTAGGAGACACCCTGCACAAGAAGCAGTTTATTCCAGCCACAACCAAGACAGAAAATAACACAACACTTTCATTCCCATCCTCCTTTTATATGATAAAGGCTAGCCCAATAGCCAACAACCACCATACCATTACTGGATTACATGATTCCAGCCCACTCAGTGACCAGTCGGAAGGGAGCAATTCCAGTTCAGTAGACGAAGAACATCTAGACACTTCTGAAATTGCTTTCCAAGTTAAGGAGCAGCTGCTGAAACACAATATTGGACAACGTGTCTTTGGTCATTATGTCTTGGGCCTATCTCAGGGGTCAGTGAGTGAAATCTTAGCCCGACCAAAACCTTGGAGAAAGTTGACGGTGAAAGGGAAGGAACCCTTCATTAAAATGAAGCAATTTCTCTCTGATGAGCAGAATGTCCTAGCTTTGAGAACTATTCAGGTGCGACAAAGAGGTAAGTTGGAGCATTGCTTTTTGGACAAAATATATTGTCCTGCTTTTTGGTTTTATATATTGAAAATATTTTATCCTTGGGTTAATTAGTTATGTAAAATGAGAGTTTGATTGGTGTCCCACTAATTATATTTGTTTAGGTATATTCATTAAATTATTGCATTTTACTTTATCGGTTACAGGCTTAGCTGTTTTTATTTTTTTTTTATATTGTTAATGCATATTATTTTAAGAAAATTTAAAATTGTAGAGATTCATTCTTCCAGATATAAAAAATTGTAAAAATGGAAGTGTGTCTATTCTTGTCTTTTCTCAGGGAGCATTACACCAAGAATTAGAACACCAGAGACAGGTTCCGATGATGCTATCAAAAATATCCTAGAGCAAGCGAAAAAAGAGATCCAGTCTCAGAAAGGGGGTGAGTTTAACGCAAGTACCTAACATATGGACAGATATGGAAGTGTCTTCACAATGTGTCAAAACATTGAAAGTAACACACAATGAGCAAAACAAAATGGAAACACAAAGGTTTGTGGAGAGCCTGCAGTTACACTAAACAGTGGTGTTTTGTGGTATTGGCATGAAACATGCTAGTAATATCCCAGCATGCTTAGTAATATATATGTGTGTATATATATATATATATATATAAGTGTGTAGTGTTCCTGGCTCATGGCTGCTCAGGGTACATTTGAAACACCATTTATTAATATAATACTTGTGAAGAGATGTGAGTCACTTATGAAACTTTCCACTTGATTTAAATCCATGTCTGTTCTGGCGAGTGCTTGGTAATTTTGCAGTGTATACTTTTTCTGTCAATACAAAACATGCTTGTCACTTTAATATATAATTAGTCATAAAAGAATCTTGACACCTCTCTGCGTCTGTAAACAGAACCTTTATACAATATCTACCTTAGCATTGGATTGCTAGTATAACTCCATACATAGATGTTGCAGTCATCTGTCTTAATAAGATCCATACTTTAGATATTAAAATAACTAACCTTCTGGACCAAAATATATTTCTTTAAATAAAATGTTGCCATACTGCCCTCTTCTGGGGGATGGTTGCATTTTTTTTTATCCTTGGATCTCTGTTGCGTATCAGTAAATTATATACTAACAAGTACTAGAGCATTGGAGACCATAAATACAAGACTTTATTGGAGAGTGATATGGTAGGAAACTGACTGAAACCTGAAATCTTCCAAGCTGGAGAAATAAAGACTGATGAATATATAATAAATAAGCTGATGTTATTGAAGGAGTTAACAGCTAATGGCATGATTTCCTGTTTAGCTTTAGAGCAAAATGCCTGTGGCAGCTATTTCCAGATTTATTGCTTGCAAAAATTTATATATATATATATATATATATATATATATATATTACCGAAACAGGCTTAGCGGATGTTTTACCGGAAGGCAAGGAAAACAAGATAAAACTGCAGTCTTTGCGGTCTGTGGCAGTCTGCTAATCTTGCAATAGATGAAAAACCCACAAAATATACAGAAAATAGAAAAGGATAATAAGCACTGTCCAGGAACACTTGGAACATGTATATGTAGATATGTTTTAACAGACTTTTTATCACTGAAGTTAACCCTCAAAGATGTGCACTTATTATACATTTATCTGCCGTGTGTCATAATATATTTGTGTTCTATACTGAATATTCTGCTTATTGACTGTAAAAGCAAATGTCATATAGTTTTATCCATCAGCTGTCCCTATTAGAAGTCTGCATTTTCTTTTTCTGCTACCTATGATGTGGGGTCTTTTCAGTAGAGAGAGAATTGCAGGGGATTGAGATGGGAATTTCAAACTTTAGGCTAGTGTAGTTGAGTTGGAAAAATTAAGTTTCAAATTCCCATCTCAATAAGAAGTAATCTACAGCTTTATAACATACAGTGCCATGTAAATCTGTCCATTTAAAGAGATTCCATCACCTGAACATTGCTTATACTGTGAGGACCTCCCAAGTCGGCCTCCTCGCACTATACTTGAATTTTAATGAATGAACCCCAGTGTAATTGTCATGAACGGGTGGCCACAACAGTTCACCATATGAAATAAATTGGGAACACATTAGTGCATGCTGGGAGTGCAGGCAATGTTATATGTGCAGTGCCACAGTCTTACTTTAAGTCCATAAGATCTTTTCATATAATGTGTATTATGATTTTAATATGTCTCATTAACCTGGCTTTTTATTTGGTGTTGCTCCGAGTTGGTTTATCTACAACCTGTCTCTATCTCTGTATGCACACAAATACAAATACATGTTGTATCATACTTTTATATTTGATATATACATGTTTTGTTAATTCAGTTACTTCTTGTGCAAGATCTACCGTAAAATAATTAATTTAGACCACTTAAAAAAAATATATATATATATTTATATATGCTGGTGTTGATTTTTTTTTTTTTATTGTTATAGGTGAAACAAAAGGCACCAGTGCTCCTATAACCTCATCTTCTAGCACCAACAACAGCTCTGAGGATGCAATTAAAAGCATTCTGGAACAGGCAAGACGTGAGATGCAGGCTCAGCAGCAGGCACTGCTGGAGATAGAATCTGGGAGTAGCCATAGATCGGTTGCCACACCTCCAGCTGAGCGCCTAGTCCTCACCCCGTCCAGTCATCACACAGCTCAAATTTATATTAAACAGGAGGAGAATACCTTTCTAACCAGCACAAGCAGCAGCTCCACACAAACTCCACTGAGTGTGTTGTCACCTGCAGCTTTCGTACAGAGCATTATACGGAAAGTAAAGTCAGAAATAGGTGACGCTGGGTCATACTTTGACCAGCACTGGGCTTCAGAAAGGAACCTCCTGAGCCGCCCATTCACCTCTGTCTCACCATCACTGTCATCATCATCTTCCAGTTACTCCAGCACAGTTAATGGTAGACCTTGGAAAAAAGTAGATAATGGTGAGACTCTGCCCAGTGAGGAAGATATAAAGACTGGAGAAGAAACACATAAAATACTGGAAGTCAAGACTGAAGCAGGGACTCTAGATCAGCAAAATATCAATCGATTGTCATACTACCCTGCCTATGTCCCAAGAAATTTAAAGCCTACCGTACCCCCTCTTACTCCGGAGCAATATGAGATGTACATGTACAGAGAAGTGGATACCCTGGACCTTACAAGACAAGTCAAGGAGAAACTGGCTAAAAATGGTATCTGCCAAAGAATCTTTGGAGAAAAGGTATTCAGTGTGCTACAAGGCCATATCCATTTAAAACTGGAACTATTCTAGTTCTATGATCTATAATAGGTATTAAATGGTTCTACTATTTGATATATGGGAATATCTATATGAGCACATCTGCTAAAAAGTGTATATGTTTACCCAATGATCACAGAAAATGTTCCATGTGTAAAATAAGTTGATCTTTTGCACATTTGTCAATCTACTGTTCATGTCAGAGTTATCCCAATGGGATAAATCTTCATAAAATGATATACAGAACATGGCCAAAACAAACCAAAGTCAGCGTAATCCTGCAAGAAGAACAGAGTTGGGCCTACATAATGCATTGTAAAATCTTTGCATCTCAGCAGAGTTATTCTAGCAGGAATTAATTTAAATGTATGAAGTTTTATCTCATGAGGGTGTCCATTTTTAACTGCGTTACTGAATATATTTCCCCCTTACATTATTACAACATGGTTTGTATGTAGTGTTGGTAATTAACCATTTTGCTTGTATTAAGGTGCTGGGATTATCTCAGGGGAGTGTGAGTGACATGCTGTCCAGACCAAAACCTTGGAGTAAGCTGACCCAGAAGGGACGTGAGCCATTCATTCGCATGCAGCTCTGGCTGACTGATCAGCTTGGGCAAGGGATTACACAGCAGTCAGTTCCATTGCAAGATACAGGTATAAACAAACATTTATTTGGGGTTTAAGAGCAAAAATATGAAAAATGTAAAGACGCTTTGATATATTTTGATATTGTACAATTTTGCTTATAGGGTAGTTTCCTGGAGATGCAGAGTGTGGCAATTTAGATACAACCAGGAGCAATGTTTTTGAACGTGCATCATTAAAATAAAAAACAAACAAATTTAAATGAGGATCGGATGTACATGGAGTTTGATAGAGGTGCCACTTGAGATATTTAGCGTAGGTGGTTAGAATGGCATCTTTTACACTAAAGCTCATTTTATGTTACAGCAACAGCCAGTCCTTCTGAGATTCATTCATCCCCATCTCCACCACCAAGCCCACCAGAGCAAGACAAGAGTCCTCCTGAACAACACATCTTACATTTAGAGAGCAGCAAAGAAAATCAGCAGCCTGAGAGCAGGTCAGCATCATCTCTTAATGGAAGAAACTTCTCAAACCAGCAAACAGCAGCAGGAATACAGGGAATGGTGGCCATGTCTCCTGAACTAGACACTTATTCAATCACCAAGAGGGTCAAAGAAGTACTTACGGATAACAATTTAGGTAATGAGCAAATACTGTGTAAACATATAGCAAATCTTTAGATAAAGCATTTCACTGAATTAAATGTATGACGTTTTATCTCACGCGGATGTCTGTTTTAAGCCGTTTTATGTCTGTAATGAATATTGCTGCCCATTTATTACATCGACCTTCATTGAAGCTTATGTGTTCTGACATTGTCAGACGTACGAAGACACATGAGCTCAGGGCTGGTAAATAAATAATTATGCAATATATTGCCAAAAGGTACAAGAAGGCATGAAGCAGAGTTTGACAACAATAAAAAAAAACTCCTTGTTAACTAATATCTCCAAAACTATTAACCTGTTTAAAGTATAATACTTCGTCTACAGCTGCCAAAATTATCATCTCCCAAAAGGGAAGATCTGTGTAATGCATATACAAACCCTGGGGCTATTAGTGAAGATGGATGCTCACACTGCCATACACACATAGGAAAGTGTATATTCTATAAAAAATAAAACATGTTCAATAAGCATACTAATGTAAACTGTAATCCTTGGTTAAGGGAAAGGTCAACTCAAACTGATGACTCTATAACTGTTTAGCTGTGAACCCAAACATTGAGAGACATCTGTATGATAACTGGATTTTCAGGTATGTAGAAAGTGGTGTAGAGAAGAGTGGATAAGACTAAGTGGGCTAAGAGTGAATAAGATGCAGTACTTTACATGTTTGTGACTATATACAATAACATTACATACAATAAATATATACAGTAACTATTCCTAAATTAGCAGCCCATGGTTGGCTTGAGTTTAAACATTGCCTGGTGAGATTATAATAAAGCTATTCTTAATATCTGCTCTCAGACAGAATAGTATTGACTTCTGTAGCAGACTCATCAGACCCACTGTGATACATTCATGGAATTCTGTCTGTCAGACAAAGTGTGATGATGAATCAAACATGGGAGGTTTAATTGTTCATAAACAATAAGCTGTACTTATATAATTGTTTCCAGTTAAACTAAACTATAATAAACATAGTAGATGCAACTTGGATTTGAGGAAATGGCTACATCTATGGGTTATGTGGAGGGCTGGCAAGGAGAGCAGAAATGCAAGTGCCCCCCAGGTTGCCTATGGGACATACCCTTGCATCTCTGGATATAAAGCAGATAGGGGGCGATAATAGGCCAGTGGACACTGGGTAACTATGTGTTTGGGCCCAGTCACTCCTCTGTCTGTCTATCTGTCTCTGTATCTTAACTCATAATTCAATATTTTTCCCTGGAAAATCATGATGCCGGAGGGCGTAGCTTGGGAGGTCGATTGTTGTCCTGAAAGCTCTACTCATCTTCTTTGGTGTCCCATACAATGGAGAACATCAGTCCTGAATCCAACTGTCCCACCAATCTCTACCTCTGTCCCAAAAAGAGGTAGCTCTCAGTGGGAGAAAAATTCCAACCCCCAAATCAGGACTGTCCTGTGCAAAGCAGGATAGTTAGCAGTTATATTGTGCGACCACAAAGAAAGTATCACAACGAGAACAAAAAGCTTCATATTGAATATTTGGGAACATTGGCGGTCACTTAGAGGGTTTGGCTCTGTACACTTTATAAGGAGGCTTATTCTTATGCTCAAAAACAAATGGGTGATGTTTTAAAATGTCTATCACCTATGCATCATGTGGAAAATAAAAAATAATCAAAACATTATCTATACATTGTGTTTCGAGAATTGCAAGCAAATCCCTAAATTAAGAGAGATTTAAGTGTGTCTGTGGTGTCTTCTGTTTACAACATCATCTGTGACTTCAAATGCTAATGTAAAATGTGTAATTTCTATATCAAATCACTAATATTCGTGTCATAACCAGGAGATAGCACAGACATATTTTAAACACATCATACTGGTTTGCATTTGCTTGCAAGTGAATAGATAATTTTGGACATTCTTTTTTTCTCTCTACATTCACAGAATAACCAATGTTCAGATCCTCTTTACCCTTTGGTGTATTTGAGAACATCTTCCACACCCCCCACATTTTGTTTTAAAGAGCAGAGGACCTAATTAAAGTCCCCTCCACTGATCCCATGCAAAACTGAGGGTGTCTCTCTGTGCTAGTGGCCGACCACACTGGCAGCCTATACAACTATTATAAAGCAACTATTGTAGAGCACTGGATAGTCAAAAACATAGAATGCGGGAGTGTAAACATGTACCAAACAATATGTTTTTACTTTTAGATTGCAGAGCATTGAAGGGGTTAAAACTGGTATAGGGTTTATTACATTGTTTAGTTGTAACCTATTTAATTCTTATACTTTTGCAACAGTGCCAAGTTTAAACTGGCCAAAGCCCTGGAGTGTGCCAGGTTGCTATGAGATCACACATGCTTTGAGCAGTGATAAATGTCTGTGACAATTTTAAGTCACATGCTAGCCCTGGATGCCAACATTGTATAACATAGGCTCAGGGACCTGTAATAGGCCTTAGGCATGTTGGGATTAACCAGTGCAATCCATGGCACTTTGTGAACTTGATACTATCTATGCCCAACTTGCCCACTCTGGAGAAACTAACAGTGTGTTCTGAAATTTGGTGAAATGTTCCTTTATCTTCTTAAATTTGGGCAACTGTACAATGAAAGAAAGCAAAACAGCACAGCTCCAAAACATGTTTTCTCAACTATACTTGTTTCTCTTTTTTATAGGTCAGAGGTTATTTGGAGAAAGCATCTTGGGCCTTACTCAGGGATCTGTGTCAGACCTCTTATCCAGGCCTAAGCCATGGCACAAACTGAGCCTGAAAGGCAGAGAACCATTTGTTCGTATGCAGTTGTGGTTAAGTGATCCTCATAACATTGAAAAACTCAGAGATATGAAGAAAATGGAAAAGAAAGGTAAGCAAACCTTTGTAATTCCTGACAAATTGTGTTTTTGGTTATATTTTTTAACACTATATAAAGACAACATGGTAAGTTAAAAGGCATTGAAACTTTTTTTTACCCTTGCTTCCTTTCTTCTTCCTTACTGTCCTCCTTCTCCCAAGTAAACCCGACGTATATCTTTATAGATACACCCAGCTTTATGCTAGACTCTGCCTCAGAGCTGAGGTAGAGCTAGTGGCGAGACAATCAGGCGCTCCCCCACTCGTCTGAATGGAGTGGGGGGTCTCTCTATTTAAGGTCCCCGGTCTTGATCTCATTGAAAACGAGGGTCTCTGTCTGCGTTGAATATGCCAGTTATTAAGCATGTGCAGATATTGAGATGTCAGGACTACTAACCAATATTCATAAATATTTGGCCTAATTTTAGTGCCATGTCCAATAGTGTCAGTAAATCCATGCATTCATTTTGCAGCTTATCTAAAGCGGAGGTATGGACTTCTAAGTGGCGGTTCAGACAGTGAGTCTTCCAATGCAAGAACAGAGTGCACAAGTCCCAGTCTCCACTCACAGGAGTACAGTCTCCTACAGATGAAAAAGCCCAGGGTGGTGCTCGCCTTGGAGGAGAAGGAAGCCCTTAAAAAAGCTTATCAGTTGGAGCCTTACCCATCTCAACAAACCATAGAACTTCTTTCCTTCCAGCTCAACCTTAAAACCAACACTGTCATAAACTGGTTCCATAATTACAGGTAAGATAAGTTCTACATAATGAAGGTGTAAAAAGCTTAACATGAAGAGTCACCATGTAAGATGAACATCTATTCATAACATGATTCTTTTGTATAGTAAAGTGTCGGCAAACATTAAGTTAATTTTTAATTGATTGCATTATGCCATTTTGTAGCATTAATAAAAGAATACAAATAAATAAACGTATTGTGCCATTTTGTTTTCTGTATAATTCTTGAGTCAGACGAAGGTAGATGGGATCCAAGTGTCTAAACATGTCCTCTTGCTGATAGAGCTATATAGAACAACAGGGCTCAATACAGTACTTTATATGTATTCCTATACTAAAGTATTTCTATTTAATATGCCTTGTAACACTTGATACAATCTTTAACTTAAACATCACTTTTGTTAAAATGTACTTTCCTTTATCCTGCTGATTTTGAATGTCACCGCCTATTATTGCGGTAGCATCCCATAGGGCAGACTATTTAATCTCTGATTTTTTTCCCCTCTACATTTATTGGTTTTTTAAGATGCCAGGGTTACATCATTTTTTGTGCATTCATTTTGTAAATGGAGATAAAAATTAAAAAAAGGGTTGTGAAGTAATTTAAAAAAAATGAATTAAATAAAAATAAATAAATAGTCTTCCATGTACCTTTATCTCAGTTAAGTAAAGCTACATAGGTTATATTGTTGTTCTGTGTCTCTTTGCAGATCACGAATGAGAAGGGAGATCCTCATGGAAGGTCAGCAAGACAATGACACAGACCAAGAACCAAACAGCTGTGATAGCTTCACGTCAGCCGCTGTCTCTCATAGGGATCCAGCATCACTCAGCCCAAGCTTCGAAGGAGACAGAAAGCCATCAGTCCAATACATGAAACACCTGCTGAAAAATCACTGCTACCCTATGGAGGGACGAACGGCAATGAAAATTAAAAAAGAGAAAACAGAGGAAGAGAATGACTACTCCAACCGCTGTGGTTCATGTAACTCTCAAGCAACATCCGGAACGTGTTGTGAATCCGAGCCACCCAGTGCTTTTCGAGAAGAGCACGTTATTCCTTCTCACTGTGATGGCTCCCAGAGACCGCATTATCTTAGGAAAAGCAGCTCTTTGTATGAGAAATCTCACATAACTGGAGCACATGACAATGCCTCGTTACATTCCCCCCAGGAGAACAGTGGCACAGAGCGATCACACACTGATCCGATCAGCTTTAAGTCCACAGTAGAATCGTCCCGCTGTAGCCTTGAAGTGTCTCTTAACTCCCCATCTGCTGCTTCCTCCCCTGGTCTCATGATGTCGGTCTCTCCAGTACCTTCTTGTTCAGCTCCTATTTCTCCATCTCTACCAAGCACTGTGTCAGGTAAGCTTCGTACTTCCAGTCCCGCCAGTGACACTCAACCGAAGCATAGCCCCACCAACCAGAGGAGAAACGAGAAGATGGCCAACTTAAATAACATTATACACAGGCTCGAGAGAGCTGCGAATAAAGAAGAGACACTGGAATGGGAATTTTGAAGAAACAAAAAAAAAAAAAAACTTTTGACAAAACCAGTACTGTTTGTACCTTGCTCTGTGAAATCTCATTAAGGAACAGAGAAATCACATGACAACGTCTATGGGATATTTTCTATCTTTTTTTTTTTTTTTGGTGACGTAGAACAGACTTTGAAAATCCCTTGAAATGAAAAGAGCAAGTTTTCATTTTGAAAAACTCTTTTAGAAAAAAAAAAAAATATTTATAAACATTTTAGATATTTTATTAAATAATATTTGGAATTTATTATCCACCTGAGCTGCTTTGATAACAGAGATAGATATAAAAATGACACAGATGTAGCAGATGATCACTCAATGTATATTGGAGTCCCGTAGCTTGCCACTGGATGAGATTAAAAGACTGTTTAAAGCCATCATGAAGCACTAGGAAACTGCTGATGGGAAGTATGATTTTATGAGCTGCTTGATTTCCACAGCTATCTGTATGATAGCATTGTTATCACTACCCTCAAAGAGACAGATACGTAGTCTAAAAGACTCTAAATTTAATTGTAATGCCATGAAATGGGTCTTGATCAGATGGACCATCCTAACACATTGTAAAATACAGTTATGGGTAGTTGTGAATGTTGTTGAAAAAACAAGTACATTGGAATCTTAACTCTCCTTCCAAGATCCCAGCTATTCCGGTCTGAGTGCCGGTCTGAGTGGTCGATGCATAACACATCTAGAAGTAGGTTGCCAGATCAGCCATTTTTTTTCTTGGACACGTATAACATTTACATGCTGCTCTCTATGCTGCTCTGTAGTATGCAGAACACAGACGGGGCCAGAATGAATCAATTCATTCATGAGAGAGTCATATATGAGCCACCTTGAATTGACAAATTCTGAACACATTTTACATACTGCAGGGCAGCACGTAAAACTTTTATGTGTCCAGAAAAAAATGGCCGATCTTGCAGCGCTATCTAGAAGTGAGGCTGCTTTAGTCAGACATTAAACAGATATGATAATTGCAAAAGCCTCACATTCCAGAAATTGTGAGCTGCTAAACACTAAAATGTGAGAAGTGAATTTTTCCATATTAATGACTGAGCAGATGCTTTGCTCAACAATCGAGCAATGAGTATTTCATCAAGCAAGTAGGTACACCTACATGACATTCGCCCTAAGTTGGATGTTTGGGATTTTTGAGTATTTTTTGTATGTGATTTTGTTTTTGGACCTATGATTTTGTGTGTTTTCTATTGACTTTCCACAGACTACAATATTCATGTTTAGGGAGTGTCTGATTAAAACAAAATATAACATCACACATTAGCCTCCCATCTGTGACTGTGTTGCAAAAAACAATGGCATCACAGAGCTGCTGACTTGAATTTCTAGTTTGTGTGTGGACCATTACAAAAACTTGGAATTCACAGAAAACAATCCCCTCTGCTATCTATTACAGCCTTACTCTGCATATAATGCACATCCTTGTCTTTCACATGCGGTGCTCATTTGCTACAATATGAAGCAAATTAAATCCATCTCTGTTGGGGGACGTTTTAATGGTCATAGACTATTATCCCTGGCCTTAGTGCTTCACACAGCACACAGATTAATGCTTATGTTAAAATACATGGATTATTGGATTTATTGTTTGTTTGTTTGCTGGGGTGGTGGGTTTGCCTAGAAACAAATGATCATCTGATTATAAGAGGTTACCTGTTATCCTGCCTCAAGTATCAAAAGATTTTGATGGATCTACCAAAATGATTAAAAAAAAACGATTAGAAGATAAGACAATAGACTACCTATACTAAGTTGAACAAAATGATGAAGCATTTCAAAGCTGGAATATTAATGTGTGTTTAGGTCTGTGTAATATGCCCCAGGTTAGATAACAAGATTAATTTATGAGAAGTTTAGCCAATGGACTTGCATCTTCATGATCACGCTTTAGATCACATCACAGCTGCCTCATGTTTCATTATAGTTACATTTCCTCTTGGAATGCAGTTAAAGGAACCTGACCAATCCTGTATTAGATTTTGATCCATGCAGCTATTCATGTTGGGGTTCTGTCTGGCATCTCAGAGAGCAAAATGCTAAAAAGCCTATGGCTCCTGTGTCAGTAGAGATGTTTCCTTTCCCACAATGAAACACCATGCCGTAGTCAGAGCACCAGGCTAAAGGGAGATGTCCTGGCAAAGGGACTGTGACTTTATTGTAGTCTATAACAAAGAGATGGTTGGACTAAAGCTATAAATTCATGTATACTTTGTAAGGCCAATAGCAAGGCAGGTTACATTAAACAAGCAGCTCCATTAAGTATTCAGCATTTTATCCTGTGACTAAGTACATTCTTCAAGATAGTGACTTGTCATGAGCACAAAATACTGATACATACTCCATAATGTGTGTCCTACTTTGGGGGCTGTTCACTAAAACTGAACTCACAAGCAAACTGCAAAAGACAGGCATTAATAGCAGAGTTGCAGAAAATAATTGTGCTTATCTGCTGACACAGTCTGTTTCCCATTTAGTTTATCTGGATATTGGTTATGGGCTAATGATCTGGTGTAGCTTGACCAGCTTAGTATTTTGATAACACTGCAATAATACTGATCAGCTGACGTGGGCGTGGTTTTATTCTGTGACCTCTGAACCCTAACCCAGTGCATCATTTGCCTGTGGTCCAGTTGAGTATCTGGCATAGATTCTGTCCATACCAGAAGTAGTGTCATCCTGAAGAACAAATAAAGCTGAGGTTTTGTTATGCAGAGACTCAATGGGCCTTTTATCTACTGTCACAGTCATGTTTCTAGGTTATAAAAACATTTATAATATTTGAGAAAAACAATCACATCCATGCTGCTTAGACCACACTGCCTCTTTCATTGGGACTGTATTATGAAGGGCACCAATGATTTTAAAACAGCCCCTCAGTATACATGTACTTGGCCAATAGGTGAAAAAGGATCATCTTACAACATGATCTACAAGTCTATGCTATTTAGTGGTTGGTAAATATTTGAATGTGTCTGATTCTAGTATTAATATCAATCCACACATTGTACTTCATTAAACACCTTTTTGTTTAGGTTTATTTGTTACTTAAGTGGGACCGAAGACGGTTATTATCTCCTAAAGGTTTAGAGTGTATAATGTGGGATATCCATGTAACAGGATTGAATTAAGCACTTAGGATAGTCTGATTACAGGGATCCTGTTGTATTGAAACTAGTAGACATGTAATTATTGTAGGCTCATGTACTGTATCCAGTTTGTATATTAAACTAAAAAAAAAAAAAGCTTTGTTTAAAAAAAATCTGTAAAAAAGGCACTAAATATAGAAATTAATACCTTTTGTGTGGTCTGGTCTGTTACATTGAAATGTCCTAAGCTAATGTTTTCATTATTACAGAATGTCAAGTATTTAAATAAGATTTACCAAATGATGCTAATTTGAAGTTTAATTGAAAGCAGAGACCTGGTTACAAACACACCACTCCCTCTTCTAAATCCATGACTGCTTTTCAGCAAATTTGCTCTTTGACAAAAGTTCTCCCCCTCCCCACAGTTCTTCCTTTACATCCATCCATACTCTAAACTCCAGACACACCTTATTTCACTCCGCTGTGATAGGAACAATAAGCAGAATGTTAATGTCATTTTACTTGTTAATAGAGTATATAGTTATATAAATTGCCAGAGGTGAGGGTTTTTTTTAGAGGTTTGAGAGTGAGGACAATAGTTGTATGTTCTGCAGATGTTAGTTAGTTAGAGAACAGGGAAGCTCTGGAGAGCATTAGGCCAGGCGGGAATATCTGCTGATAACATCCAGGTGGGCTGAGCAGTAGAGGGCATTGTACATTAGTCTGTATACCGGCATGCACTCTGCAATACTCTCCTGTGGAAAATTGCTTGTGTAACGTCCTCTACCACCACTTAAGATTGAATGTCCTTTGTGTCATATCAATGCTGAGAGAAAAATCTCATCTCTCCCCATTTCTTTATTCTATTTTCTTTTGTTAACGTCTTAAATAAAGATTTACACAAAAATATGAGAACATTGTAGGAAATATTGACCCCTTTTGGCAACCACTCACACCCAAAGTTACACTCATTATAATCAAATCACAACTGTAAGCGCCTACTTCCATTGTAAAAAGAGAAAACAAACTGCTCCTAAAAATAACCCCATTCCCAACCTTATTCAGTCATTTTCTACTCCAACTTCACCTTATTACAATACTACCACTTGATTCCCATACAATATTCACTTTGCGGTCACCAAAAGGACTTGCAACTACGACAAACAATATAAAGTATTATCCACTCTGCTGTTTTGGGTTAGTAGTCCAGTAATTCAGTAACTTTATTCGGCAGCAGCAATTGGAGAGGCAGAACATTTGTTTGGTGTCACTCTACATGTGTACTGAGCATCTCTATTCATCTCTGCGAGAGAACGTGGATTGGCTCCCAGGACATTTTTGGGAATTTCATTGGTTGATTAAGCTATTAATGTCATTTTGGGCTGGATCAGTCCCCATGAGAAAGGAAGAAAAGCGTGGATGCTTTTGAGTTAAGCTATTGGGAAACAAATAAAAAACACTTAACTAAAACAAGTAAATGCACATTTATTTGTAATGTTAAATTGATTCTTTTTTTCTGAAGTGATCTTTTAAAAGCATGTATTGAAACACTAAAAATATGTTAGCGGCAAGGAGTATTTTTAGATATTGGGTGTGTATCTTATTACAAGCCACTGGTGAGTGTGCGATGTCATGCTCTATTAGAGTATGATCATGGGGAAGGGACACTGGACATGTTGTATATCTAAATGATTTCTGTGATCTCTGTATCTAGCATTAACACTTTCCATTCTCCTCTAGGTATGCTATTACTCTTCAAACTCTGCATGTAAAAGTGCACCTAGCCTTTCACAAAATAAATGCTTTGGGGTTTTTTTTATGATCAAAAAACCATGTTTAAAATTAACTCTGGATGTGTCTCATGGGTGAAAATGATTATTCAACCAATTTTGTGTCGTCCTTTTCCAATGGAATGTTTTATTTCGCAAGCCTTGGGGAAGTTTCCATTCTCTCATGAAACATTTTCCTATAACAGCAGCGCTGAGTATTACAAATTGAACTTCCACATAAGCAAACATGTGTTTAAAGGGGAAGTCCCCCTCCCTCCCCTTTTCCTTGAATACCAAAATACTGCTGTATTACTTCCAGCTAGTAAAGAGGGATATACGCTGTAGCAGAGCAGTTCTTTACCTCACACTCTTGAGACTGGGGGGATAATGATGGCATTGAAATGCTATTCAGGGACTGCAATGACAATTGCAAGCTGTTTGTGGACAGAAATGGCAAATGGGTGGTGCCAAACATAGGTTCCAACCCGAATGCAGGACACAATGGTCGAAGCCAAGGGGGCGGCAAAATGAAGTTTTGCCTAAGGTGGCAAAAATCGTTGCACCAGCCCTGCCTGTAAACCTTGCAGTGTATTTTTTTGGTAATTTAACAGGATAACGTGTTACCATGTGCAATTTTGAAAATCACCTTTGTCTCTACATCCCTGAGGCTTGGATTTAGGCAGCCTTGAACTAAAATAATTCTGCTAATATAATGTAATTGAGGTTTTAATCGGACCAAAAGTTGACTTGGCAGTAACATGCTGTAGCGTAGGCTTCTCTGGTACACCAATGATTAACATAGGACTGAACTTTCAGTTCTCATGGGCAGGAGATCAAGTTACACTGCAAATGGATTAGCCCTCAGGCTGCAAAACACAATTAACATAGAATATAAATTCACATTGATTTATCCAGAGTCTCACTCTCTCCTTTATTACATAATGCTACTAAATTCTAATCTGGTGCCTACTGACTGACAAACAATGTATTCACTTAAGAAAGTTAGAAAGGTAGATTTATAACTAATCTTTAGCCTTCATTATTCTCACCCCCATTTTACTAATTAAAAACAGTACATGGAAATCAGTCTGATTTGGGGTCTCTTTTCTCTTCTGTTACTGCACCACCAAGCTGTGCTTTTTTTAAGAAAACAGATCATTTGTGAAAGTTAGTATTCTAAGAATAAAGTTTAATTCAAAGCATATTTAAGATGGCAATACACCTAGGTTTGCTCCTGTTATAGCATGGAATCTTCATGGTACAATAGCAGTAAAAATATGCAAGTCTCATAACCTTAACTAATAATATTAAAGCTGTTAAAACGTGCTAAACAGAATGTACATGTATAGAAAGACTAAACCCTCTTCATCAACTTTAAATCAGACAATGCCCACTTATGTATGACTTGCAAACACCGGATTTTTATACTTTCGACAATACAGCATCCTACACCTTGTAACAATGTTCACAACTTCTGTACTGAACGATTCTAATGATGTAACTTACTGTGTACTCTTCTTCATTATATTGTTTTAATGGGTTATTTCCTGAAAAATACATTAAAAATGGCTTTTGAATGATGGTGCTATGAAGCACTGCTCACAACTCAATTATTTCTGAAAGTTGCACTGAAACTCCCAAGCTGCCATGTTCCAGAAGTAACTTCCTGCTTCAATAAATATTTTTAGGCTTTAGTCCATCTCAATGCCTACTCCATTCAAAACATTTTTTGTATTTAGCAGAGAATCTTGCAGTCCCTTTAGTGATATGTACTTAATAATGAAGCATGAGGACATATCATTTTGCATTAATCTTTCTAAGTCATCAAAACTGCCAATGTATTGATCATTGGAGTGATGCCAACATTTGTTTATTAAGCAGACTTTTTATTGCATACTGAATACACAAAATGATTGGAATTAGCAGATCAAACTATAATACACATAAATATGTAAAGTATTAAAATAGCAGATATGCACATCCATGGGCATCCGCAGGAATTTTCGTAGAGAGAGGGAGCAAATTATCCTCGCCATTTTCTTCTCTCCCACTCCGTCAACACCTCCTTACCTTTGCCCTCTCCCACTCCGTCAACACCTCCTTACCTTTGCCCTCTCCCACTCCGTCAACACCTCCTTACCTTTGCCCTCTCCCACTCCGTCAACACCTCCTTACCTTTGCCCTCTCCCACTCCGCCAACACCTCCTTACCTTTGCCCTCTCCCACTCCGCCAACACCTCCTTACCTTTGCCCTCTCCCACTCCGCCAACACCTCCTTACCTTTGCCCTCTCCCACTCCGCCAACACCTCCTTACCTTTGCCCTCTCCCACTCCGTCAACACCTCCTTACCTTTGCCCTCTCCCACTCCGCCAACACCTCCTTACCTTTGCCCTCTCCCACTCCGCCAACACCTCCTTACCTTTGCCCTCTCCCACTCCGCCAACACCTCCTTACCTTTGCCCTCTCCCACTCCGCCAACACCTCCTTACCGTTCCCCTCTCCCAATCAGCCAACACCTCCTTACCGTTCCCCTCTCCCAGTCCGCCAACACCTCCTTACCTTTGCCCTCTCCCACTCCGCCAACACCTCCTTACCGTTCCCCTCTCCTCCTTACCGTTCCCCTCCCCCACTCCTTCAATACCTCCTTAAATTTCCCCTCTCCCACTCCTCCAATACCTCCTTAATTCCAGCATTATGACATTTATACAGAAAACCAGACAAACATTTTGAGAATAAACCCCTTTAAGAACCAGAGCATTTGTGTTGTACGTTGTTTCTTTAATTTTCAGGGCTTTTGATACCTTTTATTTTAATAAACAATAATTTTGAATTCATAATTTACTGAATCCTTTGTTACTTGTTTAAAGTCAATACAAGTCAGGAATATCACTGCTTCTCAAGGAATGGAACTCTTTACACATGTTCTCAGCACAAAAACTACAAAAAAAGTATTCATTTCTACAAAAGGTTTATTAGTCTAAGAAGGATTACAATACAATAGGAATGTGCAGGATATACTGTCAGACAGTCTCGTGTGGAATGTAAATGTTTAAAGATACATTAAAACACAAATTAAACTCTTGCCATAAATGGTTTTAAAACGTAAAAAGAAAAAAGCGGTATAAGGAAATGCTTTTATGTGTATGTAAAAAGTGCAAACACAATTTGTGCATTGCCTCTATGCACACCAAACAAAAACAACAACCATCATCCACCAGAATGTGTAACATGTATACACATGGGCGAAATCTGCTTATTGGATGAAATGCATTGTACAACTTGGGTCTCTCTGATCGATTGGTGTAATGATGTATCAGGTAACCAGTGTGAATCCAAACTGGTCCTCCAACAGAACTACCATGTATTTTAGTGTAGTAGGGATGGAATCCAGAGGCCTTGCATGATGCTGAAACACTTGGGACACTGTTCTATTTGATCTGTATCCGATGAATTATTATAGAAAGCACTGTGATATCTTTTATCTGACCTGAGATTGCAGAACAGAAAAATACCATTTATACAGGTTACAAAATGAGGTGGACATTTCAATTTGCACAGCACATTGATTTACAGTTTAATTAAAAAATAAAAACACATTCTTTTATGGATGTCATTTTTGATTTAATGTGAAAATGCTTCTAGACTTGCAGTGACACAGTGCCTAAAGAAAGGAGTAGTGAATAAAAAGGTACATTTTGTTCTTAAACAAAAACATTTTAAAAATGTAAAAAAATTTTTTTACATCTTCTTCGATATAATCAATTATTTTTAGCAAGGCCTTGACATGTAAGGAATCCAGCTCCTACATTGTAAGTTATCTGCTCCAATACAAGAAGACACATTTTTCCCCTCACAATCAGTACATCTTAACTAGAACTCTTATATTCATTTTAATTGGATTGTCAACCTAAACAGTTCATATACTGTGACTGTAGAGAGTAAAAATAATGTAGCATTATCTGTATTGTGTTAGCAGAACTGCAAGCAAATGCAAAAAATAAGAGATTTATATTTGAAATGATTCTGTGGTGTCTCATGTTTAGGACATGTGGTTTGATATGCAAATTATCTTGTTTCAATGGGAGATATGTAATTGACATATCAAGCCACATGTCATAAGCAGAAGACACCACACCACAGACCCATTTCAAACAGTGTTCTCTAAAGAGGAAATACAACTTTTAAAGTTGAGCTGCCCTTAAAGTCATTCTAAATTATATATCTACACTTGTGTTGGGCCATTTTTGTGCTCAGGAACTCTGTGGTGATGTGAATCTAGTCTGGTGAAACCATTCATCACACATTATAATGTAATACATGCACACACACACAAAAATTAAACTATAACATTTTTTAAAAAGTGTAAAATTACCAGCAGGAACCTATCAAGGATGGAGAACCCAAGTCTACATTCAGACATGGATCAACAAGTCTTTAAAATCATATTAAACATAGATTCTTTCCCATATATCATTGATGTCCAACTAGTAGGCCATAGGCTCTATCCCAGCTGAAAAGCTCTATTCTATTACTTTACTAATAACGTTCAGCAGCCCATTCTAGGTATAGTTATATATCACAACGAAGAAGGAAAAAGAAGAAACCCAGGCAGGTAAGGATAATCTGTAAAAAAAAAAGGTGCTTTTCATGTGTATATTAATCCATATTATAGGCAGACTATTTACTCTAACCTTACGCACTGTTAATCATAGCCAATGTCCAGTCAGTTTGTCGGCGGTTGTCAGCCACATGCAGCTAGAAAGAATTAGATCTATACATATTTACTGGCACACATCTACTATGAATGTTTCACAGGAGTTCGATTTATAGATAATTATTGGTACCAGTATTTACTTGGTTCACCTTTACTTATAAATGCATCATAGTGTATTATTTAGATATCTGGGCCTTGTTTTAAAAAAGACCTATAAAGGGAAACACATATCGGCACAAAATAAATTAAGCAATATAGAGACAGGAAAACACCTTGGTGGAGTGCACAGATCTCTATTTGTATTGCTCAGAATAAACCATGACATGACTCAAAAGTTTTGTCATTTCGACCTGCATATGTTCTCTTTTTAGTGGAGGAGCCCATTTTATAAAAGGGGATATTTTTTAAAAGAAAACAGTTGGGCAAACCATAAAAGACTGCAGCTTCCTTGTAGTGTTTAGAATTCTCACTATATAGCCAACATGTTCTGCTCATAGGTACAGCATAATGCACAACTTAAGAAATGTTTGTAGACCTTAGGGGCTAAACAGTCCAATTCAGGATACAACATTGTGAATTTTAGAAGCTAGGGAAATGGTACTTTCATAAAGTTCTATGTAAACCAGTCAAACTAAATTTGGAATAGCATACAAAAGTATGACAAATAAAACTATAAAAAGGTAATTTATTGCATTTCCCTGCTAAAGACTAAACAAAAAAGTAAACATTTTCATGTTACATACCTGTGATCATATAGAAGGCACATAACGATCCCACATAACTAATATTTCCTAATTAAGACAATTTTGTTTGTTGATTTGCAACATTTGCAGGCACATTTTCTGATTGCCTGAATATTTACAATTAAGATTATACTTGCTCCAAAATTTTGCTATGGGTCAAACACTGCTCCTTGGAGGCTACTGGGCCAAAATGTACCATTTTCACACCATTTTGTAGCACTAAAGAATTATCAAAAATAAAATAGAAAACAACTGTTTTCTGGTACTTCTAGAAGAGTAATGATTGTTCTTCGCATTGAGGGGGGGGGGGGAATAGTTTATTTCCCTTTTTTCTGAGAGGAGCTTGTTGATTCTGTTTATCAAGTCAGTGGGGTCATTGATCAGAGTCTCTATCAGCCACATATCTTTCTTGGAAGCTCTCTTTCCACTTGGCTTTTATTGCTACAATTTCTTCTCCAAACAACTGATTGAGCTTTGAAAAACTAACATTATCTTCACATTCTTCATCTATTACAGGAGTCGGACACGTCCTATCCACACCATGTCTAGTCTCTGAAGGACTGTGCAAAAGTAGAGAAGATTGATGGCCGTCAGCACCCATGAGCTCATCTGAATTCTCTACAGTGTTTCCATGGTTCGGGCCGTTGACTTGCAGCCCATTATGCATGTCACTTTTAATGCTGCCCCATGTAGCACAACAATTATCCTTTTGCAATAACCAATCCTGAAAGTTTGGAGAATATATGTGACATGCACGTCGTGAACTGGCATTTAATGTGTTTGCATCTGTGGGCTTCTTGGTTTGCAATTGTGTCTTGGGAGTCTTCTGCATTTCTTCTAACTGTTTCTGTAGCTCTTTTACAACAAGTCTAATATATTCAAAGTTTGCCCTAGTGAGAGCTTTTACCCACGATTCCATGGCACTCTGACTGTCGGCAGCTAATATGTAGGACCGTGATTTGGCATGTTCGAATTTGATTGCAAATGCATATTCTTCAGTTGATTCACACAGTTCAACTCTGCACCCTTCCAATATAATGACTCCAACAGGCTCCCTACTTTCCTCATGGTCATAGTAAAAAAGCATATTACCTTTTAGCACAAACCAACGTTTATGATAGGCCACATTGCGCTCACCCCTTTTGGACAGGAAACCACTTTTATCCACTGGAGATTTGCTTGTTGCGTAATATACCAAATTCCGCTCATTAAACTTCATGTTTCAATTTTTTACAGCCCTTTAAATAACATAGAGGTCGATCTGCCCCGATACACTAAACAAAAAATAAATAAAATAAGATTGTTAAGAAGGTAGGATAAAATACAAGCATAACATAAATTGCTACCCATGAAATATGATGGGTAACATCAGTTTCTTCAAAAAAGTTTTAAAAGCAGAGAACACAACCAGAGCATTCCATTGGTTTCCATGGGGATTGCTATTATGGAGCAAACTTCCAAAAGTAGAGCATTCTATAAACAAGAACCATAAGATATATTTGTGAGGTCTTCGTGACTCGCAAAGGATGTCAATATTCAGACTTCATTGAGCTGAATGTAAATATTTGACACATTTTTAAGCGATATACAAACTTACTTGAAAATGTAAAATCATGGGAGGACTGAAGGTATGCAAGGTTAGTGTAACAGGAAAAAGTAAAAGTCAATTTAAAAAAATAGGAATACATTCACCACAATTTAGTATTCAAAACTGTGCCGCAACAGAGCCATTATTTTTGAACATTATGAGTTATTAGCAGTGTATTCCCCAGCAGCCAGGGCCGGCACTACCGTAAGGCAGCACAGGCGGCTGCCTTACGGCGCCACAAGGGAGGGCGGCCGGAAAATCGCCCATGCCCCCAGGCCCGCCATCAGGGGGTTTACTTACCTCCTTGCTGCTGTGCAGGTCCGCACAGTTTGTTTAAAAAAAAAAAAATGCGACCGGAGTTACTCTGGTCGCATTTTTGTAATTTTTTTTTAACAAACTTTATTGAAGTCGTGCAGCTAGAGGGGAGCGCACAACGCTTCCCTCACAGCCGTGGACCTGCACAGCACTGGGAGACAGCAGCAAGGAGGTAAGTACTGGGGAAGGGGGGAGGAGGGTGGCTATATCCTGGCATATTGAGGGACATATTGGAGGGGCAAAATCCTGGCATATGGAGGAGCATAATCCTGGCATATTGGAGGCGCAAAATCCTGGCATTTTGAGGGCAAAATCCTGGCATATTGGAGGGGCAAAATCCTGGCATATTGGAGGGGCAAAATCCTGGCATATTGAGGGGCAAAATATTGGCATATTAAATGGGAAAATATTGGCATATTGAGGGGAAAATACTGGCATATTGAGTGGCAAAATAGTGTGTCTTAGGTTGTGTGTGTATTGGTGTCACTGTGTGTGTAAGTGTGTCACTTTCTGTGTAAGGGTGTGTGTGTGTGTGTGTAAGTGTGTCACTGTGTCTGTGTAAGGGTGTGTGTGTAATTGTGTCACTGTCTGTGTAAAGGGTAAGTGTGTCTCTGTGTGTGACTGCAAGGGTGTCTTTGTGTTTAAGGGTTTCAATGTGTGACACATTTAGAGCACGCAAGTTTAATATTTAGATGTATTTATTTTCTACACTATACATTATACTTAAAATGTATGGAGGGTTGGTGGTGTGGGAGGCGTGGCAGGTTAGAGGCGGGGGGCACCAAAATGCACCTTCGCCTGTGTAGACGAAAATCCTTGCACCGGCCCTGCCAGCAGCACTGTAGATACAGTCAGGGCCACTATCAAGGGTGGTACAGCCAGTACCCGAGTAAGGGGCCGGCTGTCCTGGGATGCCCACTGCAGGAGGATATCTATGCGCTACACATAGACACCCTTAAGTGAGAAAACATGTTTTGCTCCCAGTAGTGTCGCCTTATAATCGGGTCCCGTTATTTCCAAGTGAATACGTTATATTCTGTTGTTTTTTTCAAGCTGCACCACTATACCTTCAATGAGGTCTTCATTTAAGCTTCTTACAAATTAGCAGTACCCTATAGTACCACGGGGTCAGTATCTGGTGTGTGGGTATACTTATTGAAGGAGTCAAGACCATTTGTTCTGTAAGGGGCCCCAAAATTTCTCATGGCGCCCCTGGATACAGTATTTACTCATAACATCTATGGCCGAACAGGTAATATGTAACCTCTGGCAACATCTACCAGAAAGAAAAAAGACCGATTTGATAATGTAAAGAGGACAATTCAAAATTTGTACTGTGCATTGTAATAACTGTAAATGCCTATTTTGCTTCAAAACACACACACGTTCAGTTTAGTGTTTCAGTTTAGTAACATAGGAAATGACTGATATACTCCACTTATTGAAAGTTCATTTTACGCCACTTCGCTTTACGAAAAGTACCTTTTTTTTAGCTAACGTAAAGCTGTTTAAGCTTTTACAAAACAGGCGGGACCTTCACTTCATTAGCATCTCCGTATCAAGCCTCCATAGTCTAGAACAGTGAGCACTGAGCAAGATCGGAAAGATGGGTCCTAAAGTACAGATGGCTAAAAGAAGTGTAAAACTGCGATGCTGTCCATAGGCCTCTACTAGTATAGAATTCAGAAAATTCCAAAGGCACTTTAAGGTGTTGATAAGAATACATTTTCTGTTGTGTTTCGTCACATCCAAGCGGTTGGAATACACAAGTGATTTTTAGCGTATATTTTAGTCATTTTATTTAAAAATACTGCATAGAAAAGAACATCAACAATAGGTGTCTTGTGATTGTTGATAATTGTGCTGCTTATCCAGCAGGTATTACCAAGCATGGCAAAAACATTTGTGTTGTATTCTTACCGCTAAATACAATGGTGTTACTAAAACTGTGTGAACAAGGCCTAATAGCCACAGTATGTGATGCTTTTGTAAGTGCCATTGACAAAGAGGGGAACTCCGAAGAATCTTTGCCAGAGATATGGAAAGACTAATATAAAATCGGCAATCGCCAACTTCAGAGATAGGATAACAGTCTCCATGAAGAATGGAGTTTGAGAAAAACTATGTCTCATTGCAGTGAATTTTTAAGGTTTACAACCATACAGCAATAAACGGCAATATAGTGACTTTGGCTAAGGAATCTAGGTTTGTGGAAGTTGATGTTTGGTTATCCCATAACCAAAAATGGACATATGAAAAGCTGATGCAATTGCAATTGGAAAGGATATGAATAGAAACCAAATACAGTAATGAACAGGCCGAAAGTTAAGTCGTCCAGGAACTGAACGTGATTGACGATGTTGAATTGATTGCAAAAAAAGTATAACTTTCATTTTGAAAGGGCATGTAGGTTTAGGGCAAGTTTGCTGGAGATTTTGAGTGCCTACAAAGAACTGTATGATAGAAAAATGGATGAGGCTAAGCAGTCAAGAATATTGTTTTACTTTAGGCCTTTCACATCAGACAATGAACAATGAACCTCGACCTTTGACATCAAGGCAGGCATACATGGAAGGCGTGTAGACGTTTGTGATCAGTGTGCTCGATGTGTTCTTGATTCTTGTACATGAAACTACACTACTTTTTATAAACCTGTGTATTTATAATTTAATTCCTGCTTTTACTACACAGTATGTTAGTGTTATTTTAGGTTATGTGTTCTTTGGAATGATTTGTTAGTTTATTTTTTGGGTCTGGGAACACTTAAAATCTTTTCATATATAAATCAATAGTAATTGCTTCTTCACTTTACAACATTTTGGCTTTCAAAAGGTTTCATAGGAGTGCTCTACTTTCGGATATTAGGGGAACCTTTCAAGATTTTAACCTTTACTAAACCTTTGAAAAAAATAATCCAATTTACTGATCTAAATCCCATTTTCCTAAATTTTAACAAACATTTAATAAATTTTAATACAAACTGTGGGGAACAGAAACACTTTTTTGATCGAGTATTAGAATTATTACAGCTTGCAACTTAAATTTAATTGGCATTCCATCTCCTAGTTGTCCAATCGAGCAGGGGAGTTGCTAGGCCTCCAAAAGATCTGAGGCTGGAGCCCATAGCAGGTTTGATAGAAGTGAAGTAAAGAAGCTCACATGCTTAGGTGGGCATATGAAGGATTTATATGATGCCAATTAGCAATAGGTTTATAGGATATATATATATATATATATATATATATATATATATATATATATATAATATTAAACTATAAATTAATTATGATAATGCCAATGAGTAATAGGTATATATAATATAAGCAACAAGCAATAAAAGATAAATGATGTATTTGATGCCAATTAACAATAACATTATATGCAAGGTTTTATACCAATGGGAATATCTAAATCACACATACCAGCCAACAGAAGTTTGATAAATAAAATATATGTTTCAATAAAGTCCCCATCCCTTTTTCTTTTAGAGTGAGAATAAACTGATATAAGAGCAATGCATTTTAATACATGTTCTTTAACACATACTCAAGGATGATTAAAGGACGTTTTACGTGGTTATGCAGTATACTATCCCCTAATCGTTGGGCATAAGATCTTATAAAATATATGTGCATGGGTTTACACAAACAGCCATCAGATGCTTACATACAGTGGCGTCCCGAGGGGGGTGCGGATCGCACCGGGTGACACCCCCAGTGAGGGTGAAACCCGTGCTGCGGGCATCCCCCTGCAGCGCATCGTGCTGCTGTACTTTTATTTATTTTTCTGTGGCAGCCGCATACACTGGATTCAGCCGGGGAAAAAAATCCCTGCGACCGGATGCGACGTTACGTCACATCCGGCGTCTGGTGTTTCCCTCCTCCGTGCAGGAGGCGTCCGGGGACACGGAGCAGCTGCCAGGCGGTAAGTACCGGGGAAGGGGGGAGGAATAAAACGAGCACTGGAACAACACAATTATACAGGCATTTGAATGGCACAATATTACTGGTATCTGAATGGCACAATAATAGAGGCATTTGAATGGCACAATATTACCGGTATCTGAATGGCACAATTATGCAGGCATCTGAATGGCACAATTATACAGGCATTTGAATGGCACAATATTACTGGCATTTGAATGGCACAATATTACTGGCATTTGAATGGCACAATATTACTGGCATTTGAATGGCACAATAATACAGGCATCTAAATGGAACAATAATTATGGCATCTGAATGGCACAATAATTATGGCATTTGAATGACACAATATTACTGACATCTGAATGGCACAATAATTATGGCATTTGAATGACACAATATTACTGGCATTTGAATGGCACATTACTGGCATTTGAATGGCACATTACTGGTATCTGACTGGCACCTGACTGGCACAATATTACTGGCATTTGAATGGCACAATATTACTGGTATCTGAATGGCACAATTTTACTGGCATTTTAATGGCACGTTATTGGCATCTGAATGGCACATTATTGGCATCTGAATGGCACATTATTGGCATCTGAATGGCACATTATTACTGGCATCTGAATGGCACATTATTACTGGCATCTGAAATACACAATAATACAGGCATCTGAATGGCACAATAATACAGGCATCTGAATGGCACAATAATACAGGCATCTGAATGGCACAATAATTATGGCATTTGAATGACACAATATTACTGACATCTGAATGGCACAATAATTATGGCATTTGAATGGCACAATATTACTGGCATTTGAATGACACAATATTACTGGCATCTGACTGGCACCTGACTGGCACAATATTACTGGCATTTGAATGGCACAATATTACTGGTATCTGAATGCACAATAATACAGGCATCTGAATGGCACACTATTACTGGCATCTTAATGGCACAATATTACTGGCATTTTAATGGCACAATTTTACTGGCATTTTAATGGCACAATTTTACTGGCATCTGAATGGCACATTATTGGCATCTGAATGGCACATTATTACTGGCATCTGAAATACACAATAATACAGGCATCTGAATGGCACAATAATACAGGCATCTGAATGGCACAATAATACAGGCATCTGAATGGCACAATATTACTGGCATCTTAATGGCACAATATTACTGGCATCTGAATTGCACAATAATTATGGCATCTGAATGGCACAATAATACAGGCATCTGAATGGCACAATATTACTGGCATTTGAATGGCACAATATTACTGGCATTTGAATGGCACATTACTGGCATTTGAATGGCACAATAATACAGGCATCTAAATTGCACAATAATTATGGCATTTGAATGGCACAATAATTATGGCATTTGAATGGCACAATATTACTGGCATTTGAATGGCACAATAATACAGGCATCTAAATGGCACAATAATTATGGCATTTGAATGGCACAATAATTATGGCATTTGAATGGCACAATATTACTGGCATTTGAATGGCACAATAATACAGGCATCTAAATTGCACAATAATTATGGCATTTGAATGGCACAATAATTATGGCATTTGAATGGCACAATATTACTGGCATTTGAATGGCACAATAATACAGGCATCTAAATGGCACAATAATTATGGCATTTGAATGGCACAATAATTATGGCATTTGAATGGCACAATATTACTGGCATCTGAATGGCACAATAATTATGGCATTTGAATGACACAATATTACTGACATCTGAATGGCACAATTATGCAGGCATCTGAATGGCACAATTATACAGGCATCTGAATGGCACAATTATACAGGCATTTGAATGGCACAATATTACTGGCATTTGAATGGCACAATATTACTGGCATTTGAATGGCACAATAATACAGGCATCTAAATGGCACAATAATTATGGCATTTGAATGGCACAATATTACTGGAATCTGAATGGCACAATAATTATGGCATTTGAATGGCACAATATTACTGGCATCTGAATGGCACAATAATTATGGCATTTGAATGGCACAATATTACTGGCATCTGAATGGCACAATAATTATGGCATTTGAATGACACAATATTACTGACATCTGAATGGCACAATTATGCAGGCATCTGAATGGCACAATTATACAGGCATCTGAATGGCACAATTATACAGGCATCTGAATGGCACAATTATACAGGCATTTGAATGGCACATTACTGGCATTTGAATGGCACATTACTGGTATCTGACTGGCACCTGACTGGCACAATATTACTGGCATTTGAATGGCACAATATTACTGGTATCTGAATGGCACAATATTACTGGCATTTTAATGGCACAATTTTACTGGCATTTTAATGGCACGTTATTGGCATCTGAATGGCACATTATTGGCATCTGAATGGCACATTATTACTGGCATCTGAATGGCACATTATTACTGGCATCTGAAATACACAATAATACAGGCATCTGAATGGCACAATAATACAGGCATCTGAATGGCACAATAATTATGGCATTTGAATGACACAATATTACTGACATCTGAATGGCACAATAATTATGGCATTTGAATGACACAATATTACTGGCACCTGACTGGCACAATATTACTGGCATTTGAATGGCACAATATTACTGGTATCTGAATGGCACAATAATACAGGCATCTGAATGGCACACTATTACTGGCATTTTAATGGCACAATTTTACTGGCATTTTAATGGCATCTGAATGGCACATTATTGGCATCTGAATGGCACATTATTACTGGCATCTGAAATACACAATAATACAGGCATCTGAATGGCACAATATTACTGGCATCTGAATTGCACAATAATTATGGCATCTGAATGGCACAATAATACAGGCATCTGAATGGCACAACATTACTGGCATTTGAATGGCACAATATTACTGGCATTTGAATGGCACATTACTGGCATTTGAATGGCACAATAATACAGGCATCTAAATGGCACAATAATTATGGCATTTGATTGGCACAATATTACTGGCATTTGAATGGCACAATAATACAGGCATCTAAATGGCACAATAATTATGGCATTTGAATGGCACAATATTACTGGCATCTGAATGGCACAATAATTATGGCATTTGAATGACACAATATTACTGACATCTGAATGGCACAATTATGCAGGCATCTGAATGGCACAATTATACAGGCATCTGAATGGCACAATTATACAGGCATCTGAATGGCACAATTATACAGGCATTTGAATGGCACAATATTACTGGCATTTGAATGGCACAATATTACTGGCATTTGAATGGCACAATAATACAGGCATCTAAATGGCACAATAATTATGGCATTTGAATGGCACAATAATTATGGCATTTGAATGACACAATATTACTGACATCTGAATGGCACAATAATTATGGCATTTGAATGACACAATATTACTGGCATTTGAATGGCACATTACTGGTATCTGACTGGCACAATATTACTGGCATTTGAATGGCACAATAATACAGGCATCTGAATGGCACAATATTACTTTTAATGACCTGAGCTTTGCTAGTCCGATGTTGCCTAAATTTGGAATTGCAGTAGAAATAATATACATTATTGTAAGATTTTAATAAATATTAACTAATAATTAAATAAAAACAGTAACATTTTAACAAGTCAAATTAAAAAAAGGTAAATTAATATGTAAAAGACTAAAAGTACAGAAAGGTCCTAATTATTTAAACTAAAATCTGGTGATTTGGATGATATACAACAACAGATATATATCATCCAACCCTGAAAGAGACTGAAAACAATAAAAACTGCACAATATATGGAACTGGTCATCAAGGAAAGCCATGATATTACCAAAGTCCATAGTGCCATGGCCAGTGCTTTTGTGGCTACCGGATAGTAAAAGCACAGTGGTGGTCTGTACTACAGCAGCCATGAAGAAGTAACATATTGTAATTAAGTTATAGAACATTATTTCCATACATACATGTAATTAATTTATTTTACAGCTCACCTGGTATACTTCCCGTTGAATCGGATGAGTACATGAAATGGACACACAAATATTTTTTCGGATTCCATTAAATCTTCTTCATTATGTGTGTCCATGCTCTTTCAGCAAAGTGTTCTGCTTGGTTTATTCCGCTGATTCAGCAGAGACTGAAGCCCTCTATCTAAACCCAGCACATGTAATAAAAAGATAAAGGAATACTTATGTAATTGAATTAACAGTAGTTGCATCACTAATGACAGGCACTTCTACGGTATAAGGATTGCTAGGGACAGAAGCTGACCATTTATCACATTTTTATATAAAAATTCAATTATCCAATAGTTTTTTCATATCAACAATGAATAGAAAGAATCCCATACAGTTTACAGGTGGGGAAAAAAAAAAAAAAAAAAAACAGGATCCTCATAATAATTCCTTCCGAACAGATCACGCATACAGTCGCTTTCCTCAGATAAAAACAAAATATATCAAGAAAGAACATTAATAACACATACTGGGCAGTATCTGTATTGTGTAGGGGCTGTTTATGGACTGAGCGGACATCAACTCTACAAATCACCAAATACAAAGGGAATACTATTATTGAAGATGGAGGAAGGAGAACAAAAATTATTTTTATGTCTGTCAATGACTCTCTTACCAGAGTCCAATTGGACCATATCTTTTTACACATTTCTCTAGAATGTTTATCTCTGCAGAAAAAAATATTTTTTGTCTTGGGCTTGAACCTGAATTTGGGTCCTAATCTCTCTCCATGGAGGCGTATCAGTTTTCCTCCAGTATCGTGCTAAACAGATCTTGCAGGCAAGTAAAATTTTAACAAGCAGAGATCTACTATATTTATAAGTTTGTACTTGGAAGAGCTATATGGAATAGAAATGCCTGTGGAATCAAAATGGCAGGATTTTCCAAAATCTTCACATACATCTTATCCTTGCAATATCCACAAGAATCAGGCACAAATCCAGTTTCAGCGCTGAATGCAAGAGAAAAAAAATACTTCAATTTAAGTATGTAAAAAAGTTCAACCGAGGGTAAACCATATTTCGTTGCGAAAATCAGCAAATGGTATTAACTGATCAATGCCCACCCCCACAAAAAATACCATTTGTATATCGTGGTCTCTTCATTGGATCAATGAGAGAGAAGAGAGAGAGATTGTATAGATTGGAGCAACCCTAGATACAAAAATGTGTTTATCCTAATGATTTTCTAATTTTATGTACAGTATACCATCCAACGTTGCCCAGTAAAATAGTTATTATATTTTAATATAGTGTTTTACAAGGAAGAATACATTGCTTTTTTTAGAAAAGTTTTCTAATTATTATTCAAAATAATAATAATTGTTCCTTCCAAACGATCATTTACAAGACACAGACCATTTGCAAAATCCAGACATTGATATATTATAATAATTTACAACTTGAAATTGATGTATATTGTTACAAATAAACAAAACCATAGTTTAACCAAACACATTGTTACAGTAGAGCAATATTTGAATGATTGCCTTCTGTCCGAATAAAAAACAAAAAGCTTTTGAATGCTGTTCCTAGGCATATTCAAGAGATTCGTTTTTGGCATCTAAGATGCTGAACACATCTCCAGGGGTTCAACTCCTCTTAACCTACTGGATGTGTTTGGGAAAAATGACACACTCACACCAGACAGGAAAGGGCTAGGTGCTCACCTATCTCTCATGGAGTGCTGCAGGGTGGAAAAAAAAAAAACATTTAAATTGAGTTTTACTCAGGCAGAATTGATTAAAATTGATACTTAGTCCCTCTTTAAATGGCCATTCAGAGACTGTTCCCAAAAGCATGGATTTCTGAATGGTATATGTTTTTTTTTATAAAGGTTTATGTCTCAGCAGACTAACTGGAACAGAACTATTTATAGTAATGGTGTAACTGAGCTGGACAAGCAAATCCTAAAAATAAAGAATTCATGTAAGCTGCAATCCTCTATGAGCAAATTAAGTAGTTATACCTGTACATACAAAATCAGTACTATACAGACTTCTTTTGTATCCCATTGTTTGTGTTACAGCTGTTTGACCTTGAAGAGGACATACACTAACAAGTCAATGGAAATTTAACTTTTTGCTCAAAAGATCTTCAAATGGCAGATTTTAAAGCCATACATACATGACTGAGCAACAGAGTGTGCATTCAGTGCAGGATAAGAAAAGATTTAAATGATTGCACTAACACATAGATAAGTAGATAGCTTTACCTCATGTTTGCTAATGTCCTGCTTTGTTTTATGGGGATGTGCAAACAATAACAGCAAAGCATTTATGTCTGTATTGCAAATAGCATGCAAATATAAAGTCACTTTACATAAACATATAAATTAATTTGGTAGTACAACATGCATATAAATTAATATATTTCCGAGACTCCAATGGTTAAACACTTTTTTTCTGATATTAAATCTTTGTTATTAATCCTTTTGGATGATAGACTGCAACAGCATCTCAGTAAAAAAAAAAAAAAGGAGGATAGACTTTTTTTTTCTTTTCTTTCAATGATGTATTGTATAGAATCAGCTATATTAAAAACATGTGTACATTTTTGAATTTTGAAATAGGTTTACGCAGGGAGTACTAAATTCATATCAATTGAGGATGAACACATGGAGGGAATACTGCCAGTGATACAATTTTCAATATTTACAGCAAATCAATATATTTTGCAAGATTTTCATTAAACTTGTACAGGTAAACGTAAACCCAAGCACTTTTAAACACACCTCTCACTCACTGTCTGGTCCCAAGCAGAGTATGTTCCACCCATAGTAAACAAACTCGTAACGTCCTCTTACCTTGACTTTTGTGCTCCCATTATGAACTCTGCAATTTATAAGCAGATTCTTTATGTTTCTCTACAAAGACAAAAATAAACTGAGGTCATTAATTAGAAAAAAAAAATGCTGAGAGTAATAAGTTTTGTTATCAAAACAAGATGGGCACGTACAGATGTGAGAGATGGGGAAACACAAAGGAATCCTCCAGTTTCAGGCTACAGGTACTTTGCAATAGCCATAGGGAAGGATGATCATTCTTAATCTCTTCTCTCTTGGGGTTAATTCCAGTGTGTACTTTCCGCTGGTAGGGCACACAGTGATGCCAGATAAGGTAGAGAGGGATATTTCTGTCCAGTGATCATCTGCTGCGTCTACTTTCTAGTATTTCCGTGCAGACCACTGTATTGTTGGCTGTATTCCTTTCTCTTTCTTTCCAGATTCACATTCTCACTATCACCAACACCCTGGACAGGAAGTGGCTCGTCCTCGGTGATCCCTCCCACTCACAGCTGGTTACCCTCCCTCCTTCCAGCATGGTTGTGTAAGGGTGTCTGCTTTCATTTAATCTAAGGCACGTCATGCAGCCAGTGAGAGGGATTCTGGGAAGCATGGAATCCCTCCAGGTGGTGTACATATGCCACCCATTTATTGGCTTCAGAAAGTATACGTATTGTAATTATTGTGGGCTTTCCATTTTTCAATGGATGCATAACTTATGCAAAGGTCAGTTTGAGATGAATGTATAAAGACCAGGTCTGGGGCTAGGTTTTAACTGTGGATTAATAAGCAAGAACAGTCTATTGGTTGCCGTTGATGACTGACTGACTTTTAACAATTTGGTCAAGCTCTCTGAGGAATTTTTTTTTTGAAGATTTTAGCTTTTTAATCTCATTTGATTAATAGCCTTCTTACTTTTTGTGTTTTACAAGTATTTTACCCAGTGTTCCACTTTACCTAAAAATGTGCAACATATACTCTGTGCTGTGCAAGCCCAGAGTATCCCATTAAAATATATTTAGAACTAAGCTACCAACTAAGCGTAGCTGTAGTCAATTGAGCTGTAAGTGCTATGTAAATATATGAATGATTTTAGTGTCATGGTAACCACCAAGGAATTGCATCACAGTTTTGAACCCCTCCTCAGAGACACTAGCTGTATCCTGCCAATCAGATCATGGAATTTCCCAGTCAGAGCAGAATGCTCCCAGCACTCCTGTATTTAAAGGAAGAAATGCAGGATGTCACCTTAAAAAGATGACAGGCAGTGCTATGATAATTAGTCTTAATAGTATGGAAAAAATGCCGAACAGGCTTCAAATTTGCCAACACCAATGGAAGCAGCTTTTAAAGGCACACTCCCACCAAAAAATGAAAAGGTTTAATTTTTTTCATATTGCATTGTTGATTTCAGTTATGTGTTTTTTTTTTATTTTTTATGTCATTTTATTGGATAGAATATTTTATTAAACAGGTGTGACTGGCTGCTGCCATTTTGTGTAACAGCAGTAAAATCTCACTTTGGGGGTTGGGACTCACAATGCAGTCTATAAGTCTTAATTCTGATCACAGACTTGCATTGAGTGGGAGGGTGATGTCATGCAGAGCTCCAACTTCAAATCAGTTAGGAGCCATGTTGGTGATGGAGCAGGGCAGAGGAAAGGGCTGCCAGGTTTGTATTCCCCAAGCTGTTCCCTCTCCTCTGCCCTGTCCTCACCCTGCATCTGTCCCCTCTCCTCTGCCCTGCTATAAAGTCCAAAACAGAGGGTGTCTGAGGTAAGTTCATGCAGGCAGAGTCCTTTCCTGAACAACAAAAAACGCTTGTGTGCCACAGACAAAAAGAGGATGCTGCATAGTTTCGCTAAGTGTATATTGCGCCAGAGTGTCTCTCTACCCGCATCATCTCATTTTCTTCTACCCACATCACCCCCTTGTCTGTCTCTCCTCCCCATGCTCACATTGTCTCTCATCTCCCCATGCTTCCCTTATCTGTCTCTCTCCAATCCCTTTATGTATGTGTCTCTCTCATCCACCCTTGTCTGTCGCTCTCTCCCCCATCCTCCTCTTTTATGTCTTTCACCTTAAATAGGACATCTTGACTCTCTCTCTCATCAACTCTTATATGTCTCTTTTTTTCTTCGTTACACCCCCTTGTCTGTCTCTCTAATTTCACCATCTACTTCCATTCCCCTTGTCTCTGTCTTTTGTCTTGTCATCTCCTTTGCCAGTCTCATGACCCCCTTATCTCTCTCTCTCCCTTCTATTTCCCTTGTTTTCTCCATACTGAGGGCTGATACATTGCTGAATAGCCCCCTAAGTCTATAATACACTAACACTAACTTTGTTTAACTTTTTTGGTGACATAAAATGTCCATCTCACCAATTTACCCTCAACTCACCTTTTAGTGAATAGCCCATTAGTGTAGCTCCCATAGACCAATCTACAATTGGCTACTTTTCCCACAATAATCATCTTGAACTTTCTTGTTCAACATCATGGGATATGCAGTCAACAACAGTTAGTGTTGTTTAATGTAGTATAGCACTGCAAACATTCTGAAGGGGAAAAAAAAGGGTAGTTAGTCCTGGTATTTATACTAGTTTTGGTTATGCTCATCCATAGGACAAAGAAAGTTTGCAGGTCATAGATTCCTGTAATTCACGTGAACGATGTGTAGGTGGCAGTAAAAGCACACAAAATCTAAATCCTTTCTATTGTCGTCTATATGGACAAATATATGCTAAATCATTTTTTTATTATCCCATTCTGTTTTATGCACGAATTAGGTCTAAATTATTCTTAAATTATTTTTGTTTTTGGGGCAATTTTGATTTTATAAGATTAGGATTCCATAAATGAATTTTTAACTATAAATCACTTACATTTAGATCAGTTTACCTCTTGGACTTTGTTCAGAACAAACGTTCAAATTTTGATTTGCTACTTGTTGTAAACATTAGTCTCGGATAAATTTAATAAACATTGGGCCCGATCGAATGATGCAAAATAAAATATCAGTTATTATCGTTTTTAACTTAAAATTTTCTACTGCAGTCTATGGGATTCAATGACCTGAGATAAGTTAACTCTGTGAATAGACCCCATTGAGTTAATGAGCTAACTAGACCACTTCTCTGACTCTTGGACCTATATTTTAAAACCCTTGCAGAATGAAAGCCGTAAAATAAAAAATCTTGGACTGTTTCCTGTGGGTTTGTTTAACACGTGCAACTTGTATATTTTTAAATGATGTTTACATTATAATTTGCTTGAAATCTAACATATGTATCGCTGAAATAATAAATAATATACAATCTTACACTGTGCTATTGTACATGAACAATCTATTGCAAGGGCACTGAATGTGCGGTCAATGGGCCAAATTCGGCCCACCTGATTTAACTACCCATGGGTCGTTAGTCGCCGTCAGCTTGAATCTAGAGACGATGCCAAGGGAGACCTTTGTTTGTGTTTCTCAGTAAATCTTTTAAAACTTTTGGAAGGGGGGAATGTGATGGAATTAAGTCTATTTATGCCTATTCTGGTGTCCCTCATTTCTAGGCGTTTATGATGTTTGGTATTTATAAGGCTCTCATAGAGCTCTAAAGCAATAAACGTAATAATATGCGTTTCAACTGCAGTAAATGTGTTTGTAAATTTGTTTGTGTAAATTTACATCATTCATGTTGTAACCTATATAGTTTTCTACAAACTGTAAAGTTAACAAAGAATGTTTTGGATGGAACTGCCCTTAGTAACGCAAACTTAAAACCAGGGCTAGCCCAAAACATTGTGCTGCCTGGCTCCAATTAGGAAATGTCCCACCCCCATAAAACCACACCCATCAAAACATGGCTACATCCTACGTTATATCATGATAATGAAAACTAAAATGAAGGAACAGCATCTTGTCTATGCAAAATTATATGAAATACCATTAAAATGCAAATGAGCAGTAAATACTTTGTTCATGATGCCACTGAGCAGTAAATTCATAAACATAGACTCACACAAACACAATCAACCCCATGTAAGGTGGGGGGGTTTTTTTGTAAGAAAAAAAAATCTTACCTTTTCAATATATGGAGGGCTCTTGTTCTTCATTGTTGTCTGTTCCTATGATCATGGTCTCTTTTTTTTTTTTTTTTTTATTCATTTATATTAACATTTTTCATAAAAAATTAACATTATTAATTAGCATCAGTAATACATTTTGTGTCTTAAAATAACATTCCATAGGCTCAACTTACATACACTCATTCATCCTCCATACATACATACATTGGGGGAGAAAATAATTTCCGATGGCAAGCTATTACATGGTAGCTATTTCATTTTCTTTCAATGTCCATATGTCATAGTACTTACTCAAATTATACCTATTGACATAAAAAGCTCTTTCCATATAGCACTGATAATTTATTTGAGCTTTAATTTCCACCCAGCTTGGGCATGTGGTGTTTTTCCAGTGTCTAGCAAGACATAATTTAAATGCCATGAAAATATGTGTCGTAAGGCACGTCAAGTTCGAGCACGGACCCGGACATTTTTTCGAAGTTCGGCCGAACCCGAAAATCCAGGTGTCTGCTCAACTCTACTCATAATCATGTCTTTGACATGGCCAGCAAGTCAAAAAATATTCAGAACTTCAGATAGAAATTGCCAGCTGACCCTGTCAAAGGCTTTTTTGGCATCCAGGGCAATGTAGGCTGAAGGTATCTCCTTTTTATTGATCTCACCAATCATATCTATCAAGCGACTAACATTATTGCCTCCGGCTCTTCCAGTGATAAAACCAGATAAAACCAAACTGGTCAAAATGTATCAAATACAGTATTACCATTTTTAGTCTATTTGCCAATATATTTGAAAAGATCTTTAGATCGTTATTGATTAAAGATATTGGGCGGTAATAGATTTACTATAGATGTAGCATCCTTGTTTGGTTTTAATATATGAAATATGTACGCTCTCAACATCTCTTGTGGAAATTGACCCCCATCCTCTATTTCCCCATATAGTTGGTGCAATACGGGGGAGATATATGTTTCAAATGTCCTATAGAAGATAGCGGAGTATCCATCTGGGCCCAGAGCCTTACGATCTTTAAATTTAAGATGGATTGCTTAATTTCGTCTATATTTAATGGCTTGCATAATACTGCATACTTTGTTGTCTATTATTGGAAGACTAAGCCCCGTCAAAAACAGTTTTTTATCGCTCTCAGATCTGGGAGATTTTGGAATATTATATAGATCTTTATAATAGTCTACAAAAGCCTGACCAATGGATGATGGACACAGGTGGGTAGAATCTTTATAGACAATTTTTCTTATAAATTATTTTTTTGACTGAATTTTTATTTATTTGAAAGATATCTTCCTAATCTATTATCACCCTGATACCATTGTTGTTTTAGAGTTAGGATGGTATTGGGATCCAATTTACTTTTAATTTCCAATTGAATTTACTTTATTTTATCTATTAGAATTGGTGAGACTGTGCGTTTATTACTGATTACAGTTTAGCGAGTTGGATATATAAATCATTTAAACCTCTTCCTCAATGTGCTTGATTAAATATTTCCTATTATCTTCCGACTTGAGGATAGTTTCGTTCAATCTCCAAGAAGTGCTCATGCCATTGTACAGAGCACTTGTGAGACCTCACTTGGAGTATTGTACGCAGTACTGAAGACAGTGGTGTATCTTGGTTTTGTGCTGCCCTAGGCAGACAAATATTGGGCACCCAGGACATGACCCATAACCCACGTTGCACACCAAGGACATGCGCCATCACCCCATTTACATGCCTCCATCACCCCATTACATACACATTGCCAATATTATTTGCCACTAATATTCCCCAGCTTATTTGCACAATAATATGCCAGCATCATTTTCCATTAATATGCCCCAGCCAATTTGCCCAATAATATGCCAGTATTATTTTCCATTAATAAGTCACAGCCAATTTCCCCAATAATATGCCAGTGTTATTCTGCCATTTAATATGCCCCAGCCAATTTGCCCAATATTAACCCAGTATTATTTGCCATTTAATATGCCCCTGCCAATTTGCCCAATAATATGCCAGTGTTATTTGCCATCAATAAGCCCCAGCCAATGTGCTCAATAATATGCCAGTGTTATTTGTAATTTAATATGCCCCTGCTAATTTGCCCAATAATATGCCCGTGTTATTTGCCATTTAATGTGCCCCAGCCAATTTGCCCAGTAATATGCCAGTGTTATTTGCCATTTAATATGCCCCAGCCAATTTTCCCAGTAATATGCCAGTGTTATTTGCCATTTAATATCCCACAGCCAATTTGCCCAATAATATGCCAGTGTTATTTGCCATTTAATATCCCACAGCCAATTTGCCCAATAATATGCCAGTGTTATTTGCCATTTAATAAGCCCCAGCCAATGTGCCCAAATCCCCCCATCTCCACAGCACTTACTTTTTTCCCTGGTGGCTAGTGGCAGGCAGCATGGTCTCCTCCATGCTGCCTGTTCGGCTCCCAGGCGTTTGTGCCAATAGGTCGCGTGACCCGGCACGTGTATGACGTCAGCGCGACGGTACATGACTGTCGGCACTTCCGTGTCAACTCGGAGGTTTCTCTCTGCTGCCTGTTCAGCACCCCGTGCAGCCTGCCGGCAGAGGGAAGGTGAGGGGGGAATCTTCTGATCGCTTCTCACCTCCCTCTCTGCCTGCTAGCGTTTTTTGTTTTTTTTTTAAAGGGGCAGTTTTGTTTTTTTTCTTAATTTTTTTTTTTTTTTGTGCAGTGTACATAAAGGGATCTGTACAAAATTATCCGCCTAGGATGCCTCGAGGTAAATACAGCACTGAATGGAGACCGTATCTCCAGAAGGATATTGATACTTTGGAGAGAGTTCAGAGAAGGGCTATTAAACTGGTTCTTGGGTTGAAGGATAAAACTTACCAGGAAAGGTTAAAGCATCTTAACATGTATAGCTTGGAGGAAAGACGTAACAGGGAGGATATGATGGAAACATTTAAATACATAAAGGGATCTGTACTTGGACCCATTCTCTTTAATATTTTTATTAGTGATATTGCAGAAGGTCTTGTTGGCAAAGTATGTCTTTTTGCTGATGATACAAAGATTTGCAGCAGGGTTGATGTTCATGGAGGGATAAGCCAAATGGCAAATGATTTACCTAAACTAGAAAAATGGTCAGAGCTGTGGCAACTGACATTTAATGTGGACAAGGGAGTGGAGAAGCGCACCAGCACGCAATGAAAATCGGAGGAGGGGTCTGAAGCTCTCTGCCCTGTTTGAAAAAAACAAAACTGTATGGTTGGCCAGGTTGTGAGGGTTTGTGTTAACGTGAGTGTGTGTAAGTGGGACTCTCTGTATGTGACTCTGTATATAAGAACTGTGTGTGACTGCATATAAGAAGTGTATGTGACTCTGCATATAAGAAGTGTGTGTGACTCTGTATGTGTCTGTGTAAGTGTGACTGTGTAGGTGTGTATGACATTGTGTAAGTGTGACTTTGTCAGTTGGTATGTAAGTGTGACTCTGCGTGTGTCTGTGTAAGTGTGACTGTCTATATATGTGTATGTATATGTGGCCTTGTATGTATGTGTGTACATGTGACTGTGTGTGTATTTGTGGATGTGTGTAAGTGTGACTATACATGTGTGGCTATTTGTAAACGTGTCTATGTACGTATATGTGTTTATTTATTGTGGGGGGTTTTACTGTGAGTTTTAGTGCTGTGGAATCTGTGATCCATTCACACGCTGCATATTACTGTGAGTTTTATTGCTGTGGAGTCTGTGATACACTCACATGCTGCACATTACCGTTAAATATATATATATATATATATATATATATATAATATATATATATATAATATATAAATTATCTGAATGAAAAATGAATGCAGCCCATGCACACATACATTTCTGGTGAAGTGGCCCATTATAGAATAAACTTTGTCTCCCCTGTCCTATGGGATCCACTCCTTGATCAATTTATTGGTACCCCATTGACACACATTCTACATTGGGCAGGGGAGCACCTAAAAGTTATGTGTCCTGCAAAAACTGTCTGTTCTTGCAAACCTAGCTGTGCACTTGGTGGAAATCAAACCTATGGATGGTGCTCTGTAGAGGCTTCTGTGCAATATATACACACACTGTTAATGGAATTATCATTTTGGATTCTTTGCATCATTGTTGAAACCTTTTAAATGTTACATTTTTTTCCTCTTAGGTTCTATCCAAATTGTGGAGAATTCAGTGAATTACTCCATAGAAGCTGATAATCTGAAACATGTGAGAAAATCAAACCTATTAAGAATACAAATATTCAAACGCACAACTGTACCGCTCCATGAGGAAAAGGGCCAATTTGGGACCTTAGTTACACTGTTTTGCATTTCTCCCCGCTGTTTCCTGTTTCTCTGGGACATCCAATGGAAGTACAGAATCTGTACATCATGCACCATGATATTGTACATGCGCAGACAGATTAATCAACCACACTGCTAGTAGGAATGCTACTTGCAATTTAACAGCATGGCTTGCTCACACTGCCCCTTACATCCCAGATCAGGGGAAGATAATGTTGGGAAACTATCACTTTTTTTTTTTTTACAGTGATAATCCAAAACACTTTTTCTTACCCTGTACCATCTTAAAACTTGCCCTCACGTTCAGAATCCTTACCAGTTCACTCCTAGATGTTGTGTTTCATGCATTGTTTAGAAGTCTCCAAGAGAGTTACAATTTTCTAAGGTCTATGTGAAATCTGCCACACCACAGCTAAACTATTGCACAGATTCTCCATGCTCCAGGAGCAGACAACAACAGTTGTTACACCTCAAATTAGGTGCAGCCTCAGCCACGAAGACCACGCGTGCAGCATGAGGGGAGAAAACTCCGCCCCCCCCCCCCCTCGCACTCTTGGTGTCAGTGATATTCCGGTGCTCAGGAGACTTGCAGCTGCAGAAATAGGAGGCACACAGATGGAACAATCCAGAAGAATACATCCATGGAACAATACAGAACAAACAACATAATGTGTTTTTTATTTATTTTTTCTTTAAAAAATTCAAATAAAAAGAAGCAAGTGTATGTGAGAGAGTGTGTGTGTATATAAGTGTCACTGTGTGTGTCCGAATTCTGACTTTAGACTGCATTCTCTGTCCTCAGCCCCATAGTGAGATACTAGTGCTGTAAAGTCTCCCAAAAACACAAAATGGAGGCGCCCAGTCACACTTGTTGAGTAAATTTTTTTTATTAAATTAACTCGAATAACAAAAACAAAAGACATATCTAAAAATAAAAATGCAAATACATTTTTAAAAAACGTTTCATTTTTTTGATGGGATTGTTCCTTTAAGCAGTCAATCACACTTTAACCTAAATATATGTTACCTTAATTCTTCCTTTTTCTAATTCCACACATACATATTTACAGAATGTGTATGATTCATATGTGTTCAAGGGAAAAGACAGTAGTTAAGTAACTTGTTAGTCCCTTTGGACTCCACTCCTTGAAGGTTCCCTCTGGACACACCTGAATTATACATTCTGCAAAGAAGCAGGTGAAAGTTGAATGTATCCAGCAAAAAAACTGTTTGCCTTGTCAAGCCTAGCTGTATAACTGGGAAACCCTGCAGCTATGTACAGGCTCCTGTACACATTCCAAGTATTGCTAATATTAAAGTTTTATTTAACAGTGTTTTTTTAAATACATTTTATAATTATTTAACTTTAATATTCATGAAAAAAGGTCGGACATTTGCAAGTCAATTTATCCAAAACACCTTACAATCCTTTAATCTGATAATAGTATACATAAAATGAACACAGCAAGTTAATAAACTGTCTGTAATCTTCCCCTCCCCACAAATGTATCTACAAATACTAATAGCTCAAAATTCTTTATATAATCCCACCAAAGTCTTGTGATTTTGTGGTGAAATCACTATTAAATCATTATTACTAATGTCTTAATGTCTTGCTGCTAAGAGAAACATGGAACTGTTTACACAAGTAAATCCCAGAGGATATATAAACATGCACTACTAAAGCTGGACGACTTCCTGTGAGCACAGTAATGCAGGATGAGATATAATATGCTCCATCATACACTCGGGTTTATCTGCCTTTGTCAGGATATGTTGTTATATGTGACTGATGCTCTGAGCAGGATGTCATTAAGTGATGGGTTATATTGCAGCTGCTTCCACATGAAGATCATTTACTTTAATGCTGATTCTGTATCTGGACATGTTTAGTGAATGCTAATAAACAAATTCCACACTTGAAATCTAGTACTTCTAATATTCAAGTAAACAAGGGCAGTAACTGTTCAATTCCAGCCCCTGGTTAGTCTTGGTAAGGTAGGCTGTTTAACTATTTAACCCCTTAGTGACAAGACATTTTCACCTTGACTTTCCCTTGGTGACAATGGCTGGTTTGACATTTCTGTGGTGTTTGTGATTAGCTGCAATTTTCTTCTTTCTGACATACTGTACCCACACAAATTATTTGTTGTTTTTATCATCATAAGAAGGGCTTTCATTAGATACCATTATGTTCATCATATCTTATAATTTACTACAAAATACATAAAATATGATGACAATTTTTAAAAAACCTACTTTTTCTAACTTTGACCTAAAATTTAATTTAGACAAATACAATCATTAAAAAAGACCCTAAATAGTTTCTAAATGTTGTCCCGAGTTCAGAAATATGCATGTTTCCATATTTTTCGGTATTTTTTTGCGAGTTATGGGGCAAAAACCAAAAATAGTGTTTTCTGGTTTTTTACTATATTGACCTTTTGACCCCAACCCGAACCCAAAATTTAACCTTAACACTAAATTTAACCCCAACTCTAACCCTTATGCTATCCCTTAATATATTTTAATTTAATTTTAACCCTATCCCTTATGCTAAAAATTATTTAAATTTATCCCTATAGGGGGGCGTGTCCTGGCGCTGATGTGGTAGGAAGCATCTGAGCCGAGCTCCCGTTCACTGAGCCGTACTAACGCACATTGCGGTGGATATACCCAATACAAACCACAATTTTCTGATGGGGAAGTCATCCAAGAAACTCCCCCAGCTCCCGGACGGAGGAAAACCGGGGAAAAAGTCAGCGGTACCGACTTTAAAGAACTTTTTAGTCCCGATGCAGACGAGTGAGGCATCTAAGATGGCGTCGTCTGGGCGCGAAAACCCGATGGTGTCCACGAGTGATGATTCCGACGAAGAACCTTACTCACCTTCTCCCAGTCGAGCACTGGCTCCCGACGGTCCACCTCAACCGGATTTTACCGAGCTGATGGCACAGGTCAAACTGGAGCTGGCGGCTGCGGTCACTTTGATACAATCCACCATTAAAGAGGAACTCCACATCCTCCGGTCAGACCAGGCGGATCAAGGCCACCGCCTGGAAAAAATTGAGGCTGACCACACGACGCTTCATACAGTAATTACTGACCTGAAGTCGCAGATGAAAGAGCAGCGCAGACTCACGGGGCAGTTAGCCCAAAACCTGGTGGATCTGGACAATCGAGGCCGCAGGTGTAACCTGCGAATTCGGGGCCTTCCTGAATCAGATGGGCCGGAGGACTTGCAACGGTTCCTACCCCAGGGACATCATCTGCTGTGTACACTCCTTTCGGTTAAAGGAAGAGGTGCTCCGAGCCGCACGGAAGAAAAGAGCCATCATGTTTAAGGGAGCCAAAGTCATAGTTTTACCGGACGTGGCTTGGGCCACGCTCCAGGCTCGAAAACTCTTAAAACCCATGGCGGACCTGCTGAGTGCCAAGGACATACCATTCTCCTGGGGCTTCCCGCTGAATATCACTGTCCATCGCGGCTCAGTCCGAACAATCCTGAGCTCCCCCTCGGATGTGGAACCGTTTTGCACAGCACTGGGTTTACAAGCCCCGAACTTACCTGGATGGACCTCGGAGGATATAGAAGGATCAGTTGTTCCCGGTCTGCTGAATCAGCCTTGGATTGCCCGGCCACAAAGAAAGAGACGGCCTAAAACAGCATCAACCCCACAGGCCGACAGACCCCGGCATTCGGAGACTCCGACTACATCGATAGGATTACAAGCCTAAGAAAAGACACTGTGCCCTCGCCAGAGAGGGTTTCATTGCTAATTTTTGACACAGTGGGGTCTGTGAGAGCACCGATGGGACTCCTCTCATCCTTCCAGATATCATCGCTGGACCCACCTTCACGACCCACGCTGAGCCTCTCATTTTCCCATCGCACCGTTGGACTTGTTGCGCAACAAACTGGTATCTTCTCTTCCTCCTATGGGACGCCGTTACCGGACTAGTCAAGCGACTGCCTGGCAGGCCCACAAGGTTCCCAATATCATATGTGTTTCTCGAGTTATGTCCCTTTTCTTCTACCTCTCCCTCTCCATCTCACGAATCAATATATATATACGATTGTGCCTCCCCATTTGTTCCCTGTCCCGTTTCCCACCCCTGCCCCCCCCCCCCTCTACCTTGTCCTGGTCAGGAGATTGGGAATACGGTATGATTACAGAATATTGCTTTACTCTATTGGCTACCTCAGAGGTACAAGGACTATACTGTTACAATATAGGCCTCGTCTGTATTCCATGATTTCACTACCCTATGACTACTCCTAGGACCAACATGATCCCCCCTCCCGGTGTATATTTCTGTATCAGTGGATACCCTCCATCACACCCCACTCTCGCTCCCCCCCCCCCTCTAATTTCGAACCCCCTCCCCTTTTCCCGTACCTACCCACTTTACCCCCCTAGAGTGACACCTCACCGTTAACGTTCAACCACACTTCCCCCATATCTTCTCTCCCATTCATGCCCACAGATCGATACGTGGCAAATCCTTTTTCCATTTTCTTTTCCCTGCAAATCCCTTATGTACATATGGTTTTCCGTTATACAATTACCTAATGTTCATGTAATACGAGGCTTACTGCAGTATACAGCTCTCGTTTGTAATAAGAGGGAGATCCAAATCTACTGATTGTTGTTACATGAATATTATTACGTACCTTGCAAATCCCCTATGTACATATAGTTCCCTGTTATATAACTATCTAATGTTTATATAATACGAGGATTATTGCAGTATACAATTCTCGTTCGTTTTAAGAGGGAGATCCAAACCTACTGCTTGTCGGTATATGATTATTGCTATGTACCTTGTCGACTATATTATAGCTGATGTTATGACGTTTCACCCAAGTCGATAATTGTATAAATGTACAAACATATGAGAATGTGATTTTTCTGTGATATGGACGCTGGTCTCCCCCCCCCACTTCCCATCCCGAGCCCCCCCCCCCGCTCTAACCCCCATACCCCTCCCCCCCTATTATCCCCCCCTCCCCTCTTACCCCCCACCTTCGCCGCAACCGCACCCCCCCATCTACCCCCATCCCTCTACATTCCCCTTCCCTGATTTTTCCTCTACATATCCCAAAAGTCTATACGCATTATACCCAGGGATGCAGCGCATAAATCAAATTAATAAATATATAAATATATGAATATATGATCCATCTATGACACGGGCGCCTCTCTTCTTTTTCTTCCCCCTACCTGCCCGAGCTTCGCGCATTCCCATGCCTTTCCTTTATCCCCCACCCCCCCTCCCCCCCTTATACTCCCCCTCCCCCCTTCCTCTTATCCCCCACACCCCGGAGTTCCCACCCCTCCTACCCCCCCCCGTACCCACCCCCCTACATCACCACTCCTCGATCCTTCTTCTCCCTCTTCCCTAAATCTTTCTGTTTCCCTCCAAACACCTCTAATTTTTCCACATCCCCGCGACGTGCTGTTTCCTTGACTCACGGCTAAGCTTAGGCCGCCCCAGAGATACAGGTTGGCTCGTAGGACACCGAGTCTGCCCCCCTTTCCGAATCTCAGTTATCCCCTCGTTTGTGCCTGGTGACCACATCTCACTAGGTCCCGTTCCCCACAGGTGATATGGTGCCATTGTACATATTCGGGGGTCCCCACCACACATGTGGGAGGGGAATAGCCCTTGATTGGCACTTTCACTTCCGATGTCTCATGGACGTATGGTCCAGGCCACGGCCATCGGACTCTTCTGTTTTTGTTATGGTTACTGTTGCTATTCTCCACGTTCCTGTTCTACTGTCCCTATTTCTTTTTTTCTTTATCTTATTTTCCTTTTCCGATCAGGAGAAATCTGTGGGACTACTCGCCGTCCCGTCATATGCGTTCCCTTCATCCCGCACTCTTCCACCATGAGTGATATCACTGCAGTTTCGGTCAATGCCAAGGGCCTTAACTCCCCTATGAAACGTTCTCGTTTGTTCAGGGAACTTAAAGGTCTCCGCGCCGACATTGCCATGGTACTGGAAACCCATTTTCTACGCTCTAAAGTCCCCGATTTTCGCAACTGGGACTACCCCCAGGGGTTTTACTCGCATTCTCCTTTCCAAAAAAATAAAGGAGTGGCCATATTTTTTGGGAGGCGCTCCCCCTTTACTGTACAGGACCAGTGGTCGGACAGTGAGGGGCGAGCGCTCTTCCTCAAAGGTCAGATTGGGACAGAAATTGTTACTGTAGCCGTATTGTATGCTCCTAATACATCCCAACACATATTCCTCCGCACGATGCTCCATAGACTTCGTGATTTTGCCTCAGGCATCACCATTCTTGGGGGCGATTTCAATCTGCCTCTAGATCCGGTTATAGACACCTCCACGGGTTCGTCCTCTTCCCGTTTCTCAGCAATTAAGTTGGTAAAGAAAGCTATGATGACAGCCCAATTGGCAGATGTATGGCGTATTAAACACCCCAGTACCAGGGACTACACATTTTACTCATCTCCTCATAATCGCTATTCACGGATAGATTACCTCTGTATTTCTCACAGACATCTCCCACTTGTGAGCAAAGAAGAAATAGGACACATCACCTGGAGTGACCACGCTCCGGTGGTCTTACCGTCCATGTCAAAACGTTAATTCTCTTGGAGATTTAACGAATCGCTATTGCGAGATCCCCATACTGTCCCGATCCTACAGACATATATCACTAATTATTTCAAGGACAACACATTGCCAGATACCGCCCCTACGGTGGTTTGGGAAGCTCACAAGGCGGTCCTTCGAGGCTCATTGATTAGTATAGGGGCACACAAAAAGAAATTACACTCCGCAGCCATGATCGCTCTCCTTAACGAAATCACGCAAATTGAAACCTCCCATAAACTATCTCTTAACCCCACGGTCTATCAGTCCCTGTTGGTCCTCAAAGCTAAATTAGCAGACCTTTGTAATAGCCGGGACAGACGCGCCCAGTTACAACTTAAGAATCGTCTTTATTGCTTTAAGGACAAGGCGGGATCGCCTCTGGCTCGATTGTTGCGGGACCGGCATCAGACAACATTCGTACCTCGAATGAGGACCAAACAGGGTCTGATACGCCACTCAACCCCGGAAATAGCAGAGATCTTTCGGAGCTATTATCATGACCTATATAATTTGTCTGAGCCATTGGACGAACCACGTTCCTCAGACCTATCATGTAGGATTCAGAACTACCTGGATGCTCATATGGACAAAAAATTGTCGGCTTCTGACGCTCTTCTGTTAGACTCCCCAATTACGCCTGAGGAACTAATCGAAGCAATAAAAGACTCACCCACTGGTAAAAGCCCAGGCCCCGATGGCTTTACTATGTCATACTATAAAATGTTTCGGGATTTATTAGCCCCCCCCCTGGCGGAGGCTCTAAACTCTTTGTCCCTGTCACACACTCTCCCTCCACAAGCACAGGAAGCTCACATTACTGTGATCCCGAAACCGGGCAAGAACCTAGAAGACTGCGCAAGCTACAGGCCCATTTCATTAATTAATGTTGACCTTAAGTTGTTTGCTAAAATACTCAGCAATAGGCTTAAAGCTCATATCCCTTATCTTGTACATCGTGATCAAGCAGGATTTGTGCCGGGCCGGGAGGCTCGGGACAACACGACCAGGATCTTGAACCTTATTCATTTTGCTCATATGAATGGGACCCCGGCCATGTTATTGTCCACGGACGCGGAGAAAGCCTTTGACAGGGTGAGCTGGCCCTTCATGCATGCTGTCCTGAACCATATAGGAATGGGTATAGCAATGCGCAAATGGATTCAATCCCTTTATCATGCTCCTGTAGCACGAGTGCGAATAAATGGGACATTGTCGGGCCAGCTCTCCCTGTCTAACGGCACCCGACAGGGATGCCCCCTCTCTCCTTTGTTGTTTATTCTGGTCTTGGAGCCCCTGGCAGCAGCCATACGGTCCAATCAGGACATTTCAGGGCTACAATTAGGTCCTCATCACCACAAACTAGCCGCCTATGCTGATGATCTATTATTTTTTGTGACCAACCCCACTGTCTCACTTCCAAATATATTGGAAGAATTTAGGACCTTTGGGTCGAACCTGTCGAACTTTAAGATTAATTTTTCCAAATCGGAAGCTCTCAACATTTCCCTCCCTCCCAGTGTCATGGCCGGTATACAAGGCTCCTTTCCATTCAAGTGGAGCACCACCACTATTAAATATTTAGGTGTTTTCCTCCCTTCGGATTTATCACAACTTTTCCACCTTAATTTACAGCCCCTCCTCGCCACATGTACACGGGACTTAGCCCACTGGTCCTCCAAGCGCATTTCATGGTTTGGCAGAGCATCGGTCATTAAAATGAATATTCTCCCCCGCTTTCTTTATATAATTCAGACGTTACCGATGTTTATTCCCAAATCTTTTTTCAATATTTTGCGCTCTGTGTTAGGTAAATTTATATGGCACAATAAAAGTCCACGTTTGGCACACCGCCTTCTCACCAGGCCCAAGGGCTTAGGGGGATTGGGTCTCCCCAACATCGAACGTTACTACCATGCGATACATCTGGCCAGAGTAGTGGAATGGTCCAGACCTGCGCCCAAACTATGGGTGTCACTAGAACAACAGGCCCTCTCTGTACCCATACCTGTAGCGGCATGGACCTCCATAGACCAGATGGTCCCCGACCCGCCCTCACACCCAACCGTGGCTCCGACCCTTCATATTTGGAAACATTATATCAAATCGACACTCCTAATCAATACCCCCTCACTAATATTGTCACTAATTGGTAACGATTTGTTCCCACCCGGCCATGATTTTCGGTATTTCAGAGATATATTTCAGGACAATGTCAGATACCCGAGATTAGGCCACATTGTGGAGGAAGGTGTGCTTCGCCCACCCCATGACTTATCATCAATATCCCCACCTACCTCCTGGGTACGATACAAACATAACCAACTTACCCATTTTGTTGGGAAACTGAGCCGCACACATCCAATAATAAGCGAACTCTCCTTATTTGAATCATTGATTGCGACCAAAGATCCCCCACATCGAGTAGTCTCTACTATATACCGTATTATCACAGATTTGATAGAGCATCCACGACCTTCTTATATTTCCCAATGGGAACGTGATTGTAACATAGTACTCACTCAAAAACAATGGCGCAAAATGTCTTTGCTGGCACACAAGTGCTCAGCATCTACTCATATCCAAGAGAATGCATTTAAGTTGCTCTCAAGGTGGTACCTGACCCCTCATAAACTACATGCCATTTTCCCGTCTGTCACACATCTCTGCTGGCGCGGTTGCTCACAGGTGGGAGATTATCTGCATATTTGGTGGTCCTGCCCTGGGATAGTCCCTTTCTGGCGTCAAGTCTTGAAGGTTATCAGACAGGTTGGTGATGAAACCTTACGAGACGACCCGCTGACAGTCCTACTACACAACACCCCACACCCCATAGGGGCATACAAACGGTCTTTGACAATCCATCTGTTAAATGCTGCTAAGCTCTTGACTCCAAGATACTGGAAACAAACACGAGCTCCTTCATTCCGAGACTGGCTAGATGAAGTGGAGTCTATACGGGTCATGGAGGATGCGATGCAGACCGCCCTGGGCAGGGGAGAGCGACACTCTAACACTTGGATACAGTGGTCTATGTATATGGGGAGTGCCGAGTGTCGAGATGATATTGATCTGGCAGAGAGCCCAGTTGTTCTGGACGGCGAGTGAGACCTGTCTTAGCTCTGTTTCTCTGGAATGATCTTCTCCTGATCTCTCTTCTTCCTTCCTCCTTTCCTCTTAACTCTTTTTTATTATCTCTTCTTTTATATTTTTTCTTTTTCTTTTTTCTTACTTTTCTTTTTCTGTTTATTTATATATGAAAATTATTTGGATACATTGTCCGGCTGGGTACTATTACCTGTTATTATTGTATCTGATTAACGGGAATAGTGAGGTCTTATATGACTCAAAAAATCATGCCCAGAAGCCTGATCCTGTACAACTGTTTGTTTATATGTTTTTTTTGTTTTTGGTGGACGAAGGTTTATTTATCGTCATTCCAGGCCTTTGTGCATATTTGTACCTGTTAGACCTTTATGATACTGTCTCAATGTATCCATTATTCTATTATGTCATATACTATGTTCATTGCCAATAAAAAAAATTTAAACAAAAAAATTTATCCCTATAGGCTAATCTAACTATATAACCAGATTTTAGTTAATTAAATATTTATTTTAAATTTTTTCCATTGCTATGCTACTTAACTACCACTAGGGGCAGTCAAGAGTGACGGAAGTGAAGTTACTTTCACTTCCGAAGCTCAGACCCCTCCGTTGGGCGATAGTGGTGGCCCCAGAAAAGAAAGAAATCGCGAAAACCGCTTGATTCACCGCAGGACGTGCCAGGCATGTCCATTGTCGGGAACAGAGTTCCCGGCAGGACGTGCCTGACACGTCCTTTGTCGCAGAGGTGTTAAACAGTGTCATTATGAGTGAGGAAAATGCCTAGAAGTCATTAAATGGCTCATTCACCAACATACATGGTGAGACACCAGTCATAAAGTTTAATGCTGTTTGACAAAATGCAAACATTTTATATACAAGCAACATATAAAAATATTAACATAAAAATAAGATGCAAGTATTAATATATAGACCATATTAATGAGAAGGACCCAATACCATTTAGGAATAAAAATGAAGGGTATCAAGATTTTTTTCATGAAGTAAGTAATTGTTGACTGGATCATAAATATCAATACTTTATCTTATTGTGGCAAAACATAGAATAGTTGACTGAGGAGCAAATTGAATAGTGACAATTGCTAGGAAAACAAACACATGTAAAAGGAATAGTATATTAGAATGCAGACATGTCCTAATAAATTTGCTAACTACATGTGGAGGAGAATACTAGATCAGCAAATAATAGTGACTATAATCAGGACCAAAGATTTTTGTCATCCTAGGCAAAGATGAACTATGCCGCCTCCTACAGATAGTGTAACCATTTCAGGGTTGATTTAGTCAAGCTCAGTCTATAGTTAACATCACACAGATGAGGTACAGTATGACTCCCATTAGTATGCTGTTTATTCAAAGCCGGTTGTACAGAACAACAATAAACAATATATAGTTAGTCAGACAGATAATTATGCTTTGAGTGGCACAGCATTGCTCCGATTAGTCTATAGTTATACCTTGACGTTAACCAGGTTTGTCATAGCTCGTATCAGAAAACCAGATTTAGTCCCAGCACCCAGGTCTTACCTCAGCATCCAGATGGAACCCAGGATTTCTCCCCAGCACCCAGATGGCATCCAGGACATTCTCTAACCAGCAGATGTCACCAGGACTTACCTCAGCACGTAGCTGGCATCTAGCACTTACCCCAGCACCCAGGATTTAGTCCCAGCACACAGATGGCACCCAGGATTTATCCCCAGCAACCAGATGGCACCCAGGACTAAGGGTCTGTGTCCTTGGCAGGGGCCTACCTTGCCTGTAGGTAGCGCTGGCCCTGACTTTAATAATAGGGGGAGGACTAACAAAGCACTGTATCACCCTAAGAAAGGTTTTCATGTCCCAAGAACAACTTTTTTTCTCCATTGTGTTTCCTCTCTAGCTGGTCAACGATTACAAAAATATAAAAATATGCAATCCAAAATGGGCAAGGAGATATGTATTTTATTTCTCTAAAATGCAAATTTACTGGAGGTTGTTAGGCATGTCACTTTGTTGTAACTAGGAACACTGAGGGCTGAATTATCAGTATTTGCTAAATCAAGCTGTTGTGGAGGGACATGATGATCTTGGTAGAAATCTTGGGAAGATGTAACGATCACATGTACCCAGAAAATAGTACATCCGATAGATATTGCATGATAATTGTATGTTTATTGTTAAAGTGGACCTGTCATTCTAGTAGCACTTTGAAAACTTCATTATGTTGATCATTTTATAACTTGTTTTTAAAAAAGATTTTGTTAATAATTTCTATCGTGCACAGAAAGCATATTGCATCACTTTTCCCTCTCATTTTGCAAAGTTGAATCCTGGGAGTACTCAACTCAACTGAGGAAATACCACAGTCTGATTTAACTGTCTCTAAGGAACTTTTAAAAACTGTGATGCACTGCTAAAGTGTCAAATCTGGAAATGATCAGTACAGCAAAATGTTTGATAACTTTATCATATGAACATAATATTGTTTAAATACTAATACACTGTATATGTAATAACTTCACAAATATGTACTGTAACATTGCTATACAGGGTGCTATAACTCTTTGCAACACAATACACCTGTACAATTTTTCGCAGAAGTCAGACCAGCTTTAGGACAGTAGTAGTTATGTGAGTCTATTTAGACACAGTGAAGTTCATTAGTCAATAAAGAAATTGTAAAGTCTTATTTTTGATGTGTGTTAATGAAAAATGGACATTTAAAAAAAAAAAAATAACCTACTATTTGTTGGTCATTTCTGAAGAAGGTCAAACAGGACATGACTTTCTATGATGTAGGCAGCCCAGCCTGTCTAGCAGGGTTCCATGTTGTTAGCACTGACACTGTAGCAATAAGGGTACAGTGATGAACCTTGCTACTATGGAGAACACCGATCATCAGGAAGTCACAGATCTCTAAAAGACTAGTTAGGGAGACTACAAACTTTGCAAAATGTATTTTTAGCATGCCTGTACCTTTTTGATGAAAATGACACCTGCCCAACACCTTCAACTATTGCAGCATGGGTCATACTGCCCAGCCCAGCACTGTAGTGTGGTATAAAGGCCTATTACTTTAACATGAATTTATATTGTGCCAATTTACATAGCACTTTGTGAAGTACTGTCTCTTCCCTCCCAATTCACCCTCCCCACCCCAGGGTAGACATTTTACTGGACTTTGTAAAGGACAATTTAATCATTTTTTATGGATCTTTGCAGATTTTGCCATGGATGGATACTGGTGGCCTTGAATAGTCAATTTGCCTATCCCCATTAATGTCATGGTTTCTCTTCTGGTATTTTCAAACTAATCCTATGCCGAGTCAACCAAACTTATTTTCAAAAGTGTGCATGGGCCTAAAATGATTATGCACACTTTACATCATGTGCCTGCTCACAAGCCTGCACATCATACCACAAGTGCTCTAATTCTAGGCAAGTTTTTTCTAGCTAAATCCTCCAGTACCAAATATAACCACATGGGGCATCTAAGTTATAATTTACTAGTTCGGCTATATCCATTCGATGTATTTTTCTTTCTTGTGACTTCCATTCAGAACCTTTTAAAGGAACTGTTACCTAATTGGCACAGATAGTGACAATGTGGAAAATTAAACATAATTTATAGAAAATAATTTATACATTAGGTATGGTGCTGCCATTAGAAATCATGTGTCCAGATCCTCTTGAGCCCTACACTCAGAACAGTAACAAGTGTGAGGAAAAATATAATATACAAACATAATATAATATAACAAGTGTGAGGAGTCTGAGGTACTCTCCTCGGATGCACACAATAGGGGCGTTGCAGTGATGATAACAAGCCTGAAATACAGCATATGGGCCTCATGGGAACTATAGTCATCAGATGAAGATGTTAGCTGAGGACATAAGGTCGCATGATGCCCAGCCAGTCAAAATTCTCTGTTAAAATGTTTTAAGAAAAAAGCTAATATGAGCATTCCTCCCAGGTGCATTCCTTCCTGGGATTACTGAGCTGGTTTGTGACTCATTTCTATGTTTTGTTAACTATACACTGATGGGAGCTTTGCTGCACCACTATTATTATTGATTGTTCTAGTATCCAGGTAAACACTTTTAATGCTGTGACAATGTGCATCCTAAGTCCCCCTCAGATGCCCATAGACAGCTTGGTGGTGCAGCAATAGGGACCAGTAACTTCAAAAAGCTGGAACTATACATTATGTGTTACTGTGATCTAACTACTAATTGGTACCCACAATGTGCCACGCTTTAAGTGTTCTGTGCGTAATGTCACATAGAAACACTCCCTTGTATGTGCAGGCATGAATATGGCATAGGTCCATACTGTTGGCACATAACCTTGGAAAACACAATATAATTCTAACGGAAAAGGATTGTTTCCCATAATACTTTGCAACAGAACAAAAGGTGGAAATGTATTTATTAAAAAAAACTAATAATAAATATACCAAAGAAATGTAAAGTTTTACTAATTCAGTTATAAAACATATGGTAGTAGGCAAACATAATTTCACAATTTTGTTTCTGCAAAATGCAGGACTGTAGATAGCCTAGACAACAAACATTTAATGATGCCTTTTACCTAAGTGTACTAATAGTATAAAAATAAACCATTTACAATATAAAATGTCAATAAAAATCATGGGTCATCAGTAAAAGATTAAGATGTATATTGTTTAAAGGAGCCTGCCAGGCTGCTAGTTCCTGTGAACTAGTTGTGTGTTAATAGAATACATTGTTGGTTATGTATACAGGTAATTTCTGGGTAAAGTTCTAAAAGTAGAGCAGTTACCTTAAAACCAATGGAAAGTTCCTTACGTTTGTTCCACTTTTAGCTCTTTGCACCAGAACTGACCTTTAAATAACCCTAATTGAAGATTTCTTACATATACTTTACAGTCATACTGACACATCTAACTGCCAGTAAAATAAACTTTTCAGATAGTATACTTTTCATCAGTAAAACTAATTTTCACAAATTGTTAACCCTTTTATTGTTAGGCTTCCATTTAGGAGGAAACTGATGATTAGCCCTGGACTGCAGATGTTTGGTAACTACTACTGGGTTCTTGGAGCACTGGGCAGACTTTGCAGTCGGCTACAGACTCTATGGACGGGATGGGCTGCACCTCAATGATGAGGGGGCTGCAGTATTAGGGGCGAGGATGGCTATAGGATTAGATGAGCTTTTAAACTAAGCTCTGGGGGGGAGGGTCAAGATCAAAAAGAAGCAATGGTAGCTAGGGTAGATTGGAAGGTGGGTCTAGCTATGGGAGAGGAGGAAAGCAGTGGTGGGGTTAACATAGACCAAAGGGAGGTCCATATAATTAAACCTGCACACATTAAGTGTTTGTCAACTAAACAGAAAATGGGTAGTAATCTCAAATGTCTTTTAGCAAATGCAAGAAGCTTGACAAACAAAATGGGTGAGCTGGAGATAGTGGTAAGTGCTGAACAGTATGATTTAATCGGAATCACAGAAACGTGGTGGGATGAGACCCACGACTGGTCAGTTAATTTACAAGGCTACTCACTTTTTAGAAAGGACAGAGTAAATAGAAAAGGGGGAGGGATTTGTCTGTATGTAAATCCTAAATTAAAGCCCAGTATTAAGGAAGGTGTGCATGACGTAACTGGAACTGATGTGGAGACACTGTGGGTGGAGATTAGCTTAGACGCTAAAAAGAATCGCACATTACTTGTAGGTGTATGCTACAAGCCACCAAATATTAGCATTGATGGAGAAGATCAGCTTTTATTACAAATTGAAAAGGCTGAAAATATGAATGAAGTTCTAATCATGGGAGATTTTAATTACCCAGATATAGATTGGAAGTGTGGCACAACTATTTCAGCTAGGGGCAGCAAGTTTCTGAACCTGCTTAATAACAAATTTATGGCACAATTAGTAGACACCCCAACTAGAATGGATGCCTGTCTGGATTTGGTAATAACAAACAATGAGGAGCTTATCTCAAACATCCAAATAAAAGAACACTTGGGGAATAGTGACCATAATATGGTCTCATTTGAGATGAATGCAAAAAAGCAAATTGGTAACTACGCCACCAAAACACTTAATTTTAGAAGGGCTAACTTTGATGGACTAAGGGCATCGATTGAACATTTAGACTGGGAACGATTGTTTTCTGGACTAAACACAGAAGACAAGTGGAATTCATTTAAACACACATTACAAAAGTACACATCCCAATATATACCTTTGGGAAACAAATGCAAAACACACAAATCAAAACCAATGTGGCTTACCGGTAACGTGAAACAGATACAAAACAAGAAAATGGCATTCAAACATTATAAAAGCAAAGGATCAGCATCATCATTTATAGAGTTCAAAGAGGCCAACAAAGCCTGCAAAAAGGCAATTAAAATGGCTAAATTGGAAAATGAGAAAAGGGTTGCCAAGGAGAGTAAAACTAACCCCAAAATGTTTTATAAATATATAAATGGAAAAAAGCTAAAGAGGGAAAATGTTGGGCCCTTGTTATCCCAAATGGGAAATTTGGTAAGTGAGGACAGAGAGAAAGCAGACATTTTAAATACTTCTGTTTATACTAAGGAAGAGCAGATGGAAGAGCCCCTGCTGCAGGAAGTTATGGGACATTCGCCGCAAACATGGGATTGGCTGACACAGGAAAAAGTGCTTAAGCAATTAAACTCTGTTAAGATAGACAAGGACCCAGGGCGAGATGGTATACACCCAAGGGTACTTAGAGAGTTTAGCATAATTCTAGCCAGACCACTATTTATGATCTTTAGGGATTCTTTCAGTTCAGGTACAGTGCCAACAGACTGGCGAAAGGCGGATGTCATTCCAATATTTAAAAAGGGATCAAAATCTCTGCCAGGTAATTATAGGCCAGAGAGTTTGACATCTGTAGTGGGGAAACTATTTGAAGGATTGCTAAAGGTATACATTCAAGAATACATCTTGAACCAGAATATACCGTATTTGCTCGAATATAAGACGAGGTTTTTTTCAGAGCAAATGCTCTGAAAAATCCTCCTCGTCTTACATCCGAGGTCTTCTTATAATCTGACCTCAAATTGAGGTCAGATTATAAGACATGGATCCAGGTCCCCAGAAGAGCTGCAGGGGACCTGTATCCCCCTCTCTAACAGCAGGGGACTTCTGTGAAGAAGCCGGGTACTTCCGCTTTCGTCACAGAAGTCCCGGCGAGCATGCCGGGCGGCAGCAGGGGACACTGCGCTCGTCGCGCAGACATCCTCTGCTGCCCCACTAGCCACCAGCTGTCCGTCATAATAGACTGCCGTGTCGGGCAGCATGGAGGATGTCTGCACGTATCGTGAAGACATCCCCCAGCTGCCCGATTCTCCCTGGTGGCTAGTGGGGCAGCAGAGGATGTCTGCGCGACGAGCGCAGACTCCCCTGCTGCCGCCCGGCACGCTCGCTCGGCACATCCCCCGGCTGCCCCCACTAGCCACCAGGGATCGAGGTAAGGGGGGGGGGAGGGGGGGACGGAGGACACAGACAGACAAGGGGAGGGCGGGATAGAGAGAGACAAAGGGAGGGGGATGGGGGGAGGACACAGACAGACAAGGGGGGAGACACAGACAAGGGGAGGGAGGGGGACAGAGAGAGACAAAGGAAGGGGGAGGACACAGACAGACAAGGGGGGGAGGGGGGAGACACAGACAAGGGGAGGGAGGGGGACAGAGAGAAAAGGGGAGGGGGGGATAGATAGAGACAAGAGAGAAGTTTTGGGGGAAGAGAGAGACAATGCTGGGGGGGAAAGAGACAGCTGGGGGAGCGGGAGAGAGGCCGCATTGGCACATAAAAGCAAATATAAACTTTTTATTAAATATTAAAAAGCAATTTACATATATACAAGTTAAACTTTTTTCCTATAGGGTATTCTTATAATCAGGCTTTTAGTTTTTTTCCTAAAGGAATGTACAAATTTGGGGGGTCGTCTTATAATCAGGGTCGTCTTATAATCGAGCAAATACGGTAATTAGTAAACAGGTCTTGTCAAACAAACTTAATAACATTCTATGAAGAAGTCAGTAAAAATATAGATCTAGGTGCAGGGCCGGCCTTAAGTGTTCCGGCGCCCTGTGCGGGATTCCCCCGTGGCGCCCCCCCCCCCCCCCCCCATGTATGTATCTCTCTCCCTTCCCATGTTTGTCCCTTTCCTCTTCATTGCCCTGTCTGTCTCTCTCTAACTTCCCCATACCTGTTCTCTCACTCCCTCTGTTCTGTCTCTCTCCTCCCCTTCCTCTGTTCTGTCTCTCTCTCTCCACCCTGTTCTGTCTCTCCCCCCCTGTTATGTCTCTCTCTATCCCCCCAGTTCTGTCTCTCTCTCTCCTTATTCCCCCTGTTCTGTCTGTCTCTCCCTCCCCCTGTTCTGTATCTCTCTCTCCCCCTTCCAGCTGTTCTGTCTCTCCCCCCTCCAGCTGTTCTGTCTCTCCCCTTGCCCCTTTTCTGTCTCTCCCCCCTGCCCCTGTCTCTCTCTCCCACCCCTCCCCTCCCTTCAAAGGTGGATACAGGGAGGGGGCGGGGCTAACCGGCTGAGCGGTGTCGCTCCGCCCCCACCCTATGAAGCAGAGCAGCGTCTGCTTCACTGGGAGCCCAAGAGACAGGTCAGCAAGAGAAGGTGCTGCTCAGCTCCCCATGCTTAATGCAAGCATGGGGAGCCTAGCAGCACTTTCTCATGCTGCCAGTGGCTCCCCGTGAAGCAGACGCTGCTCTGCTTCACAGGGTGGGGGCGGAGCTACACCGCTCAGCCAGTTTGCTCCGCCCCCTCCACGGATCTAGCAGAGCATGCCGAGCAGAGGGCTGAAGAGGGGGGATCTTTTGATCTCCCCTAGTCAGTGCCTCTGCCGGCTTTTTTTTAATTTTTTTATTTCTTTGGACGGGAGGGCGCCCCCTGGGGTGTTGCGCCCTGTGCGCTCGGACAGGTCGCACACCCCTAAGGCCGGCCCTGTCTAGGTGTGGCAGTTGATGTGATCTATTTGGATTTTGCGAAAGCATTTGATACAGTTCCACACAAAAGGTTACTCTACAAATTGAGAGAAATAGGTATGGGGGCAAATGTATGTATTTGGATTGAGAATTGGCTAAAAGATAGAACACAAAGGGTTGTTGTAAATGGAAAATCCTCAAATTTGACAAGGGTATTGAGCGGAGTACCTCACGGGTCTGTTTTAGGCCCTCTTCTTTTTAATTTGTTTATTAATGATCTGTCACATTGCCATGTCTCCGTGTTTGCGGACGACACTAAATTAGGTAAGGCAATAAAGACTAATCTTGATGTTTTTTCTTTGCAGGAAGATTTGGACAGAGTGGGGGGACTGGGCAGTAAAGTGGCAAATGAGGTTCAATATAGACAAATGTAAAGTTCTGCATTATGGGAAAAATAATAACAAAGCAACATCTACTTTAACCCCTTGCCGACAAAGGACCTGCCAGGCACGTCCTGGGAGAATCTCCCTTAATGACAAAGGACGTGCCTGGCACGTCCTGCATTGAATGAAGCGGTTTTCGCGATCAACGATCGCGAAAACCGCTTTAACAGTGCTGGTCTATTGCTTCGACATAGAGGCAATAGCCAGCACCGATATTTCTATTTTGGGACCCCCACGATCGCCCCACGGAGCGATCGTGGGGAGCCATATTGACGGAGCATGCTGCTCCGTCAATATGGCTAAGTCCTCTGCCGGTCTGAGCTTCGGAAGTGAAAGTAACTTCACTTCCGTCGCTCTGAATGTGCTACTTGACTACCCCTAGTGGTAGTTTAGTAGCATTGCAATGGAAAATAATTAAAATACATATTTAATTAAATAAAAACAGGGTTTTTAGCTATATTAGCCTATAGGGTTAAAATTAAATATTTTTTAGCATAAGGGATAGGGTTAAAATTAAATTAAAGTTAAAAAATATTAAGGGATATAATAAGGATTAGAGTTGGGGTTAAATTTAGTGTTAGGGTTAAATTTTGGGTTCGGGTTGGGGTCAAAAGATCAATATAGGAAAAAAACAAAAAACACTATTTTTGGTTTTTGCCCCATAACTCGCAAAAAAATACCAAAAAATATGGAAACATGCATATTTTTGAACTCGGGACAACATTTAGAAACTATTTAGACGGGGTCTTTTTTAATGATTTTATTTGTGTAAATTATATTTTAGGTCAAAGTTAGAAAAAGTGGGTTTTTTTAAATTTTTCATCATATTTTATGATTTTTTTTGTAGTAAATTAAAAGATATGATGAACATAATGGTATCTAATGAAAGCCCTTCTTATGACGATAAAAACAACATATCATTTGTGTGGGTACTGTATGTGAGAAAGAAAAAAATTACAGCTAAACACAAACACCCTAGAAATGTCAAAACAGCCATTGTCACCAAGGGAAAGTCAAGGTGAAAATGTCTTGTCACTAAGGGGTTAAATGGTTTATCCCTGGGAAAAACTACTAATGAAAAGGATTTAGGAATAATTGTAGATAACAAACTTGGCAACAGTGCCCAATGCCAGTCAGCAGCTGCAAGGGCCAATAAGATATTGGCATGTATAAAACGAGGTATAGATTCACGGGAGGAGGATATCATCTTGCCTCTTTACAAATCAATGGTAAGACCTCACCTTGAATTTGCAGTACAGTTCTGGGCACCAGTCCTTAAAAAGGATATTAAGGAACTAGAAAAAGTGCAAAGGAGAGCTACAAAATTAATAAGGGGATTGGAGGATCTTAGTTATGAAGAGAGACTTAAAAAATTGCATTTATATCCGTTAGAAAAAAGGCGTCTCAGAGGGCATATGATAACATTATATAAATTTGTGCAGGGCCAATATAAAGAGCTCTCCAGTGACCTGTTCATTAACAGAAAGGTACAAAGAACAAGAGGTCACCCCCTCAGACTGGAAGAGCAAAGATTTCATAGACAGCAAAGGAAGGAATTCTTTACGGTTAGGACAATAAAGTTATGGAACTCCCTGCCAAGAGAGGTAGTGCTATCAACCACAATAGATGCATTTAAAATGGTTTGGATGGTTTTTTTTTAGGAAAGCAGAACATACAGGGCTATTAATAATAGAATATGCATTAATAAAAGAGCTTATTGATCCAAGGAGAAATCTTATTGCCTCTTGGAGTCAAGAAGGAATCTTTTCCCCCAGGAGGCAAAATTCAAAATAGCTTCCTTAGGGGTGTTTGCCTTCTTTTGGATCAAAAGCTGCAGGGGAGGGCTGGCAGCCTTAGGCCTGGGGGGCAAATCCAGTCAAGTGGCCCATTGCATCATCGAATCGCCTCCCCATCCACGGCCATCTTTTCCTTGTTTTATAACGAATATTGCCAGGATTTTCCCCCACAATATACCAGGATTTGCCATTTAATATGCTAGAATTTTCCCTTACAAAATGCCAGGATTATGCCCCTCAGTATGCCAGGATTATGCCCCTCAATATGCCAGGATTATGCCCCTCAATATGCCAGGATTATGCCCCTCAAAATGCCAGGATTTTCTCCTCAATATGCCAAGATGATGCCCCCTCAATATGCCAGGATTATGCCCCTCAATATGCCAGGATTATGCCCCTCAATATGCCAGGATTTAGACACCCAATATGCCAGGATTTTCCCCTCAATATGCCAAGATGATGCCCCCTCAATATGCCAGGATTTCCCCTTCAATATGCCAGGATTATGCCCCTCAATATGCCAGGACATGCCCCATCACCACATTTACATGCCTCCATCATCCCATTACATACACATTTCCAATATTATTTGCCATTAATATTCCCCAGCCAATTTGTCCCATAATATGCCAGTGTTATTCTGCAATTTAATATGACTCAGTAAATTTGCCCAATAATATTCCAAGGTTATCTGCAATTTAATATGCCCCTGCTAATTTGCCCAATATGCCAGTGTTAATTGCCATGTAATATTCCCCAGCCAATTTGCCCAATAATATGCCAGTGTTATTTGCCATGTAATATGCCCCAGCCAATTTGCCCAATAATATGCCAGTCTTATTTGCCATGTAATATGCCCCAGCCAATTTTCCCAATAATATGCCAGTCTTATTTGCCATGTGATATGCCCCAGCCAATTTGCCCAATAATATGCCAGTCTTATTTGCCATGTAATATGCCCCAGCCAATTTTCCCAATAATATGCCAGTCTTATTTGCCATGTAATATGCCCCATCCAATTTGTCCAATAATATGCCAGTGTTATTCTGCCATTTAATATTCCCCAGCCAATTTGCCCAATAATATGCCAGTCTTATTTGCCATGTAATATTCCCCAGCCAATTTGCCCAATAATATGCCAGTCTTATTTGCCATGTAATATTCTCCAGCCAATTTGCACAATATTATGCCAGTGTTATTTGCCATGTAATATGCCCCAGCCAATTTGCCCAATAATATGCCAGTCTTATTTGCCAGCCAATTTGTCCAATAATATGCCAGTGTTTAAAAGCCCCCCCCCCCCCTTACCTTTTTCTCTGGTGGCTAGTGGCAGGACTTCCCTGGTGGCTAGTGGCAGGAGGACTTCCCTGGTGGCAGGCAGCATGGTCCCTCCATGCTGCCTGTTCGGCCTCCCGGCGGTTGTGCCGACAGGTCACGTGATCGGCGCGCGTCTGACGTCAGAGCGCCGATCACGTGACTGTCGGCACTTCCGTCTCAGACTGCACAGGGAGCCGAACAGGCAGCACGGAGGTTTCTCTGTGCTGCCTGTTCGGCTCCCCGTGCAGCCTTGCAGGCAGAGCGGAGGTGAGAGGGGATCTTCCGATCCCTTCTCAGTCTCTGCCTGCAAGCACGTTTTTTTTTTTTTTTTTTTTTAAACACTGGCCCAGCGGCCGTGTTTTAAATAGCTTAGGGCGGCCTGGGGGGCAATTGCCACCCTGCCCCCCGGCCCAGCCCGCCCCTGAAAAGCTGTAATGATAGGTAGAAGGGATGAACTTGATGGACTTGTGTCTTTTTTCAACCTAAATTACTATGTTACTATGTTACATATTCCATGATATTCAATCAGCCTTTTTACTAACTGGGTGTCATGGAATTTGTACTTCCTAAACATCTACAGTGCTACAGTTAGCCATCTCTGATGCAGGAGAGACCATGGGGCAAAGTTCTAAATGATAGTTATCAAAGGTATGTCCAGAGCCGGTCACAAGTGCTGGAGATCCCCCCTCACTAGTCCTCTTTGAAGGACTGGCAGCTATTGTCTGTACACTGGCCAATTGCACAGACATCCTCCTAGGCTGCCTGCTTCTCTCTTCAAGTCTCAAAAGACATGCGGGGAGCCGGTTGGTGGGGGAGAGCCCTGGGTGGTGGATTAAGTCCTGAGTGCAATGTGGGTCAGTCATGGGTGTAATGTGGGTAAGTACTGTGAGTGCAATCTAGGTCTGGGGGTAAATCCTGGGAGCAATCTGGGTGCTGGGCAAATCCTGTTAGTTCCATCTGGGTGCTAAAGCAAGTCCTAGGTGCTAGGACATGTATTCTATGTGCAATCTGTGCTGGGTTAAGTTCTGAGAGTTGGGGGCAACACCAGGGTGCTGGGGCTAGTCCTTATGAGTGCAGTTTGGGTGCTGGGGTAAGCCCTGGGTGGATGGGCAAATTCTGTAAGTGCTATCTGGGTGCATTGGCACTTTAGGAGGGCGCAGATACACCTCCATGCCAAGGGTGCAAGGGACACTAGATGCACCCCTGTTAGTAACCATGGAAAATAAATGTAGTGTTTTTGCTGATTACTCCACTTCACTTACAATTTTGGTCCCACAATTGCTCTTCAAATGGTGTTTAAATTATAAGTGTTTAATGTAGCTAAGGTAACTGAAAAACCATAAGCCTGAATTTTTAGAGCAATCTGTTGCTGGCCTATTTCAGAGTGAAATTCCTTAAAAAGGTAGACGAGGGGTTAACAATAGTCTTTGTGGTATGAGTAACGCTGAGGAGATTGTACAGCACGATTCACGAATCCTTGAGAATACAGCCAGCCTAAGGGGTGTGTGTGGGTAGGATATTAAAGGCTGCTCCTCCCTTCCCTGGTCAGAAGGAAGCTCACTTTCGTTTTAGTACTCATCACAGCCTCGATGCTAATCCTTCCAACAGATCTCATGTGATCCCTTTAAATCTCTAAGAAAGCTAGCTTTGGCTCCCGGTGGTGTCATTGTAGTGCCAGCATTCACGAACAAACATCGGCTATGCCCACCTTCTATCATTCCCATCACATCTCTATCTTAATATAGTATGTGTCTGCAGGGAGAGCTAAATCGCTTGGATTGCACCGTGCACTGGATTACATACATGCGGAGTTGGTGAACGATGCTCCCCAAGGATATCCAAAGATGAAAGTCATTTTATAATTCGCTTGTATTGTATGGACACAGAAGAAAAGATCCTTATTGCACTTTCGGAGACCCAGGACTACCGGTATTGCTGGTATTTTGAGGGTCCTCTATTGCAGGGTCAGACACCCATTTAGACATCTCTGCACTGTTGCAGCAGGTTGCTACCCCCAGGAGATCACCCTGCCTTCTCTGATCTACATGCAGAGGACACTGCAGGACAGATAGTGGATCCAACCTCCTCCTCCTGCTTTACATAACCTCTGACCATGGGAAGCGCCTGTTGTGGACCCACCAGCGAGGATCTAACACCGAGAACTCGTTGATCCCCCAGTGGGACCTGCTCGTCTATATCCTGTGGTCACATTTAGCTGTCAGATTCTCATACATTGACGTAGACCGGTGGTTTTTTTTTTTTTCTTCTCTGCTCTCCTTGCGGAAATGATGATCTTTTACATTTTCTAAATATTGTGGGGTTGGCTTTCTCCCTTGAAGACCTTATGCAAAGTTATGGCTTGAGACACCATGGGGTTTCGGAAGAGAAAAGACTTCTGCTGCAGGTAAAAAGGCTAGTAATCTAACCCTATGAGTGTCATATATGCAACACGTTGAAAAACAAAATAACAACCATAGGAAAAACAACATATGTAATTTGTAACAACGTCGCGTTACTGGTTATTTTAAGTCAATGGCCGGCTGAGCATCATGGGGTATGTAGCAATTAGATTGCTTAAGGATAGCCCTCATTGGATTAGACCCACCCCTTTCCATCCTAAGGTTCATATACCTTTGTCTAAATTCCTTTCTTGGGTCCTTAGACAGATGTTAGTTTTATGCCCCATTGCTATGAATTACTTTTATATGTCACTTTGCATGACCCTAAACCCATCTTTGTCAATGTCCACCACTTGTACTACGTGTGTCACCTCAGCAGCCCCTATACAACATGCACAGCTCATGCACATTCCCTCCTCCCTTCAGCCCTCGCTTGGCTCACTATCTGATGCCAGCAGGTGATAATGTAGCTGTCAGGCTGGCCTGTGACACGAGGGACTAGGCTCTCCAGTCGCAAAAACGATTGCTTTTTTTTTTACATTGATATGGATAAAGAACACTTCTGAGGCAAAGTTCTAAATGTGGAGCAGTTAGCAGGGGTATTTCATTGGTTTCCATGGCGATTTGTCCACATGTAGCAATTTGCCCGAGAAATGCTCACTATGCACATGGCCCTTGCTGCACAACTTGGTATATGCGAGTCACCACCCTGAGACCTGTTTACTCCTGGGGCTCAGCATTGTGAACGTACAGCAGCAATGGCAATTAAGTAATCACACATATTTTTGGAATAATGAAAAAAATCTTCTATTAGAAATGGTGTTGTAGACTATATTTTTATTGCTCTATTTTGGTCACACAAACATATGTATAGGACATAATCATTTCTAATAGCACAGTCCATTAACAACCACCAAATAAGTGTGCACGTTTTTTGATAGATATTGCTGCTATTGCAATTTGTTAGTAGCTAAATTGTGTAATTTGGTGAGTAGCCTATTATGCATTGATGAGCACATTCCTCGAATGACCATAGTAAGTACCTAAACCTATTTATTAACAGAGTGATACCTCATATATGGAGAATATTAGGAGGGACAGTTATATTTAATTAGTGAGGGAAGGTTATACTAATGGAGCATTCCCCATAGAAGTCCATTAACATGTTTCTGTTAATTACACCAGTTTTAGAACTCTAAACAGTCTGAAATGGTTTTCATACATAATTAATAAGACTCATTTTCTTGCATGTCCTGGAGAGAATGTACTGACAAGTAAAGGAAATAAAAACTACAAAGCTAAATAGTCATAGACGGTGTTTTTTTTATTTTATAATTTCAGTCACATTATTTTGTTACATTAATCTTTTGAGTGCCATAGGGGTGTGTAAAATGGTTGCATAACTCTAGGACTCTAATGGATAAACAGTTTGAGAAACCAACTTGGAGGATTCTTGAAAAATGTGGTATGCAGGCTTTTAAAACTTAATATCAGGAGTAAGCCCTCCGCATTGTGCACAGTTGCCTCTAGCAGCCATTGGGTTAAAATCTGAAAATCTAAATATTGCTGGGAGGCAAATTGTATTTTTTTAGGGAGGCGAAAACACATGGATCATGTCCGTGCCAAATAATGAACCTTCTAAGAAATTATCTATTATTAGACAAGCATGTGTTACTATTATTACTTGGTGAGACTGGATGTTGCCATGATATGCTTTACTATTTGTTTAGTTGCATAGTTAATACATGCTAAATAAAAAAAAAACACTCTAATATAGTATATTATAATAAAAATATAGTATAGTTTTCATGTCTCTAACCTGTGTTATCCAATGCTTCCTTGAATACTTGAAATATATTGCTTGTTCTCAATGGGCTTTTGTGGATTTGAACATTTTTAATACTGGATGTAGAGTTTTATTCACAGAATTTTGGTTAAACATAACAAGACGGATGCTGGGTAGCAGTCACATTTAAAAGTTGGTTTATAGGATTGTATAACTTAATTAACTTCCATTAGTTAAAACAAATTATCTGTCTATCTCTTTTTTGTTGTTGTTGCTTTTTCATATATTTCTTTAATGTTTTTTTTTTCTAAAATCATACTATAAGTACCTCCTACTTATGATTTTATGGAATAACTATTAAATATTCAATAAATCTTATCTGCTAAGAGGTGGAAAACAGAGTTCAGGAAAAGGAAATCTATAAAGTATGAACAGGATGCAAACATGTAAAATGGGTCAAACGTATCTTTCTGAGGAAGTCGGCTGTGCTGATATGTTACTTAAAGCCCACTTTGAGTAATGTAGGGGTCTTCCTATTATTTAATGTTAGGCTTCCGCTAGTGTAAGAAACGTTTTACCATTTGGCTTCTAACAAATCCAATGCACAGCATCATGGACTATGTTGGTGCTTTATATACAATATTCTCAGACATTTACTATACAATGAGAGGAAGCTTACTTTTTCTTTATAACATTGTTGCACCAAATAGAACAGCCATTTCATAGAACTTGATTAATTACCACAGAACTTCCTATATACCCATGCAATGTTGGCTCTGACATCTTGGTGGGTAAAGGCCTTTGTGAGTAATGGGAGATACTATTTAGGCTGTGTAATCACTTTGTTTGGAAGGACATACAGGAAGGAACTGTGTCCCCTTAACACCCTTTATTCTTGGATATTTGGGAAGTGTTCACCGTAGATGTGTTACATAAGTAGCAATTGACATCATATCTGATGGTGTATACACTTCAGTGCATCTTTTGCTTGGATCCCAACAGGGCAGGTGCAAGGATATTTGTCGCCCTAAGCAAAGCTGAACTTTGCCGGCCCCTCCACGTAGTGTAACCATTTCAGTGGTGGTTCAGGCTACAGTTAACTGCACACATGTGGTACACTATAGCTCCCATTTGAATGCAGTTAACTCAGGTGGTTGTGCTCTAATCAATGTATAGTTAGCCAGATAGAAAATTATCCTTTAAATGGTACATCATAGCTCCCATTAGTCTATAGTTAAGCAGACATTGATAAGGTATATTATAGCTCCCATAAAAATATATTTGGGCAGGTCCCGTCTGAATAAGCTTTATTTTCTAGATTTTATAGGTAACATCTCTAGTTTATTGCTCTTATTGTTAATAAATGTATGTGTCATAATGCCTACAGTAATTGCCACACTGTCCCATAATCCAACGGTGTCACATTGTCCAACACTACTTACCACAGTGCCATATTACCCCCTCATCATTACCCACACTGTCTCATTGCCCTCACAGCACTTGTCACAGGGTTACCTTGTTACATTGCTCCCACAGTACATGCCACAGTGTCATTTTGCACCCAGGAACTACTCCAGAACCCAGATTGCACCCAGAATTTACTCCAGCTTGCAGATTGTGTCTGGGCGTCAGGATGATAACTAGATGCACGCTCATTCAATGTGGCACCTCTCCTCTCTCTGTAATGGCCGCCTCCTGGGGTGCATTGAGAGAGCACTGCTTGCGGATGTGCTTCCTAGATCAGCATCTACCTTGCCTACAGGTAGCGCCGGCCCTGTACCCCAGTGTTTAATTCCTTGTGTTGTGGGATAAAATGAATTCACGGATTAGGAGGATGTTATTTGAATGTGAAAGTTGGCACAGTCTAAAGTATCTGGTAATTATTAGTTACAATTATTCCCTCCCTTCATAAAACTGTGGTTTGTCGAAAACTAATCTGTATTCAATGTTTGTCAGAACTTTATCAGAAAGTGAAAAGCAGCCTTAGTGTAATGTTATATTCGCTGTTTGTTAGGGCAAATACCGTATTTGCTCGATTATAAGACGACCCTGATTATAAGACGACCCCCCAAACTTTGGATATTCCATTAGGAAAAAAACTAAAAGCCTGAATATAAGACTACCCTATAGGAAAAAAGTTCAACTTGTATATATTCACATGTAAATAGCTTTTTTAATAAAAAAATTATGATATCAAAAAATGCATTTCTTGTTTTTATTTCCTTTAATGTGCCAATGCTGCCTCTCTCTTTCCCTTGCCCCCAGCTTTCTCTCTCTCCTCCCCTTAGTGTTGTCTCTCTCTCCCCCTTCCTTTGTCTCCCCCCTCTCTCCCCTTGTCTCTGTCTCTCCCCCCCTTTGTTTCTCTCTGCCCCCCTCCCTCCCCTTGTCTCTGTCTCTTCCCCCTCTCCCCCCCTTGTCTCTGTCTCTTCCCCCTCCCTCCCCTTGTCTCTGTCTCTCCCCCCCCTTGTCTCTGTCTCTTCCCCCCCTCCCTCCCCTTGTCTTTGTCTATTCCCCCCTCCCTCCCCTTGTTGCTCTGGTTCCCCCCTCCCTCCCCTTGTTGCTCTGGTCCCACCCCCTCCCTCCACCCCCTCCCCTGTTTCTTGGTCCCTGGTGGCTAGTGGGGGCAGCCGGGGGATGTCTGCACAATACGTGCAGACATCCCCCAGCTGCCCGATTCTCCCTGGTGGCTAGCGGGGCAGCGGAGGATGTCTGCGTGATGAGCGCAGACCTCCCCTGCTGCCGCCCGGCACGACCGCCGGGACTTTTATGACGGAAGTACCCGGCTTCATCAATGAAGTCCCGGCGGTCGTGCCGGGTGGAAGCAGGGGGAGTCTGCGCTCATCTCGCAGACATCCCCTACTGTTAGAGAGGGGGATCCAGGTCCCCTGCAGCTCTGCGGGGGACCTGGATCCCAGTCTTATAGTCTTATATAGTGTTAAGGGGTAAAGAGCATCTAAGGTTTAAAAGTAACTTTTTATTCTGTAAAGGAAGCAAATGTTACTTGTATTTTGCAACAACAAGAAATTAAATCCATTGATGAACATGGAGTCTGAGGACTAAAAAAATAAATGAGTGTTTGAGTAGTGATATAGAGGGGTCAGTTAAAAGACAGGATGCCTGTGGACTTAACACTATAGTGTAGATTTGTACAGGTGATCCAACCTTGGCTTACACATGAATAGTTAATTACTCAGGTAGTGAATACCTAGGTTATATATTTCCTGCTCTCTATAAATAATTCAGGGCATTCATTTGTTCACTGGTAATATATTCTTTGATGGTATTAAATACAAACATCTGTGATGAAGCATATACATGAATGCACACAGCACATCAAGCAGCCCATGTTTTTATTCATTGATTTTAAAGGGCAAAAATAATAGCAACACATGTATTAATGGATATTAAACCTTACATTGTGTTTATATGCATTAGTTAATATTTTATTTACAGCATTTGCAAAACAAACCTACTCATGCCATTGTTTTGCAGCTTCTATGCAGGACAGGATCCTCCTCCAAGTGACGCAATATCTGGCCTTTCTTTTTTAGATTAATTTGTGAGTCTCCTGTAGAGGGCCTCCTAGAAAAAGTCCTGGGAGTGCAGTGTGGCTATGGGGCATGTCCTGGGTGTTCAGTTTGGTGATGGGGCATATCCTGGGAGTTCAGTGTGGCACTATGGCAAGGGATGTGGGGGCAATAACAAAATCAGAAATGGAATGGGGGAGATAGGGGCCAGACCATTTTGTCTGTAAGGGGCCCACAATTTCTTATGGAGGCCCTGGTTTTCTGCATAGAACACATTTGAATATATTTCTTCAATGTCGCTACTGCAGGCTCCCAACTACCCACTTTATGTGAAACAGTTTCATCTTGTAATGAATTCATCCTCTAGTGTCCATATTCTCTGACAGGGCCGCCGTAAGAAATTGTGGGGCCCCTTACAGCAGTGCTTGACAAACTTAATTTACCTTTAGGAGCCAGAAAAAAAGCATTATGAGCCAGACAATGGCACATCAATTACACAAACATACACACATATTCACGAACAGAGATAGTAACATACACACACCTCACATACATGGACCGACAGTCACATACACACACCTCACAAACACAGTCAATCACACCCACACCTCACACGTACACACATGTCACAGCCACACCTCATACACCTGTCACCACCCACACCTTACCAACCTGACACACACACCTCACGCGTACACCTCACACACGTCAGCATTTTTTTGTTCTCGTTTTTTAAAGAAAAAATCCATTTCGAAAAAAAAATGTCACGTGACACCCGGTGACTCAGACACAAGAGCCTATTGTGCGTCGGGGCGGAGCTTGCAGGCTGCGCAATCTGCACAGACTTTCCCCCCTTGCACTGTGCTGGAAGAAGAAAATGGGTGGCAGCAGCAAGGGGCTCCACATCTAGCACCTGGGCGCCAGGTCTAATTTCCTAATCACCATGGCTCCCTGGTGCCCGGGGTTTGTCGAGCCCTGCCTTACAGACCAAATGGTCTTCACCCCACCTCCCCCATCCTAATAGTGGTATACAATAGAATTAAGAGAGTGAATATGAAGCTTGTGTCTGTTCTACTTATGTAATTACTATTATGATGGCGTAATATTATTGTTTATATGGGTGGGGTTGTGATGATGAGAGCCTGAAAATTCTGCCCAGAACCCACAAGTTCATTCTCCCGTGCACAATTCACTTTGCACGTCCGTGCCATGGTGCATTTATATTAGTATAGACAGACCACTCCTATCTCCACTAATTCATCTAATGATCTCTGATAGCCTAGCCAAGTTTTTCAATTTTACAAACATTTGTCAGCCCTTGACGTAAGCGGAAGCCCTACAATCACTTTTAGGAATCTTCGAGAAATCTTTGATAGGGTGGGAAACTTTTTTGCCTTTTATATAACTATTGTTTCTATACAAAAATTGAAAGCTATTTTTATACATGGCTGGCTCTTTCGTCTTTATTTTCCAAGGTTCACTTAAGCACAATTTCTTTGCTTACAGAGGTGTGTTGCTCACTAATTTAGGCATTATGGTTCTTGTACATGTAATAATATCATGAGTTCATCACATGTTTTCAAAGCAGATAGTGTTCTTTTCATCTATGGTACGGATTTATGGTTGTTTGATGTAGATATAACAACATGCTATTACAAAGGCATATTGTATATATACATAGTGTAAAGTGTCAGTGTGGTCCCCTAAACTTTGACATACTTCTTGAAGTGTTAATTTAGTAACTTAGTGTATTTTATCAAACTAGTGTAAAAAAAACAATTAAATTACCAAAATATGAAAAAGTGATAGGTTTTTATCACGGTATATTGTAGAAGAAAGTTAAACTAAACTTTTTTTTTGACACTGGGTCAATAATGAGTTTAATTAAACTTATTTTTTTTTGGGGGGGGGGGGGCAGACTAACATTATACTTTATTTAATTCATAGTGTCGCCAGCCCCACCTACTTTCATTCCTGACCCACTGGCTCAGTTGGGCCAACACATATGAACCAAGCGCCCGAATGTGGCATCCGAATTGCATTTCTGACACAGCCTGTGTCGGGAATGCTATTCAGTAAGATTGCGACTTTTAAAGGAAAGCAGAATTACCATGGGAACTACGTTTCCCATGATTCTGCAGTTGAAGGAGTCAAAATCAGGTATCTTCCAAATTTCATTGCCGACACAATTGTCAGCAATGCTGTTCGGATGTAACATTTATAGAGAAAAACACTGAGTCAAAAAAAAAAGTTAGTTGTCCTTTGACACACAGGTAACTTTCACTAGTGAAAAGAAGATTTTGATTTAGTTTTGCTGAACATATTGTTCACAAGTCTGCTTAATACTTTGCAAGATGTCCCTGAATTAAACAGTTTCGCTTTCGCTAAACCACAGTGATTGATTTTAGGTTTCAGATCTACATCAACATGTTTACAGTGCAAATGGCCTACATGTATTAAGGTTACTTGTTGGAGTACAGCCATTTGTAACCACATGTAGCTTGTTCTTTAGATTGTCACTTGGACTTGCTGAGGCATTTGATCTTAATGCTGTCTTGGCAGAATTCTGAGGACAAAGATCTGCCAGCTACTGGTCTTCCAAATGGATTATGTTACACCTTACTTGGAAAAAAGTAAAATTCACATTCATGCTATTTTGAAGGTTTAAAATGCCACTCTGTAGTTCAGTGAGCCATACTATTTCATTCATCCATTATCTCAATAAATAATATGTACACAAAACACCACCAAAATGTAATTTACTTTTATTATGTGAAAATGTAATATACAAATCCCCAGTTGGTTATAATATAAGAGACAAATGAGGGGAGACTCTTTAAAGCCACCTCGCAAATGACAAAATAGAAGCTGCTAGTTTTTAATATGCAGTGATTTATCAATTAGACTAGAGGATTAAAACCTAAATCAATATAAAATAGGCAGCGCTAAAAATTGCCAAACATATGTATGTAAAAAAATTGCATTTTATTAATACTATATGTTTGTGTGTGTGTGTATATGTATGTGTGTGTATATCTATATATATCCCCAAAATATAATAAATGATCGACTATACACTTTCACTAAAAAATAAATATTAAAATACAATATAGAGAGGGACTTCACAAGTCTTTACAGTAATCCATATTTAGCAGCAAATAGACTATTAGAAATATAATTTATATAACATTTATCAACTTTGTTCCAATGTGCACGGTATAGTACACCATTCATGTAACGGCACAAAGCTAATTTCCCGCTGCTTTTTGACCTGGTCAGGAAACAAAAAACTACAAATATGGAAGAGTAGACGCCACACAGAAGGTGGAACATTTTTTGCACATCCATCACAGAATGGCAAAAATGGCCAGGGGGGGAGGGGTCGGTCCAGTAAACAGGGTAGCCAGGTAGACAGTGTGTCAAGGAGCTCCGAGCGCCATATGTGAATTTGGAGTCACGGAACATCCGAAGCTTTGGGCTTAGTCGGTCCTGGATCGCTTGGGTTGTCCTGTGTCGTTGGTATAGGAGGAATGTCCAAATCAGGAAATAGGTTATGTCAGCTGGTTCCACAATAGAAACCACTTGTCGCCTCAGGTGACCGTTAATGAAGTTGGAAGGCCCCAGTGGTATCTCACACCGTGGGTGTGTAACGGAATTGTTAAGGTTGAAATCGATTTTCGTCACTGAATAACGTCCAGCGGCAAATCCTCATAAAGTTGTAGTAGGTCTTCACCGAAGGATATATGCTGTAGATTCTGGGTGGTTTTAAGAATGGTTATTTTATCAGCCAAGGTGACGAGTTGGATAACAATATTCCGGGACGTATCACGTGGGGCTCTTCCAGCTTTGTGGACTTTAAAATAGCCAATGATGATCTGATCTTCAGCTTTCAGGTTGGGTCACAGTTGAAGTATAAGACCCTGCAGGTAAGAGCAGAGACCGATGGGCCCTCCGGCAATTCCCTGCACTCTAATATTTGTTTGCTGAGCTTTAACATCGAGAGTTAGAGCATGTTGCTGAAGCCTATGTGTTTGTTCCAAATGTATCTGTTGGTCAGATTCAAGACGAGCTTGTTTCATGCTCTTCATCTCTGTATCCAGTGTGTTAACTTTCGTTTGCAACACAGTGACTTCAGTACGGATTCCCGTAAATTCTTCCCTTACCATTTTCTGGAGGTCTTGTAGGAGTCTCCTCAGGTCACCCCTTGTTGTCGGAGTTTTGGCCGAGTAGTGATCTGAGGCATCCAAGGTAACTAGCGCACCCATAGTAGGTGAGGTCCTGTTTGCGTGCAGCTACCATCACATTAGGCTTCTAAAAGTAAGGCGCCAAAATTCCTGCTAAAAGAGATGTTTTTTGGATTTCTGTCACCCCATCTCGGTAACACGCTGGACGTGTAAGGATTTTTGTAGTTTGTGGCCATCAGTTATTACTTGTTGCACACTAGTCATGCATGGAGCTCAGAGAACACATGTCCGTCCATGTTGGATGCAAGCTCCGCCCCCCGTTTGTGATCAATTTCTAACTGGCACTTGAATTAAACAATTGCTTAATTGTGAGATTATATTGTAGCATTTTCACTATCTTCCTCCATTTATGTTGCTTGTTTTTTTCCCTTCAGGACACATTAAAGGGATACTATCATATTCCTTATCTGCACCTCATTTATTACCCTATTTATCTATTACCTATTTATTGCTAAATTTAGTTTTTAGGGTTGTAAAATATCTTATAGATCAGTATCAGTGTTTTTTCAACAACAAACAAGTAAAAGAATAATCCTAAAATGCCAGAGCATGTAAAAGGTTGTTAAATCTTTTACTATTAGATAATGTATAGAAAAATGATTTGATTGTGTGTCAACATTATGTGCTTTATAAACAGGCATCCATGTTCCAGTCAAACTCAAAGTTTCCATTTGAACCATGAAAACATCTCATACAGAAACCCGGCCTCTCATTAACGTGTATGGATGCATGTGGTTTCTTTAACCCACAAACGGAGGTATATATATAGCCAACTTACCTCTGCCAATGGGTTCTGCCATTTTGTAAAAAAAGCCAGCTATTTTTGCACATGCTTAATCGACTCAGGGAAAGTGCATTTATTTACATTAAATCACACGAAAAGCTGATTTATAAATGAAACAAGAGATATGTAACCATAGTTCTGTTTAAAAACCCCCCACCATAAAAATTTTTTTATTTGCTAGATAGGAATATGCAAGTATCTGTAATGTGGTACTGAGAAGAAAGTATGAATGGACACATCAGGCTCCATAGCAGTCAGTTTTGCACATTCGTCTTGGTATTTTCTGTGACGTAGGTCAGGCTGTTAACTAGTGCGTGGAGTTCTAGAAAAGCATGCGTCTGTGTTATGTGGAGGAGGAAGCTTTACAAATGGCTGGAAGGATGCTGAGTCACCTCTGCCTGGCAGTGACAGTGCTGATAGATCAGACTGGGGGGCCCTCTCAGGGGGCATTAATGGAGAGCCTTCTTCCATCACCTCCTCTCCTCGAAGCATTCCAAACGTATTTTATTTTGCAGAGCAGAACTTTCAACCATTTCTGTGAGGATAGTGCAAGAGATCCTAATGAGAACCTGAAGGGTTTCACTTTCAGTGGACATTTTAAAGAAGAGCCCTGAGTGCAGTGTACACAAAATAGCTGCGAGATCATGGCTAGAAAAACAAGAGAATTTAATAGAAATAAGACTGTCGTTATCTTATGATGACACGACAACAAGCTCTTTAAACACAGTACTTAACAACAGCTACTACCATGATTCTTAGGTGGTCTTACAACCCAGCTTATTGCTTGCAGGAGTGTGTATAAGTCTGCGCCAGAGGGGGTATAAAATACACATACAGCTAGATGAAATGGAAGTTACAGCAGTTTGCAAGAAACTCACACTAGCTGAGTAAAAGTCAGTTTCCTTTTTTTTTTTGCTGCAGGAACCAATGAGAATAATGCCATTAAAATTAATGGAATATCCTGATTCACTTGTGATGTCAACAGACAGTTTGTTGCACTGTTACGAGATCTTACTGTGTACAAGAACAAGTATTATACAGTCCACACAATGTATTCTATTCCAGGAGCACATGAAGTGACTAAATTAAACAAAACTTTATATGCTCAGTGTCTATATAATCAGTGCGGCTGCACCTGCAGTCAAGATGCATATTAATCACTGGAAAGGGCTTGAGTCAAATATTAAAAATGTGCTTAACGCAGAATGCCTGCATCAAATGTGCACTACACATGCAATAATCTGTGGGGAGTAGACTGTACCTTCAATGGTTAAAAATGATTTTTAATATCTTTACGTTTTATTTTGCCAGCTATTATCTTGAAATGAAATGGCTGTAAATCAGCTATTTTAGCTGAATTTCTGGCCAATTTTGTGACTTTGTCACCTTAAGTCAGGGCTTGACAAATTTAATTAAGTTTTAGGAGCCAGCTAAAAAATTTAGGAGCCAGACAACAGCACATCACAAAATCATAAACGCACGGAGACAGTCACATACACCAACCTCACATCCACAGCCAGTTACATTCACACATACGCCACATCCACAGCCAGTTACATTCACACATATATACCACATCCACAACCAGTTACATTCACACATACATACCACATACACAACCAGTTACATTCACACATACATACCACATACACAGCCAGTTACATTCACACATACATACCACATACACAGACAGTTACATTCACACATACATACCACATACACAGCCAGTTACATTCACACATACATACCACATACACAGCCAGTTACATTCACACATACATACCACATACACAACCAGTTACATTCACACATACATACCACATACACAGCCAGTTACATTCACACATACATACCACATACACAGCCAGTTACATTCACACATACATACCACATACACAGCCAGTTACATTCACACATACATACCACATACACAGCCAGTTACATTCACACATACATACCACATACACAGCCAGTTACATTCACACATACATACCACATACACAGCCAGTTACATTCACACATACATACCACATACACAGCCAGTTACATTCACACATACATACCACATACACAGCCAGTTACATTCACACATACATACCACATACACAGCCAGTTACATTCACACATACATACCACATACACAGTCAGTTACATTCACACATACATACCACATACACAGCCAGTTACATTCACACATACATACCACATACACAGCCAGTTACATTCACTTCACACATACATACCACATACACAGCCAGTTACATTCACACACACCACATACACAGCCAGTTACATTCACACACACCACATACACAGTAAGTTACATTCACACATACATACCACATACACAGCCAGTTACATTCACACACACCACATACACAGCCAGTTACATTCACACACACCACATACACAGCCAGTTACATTCACACACACCACATACACAGCCAGTTACAGTCACACACACCACATACACAGCCAGTTACATTCACACACACCACATACACAGTCAGTTACATTCACACACACCACATACACAGACCACATACACAGCCAGTTACATTCACACACACCACATACACAGCCAGTTACATTCACACACACCACATACACAGCCAGTTACATTCACACACACCACATACACAGCCAGTTACATTCACACACACCACATACACAGCCAGTTACATTCACATACACCACATACACAGCCAGTTACATTCACACACACCACATACACAGTCGGTTACATTCACACACACCACATACACAGCCAGTTACATTCACACATTTTTGTTCTTTTAAAAAAAAAAAAAACACAAAAATGTATTTCTTACAGTGTCCCCCCTCCCTGCTGCTTACCTCATTGCTGGGGAGGGGGACATTAATGCTGGAGCCCGATCCTCTTTCGGTTCCTGTGCCGTGTTGTCACGTGACACTCGGCACTACAACGTGTTGCGCGATGCTGCGGAGCTTACAGTCTGTGTGATCCGCACAGACTTTCTCCCCTCGCGCTGCATGTAACAGATGGCAGTCGGCAAGGGCTCCCTGTGACAACCAGCACCCAGGCGCCAGGTCTGATTTCCTGGTCGCCATTGCGACCTGGCGCCCGGGGTTTGTCGAGCCCTGCCTTAAGTTTTCCTGGACGACTAGTGATGCTCAGTAGTTTAGTACTTCTGTAAATGTTTTTGTGATGTTGCCATCTATGTGTAAACCATTATTAAATTATACAACATGTAAAAGGAGAATGCCCTGTCTCCTTCATTTCTGCCAACTAATTTTTTTCACTATTTTCATAGTTTCTTGACCTTTCTCGTGGTAAGAATATCAGCTTTTTAATTCATTTTTGCAAAATATGCCTCTGTAGCAAGCAGCATTGATGATGATATGTTGCAAGTTCTCATTCAACACAGCACAACCTAACTCTAAATTGGCTTTTTACATGATCCAAAACTTTCTGCACGATTTAATTGCTTAGAAATGCAGATTTAGCTGTCTTCGAAGATATTGCTCGATCAAAAAGTTTCCTAGCAGTGCGCAGTGTTTTTGTGATGATCAGTTAATCACGGGTTTTTGATTAGCAGAACCTGTCTGCTACTTAGACTCTTACTTACTATGGAATCATGATACGGTGTAATATGTCATGTGTTGTTGTTAATCTGCGGTTGTATTTACCTAGTTTTCAGATTTGCTAAGGAACACACGATTTCCCATGATTGTATCTGTATAAAAGAACAATAATGTGGGTGCCCTTTAATGAAATATTTAACATCCTGGTTAAAGTCTTGCCCTTGGCTACTGCATGCTCCTTTGACTCTGCATCAAATGTTATTGCTTCTATTTACATATCTCCACTTCCTCCCATTCACATTTTTTGTATTCTCCCAAATTCTCAACTTGACATTTCCTGCTTCATTTTGTATTGTTATTTATGAGTGCCAGTTGTATGAAATACACTATAAAGGAGGGAAATCACCAAAGTGAAAAAAAATGTTTACTTTTTTTTTTTAAACCCTTGCTTCCTTAAATGGACCCTCCCGCCCAAAAATGAAAAGGTTTTTTTTTTTGCATTGTTGATATGGTTTTGTTTTTGTTAAATGAGTTTATTTAACCCCTTCCCGACGTTAGGAAGTACTATGCCGTCCTGACTTTTTTTTTTTTAATACTTTTTTATTTGCCTTATTTAGCATACAAAAAGTAAAACTTACAACATTAAAAACATATTTAGACTTTTAGATTTTTAAATTTTCCTATAACAGATTGCTTATATAATATAGTCTGATCGGCCGGGTTTGTCCGGCTTATGGGTGTTCTGATTTCTTAACTTACTCCACCTTCTGTATAATGCCCATACTCTCTATCTCTCAAACCTTCCTCTTTCCTTCCCTCCAGCCCCTACCCGCTTATTGACCTAATTGACTACAATCCTTTCGCATATTAATATTATTTGATAAAACCGAAGACAAAAAAAAACAAGAAAAAAAAATAGAAAAAAGAAAAAAAAAAGTCGTTAGGAAGGCATAGTACGTCTTGTATTAAACAGCTTTTTTTTTTGTTTTCGGATCCCGCTGCAGGCACTTGCAGCGGGATCCCACTCGTCATCTGAGGCCACTTTGAGTGGCCTCAGTCTGACAGGGGAAATGTAGCCGGTGCTCAAAGCGAACACCGGCTACATTTCTCCTCCGTGACGTCACACGTGATGTCCGGAGGTCTCTCGGACAGCGTCTCTGCGAGAGTGTTCCTGGCTACCGATCACAAGGATCGGTGGCCAGGAACCAATCGTGATGTTTTGGTGCTTGCGTCGTTTGGGACACAAGCACCTTGCTTCACAAAGGGGTTAATAAAATATTTTAGTAAACAAGTGTGACTGGGCGCCGCCATTTTGTGAAATATAGTGTTTTTGGGTGCCACCCCAAAGTTACTTTACAGCACTAGTATCTCACAGTGGGAATGGGGACACAGAATGCAGTCTATAAGGAAGAATTCTGACCATAGACTTGCATTGAATGGGAGGGTAATGTAACTATTACATCATAAGGGCGCGGAGTTATGATCCTGTTTGATCAGGTCAATCTCTTATCTCTTCCAGAAAAATATACTTTTTGTGTTAGAAGTCATGTAAACAATAAAAAAAAAGGTATGCACAGGAGTCAGTAAGAGAGCAGGGGTGTATCTTGTGACATTATCATGCAGGCTCTGCCCATAGTTGCGAAGTGAGACTTGCTGGAAGATTTTGGAGAATGTTGCATCATGGGTAAAATTCACAAAATGGATGCAGGAGATAGATACCTCATTTTATTATTACTTTTATATGCAATTAATTCAAACATAGATAAAAAAAAACAGTGGTATATGTCATAAATATGGGTTTGTTTTAAATGCACAGATAATGTAGTTACATCTTATGCAAGTGGTAGTGTCCCTTTAAATGAAAAGGGGATTTACTTTCACAGCTGAGACACAGTCAGTCGGAGGCATTGACAGCACTAGCAGAGAGAGAGTCAGTTGCTGACCTCGCCAGTCTGCCTGCATTTCAAATTTCTATGTTAATGCCTGATTTTGGCAGTTCACTTTTATTGAATAAATCAAGAGTTAATTCAAACAGCTGTAAACTTTAAAATGCCTATTTGAGTTCACCAGAGTTCACAACTAAATCACATTTCAAAGAAGGAGAAGTACTGAGTGTGTTCTATGAAGCAGCAAAGGATCTAGTTCAGGGTGATGTGAGGAAGTAGTATTTCACAGAATGTATTGTGGGTTCAAGGAATAGGTATACACTACAGAGAAGCAGTATTGTGAGCAAACTTTAAAAAAAGAAAACCAAACCCTGACCTTTAAAAGTTCAGTGTATTAAAAGATGCCATAGCCCAGTGCAGTGAATGTGGAAATTTAACATGTAGATTTAGTATTGTGTTGTTTTAATAAAGCAGGTAGAGATGCCTTTTGAAGATGTTACAAGCAGAGGATACTGTGCTTCACATTACTAGCCTTATTATCCTGAATAAGAACATTTCTAAACACACTTAATTGGAAAATGTTTCTCTCAGACATAAACAGCCTAAATCCCTTAAAGGACAACTGTAGCAAAAAAAAAAAAAAAAACAACAAGTTTATATAGAATATATAGGTTGGGTGGGTTAGATCTTTCTTCATCTGAACCAAGGTGAGTGAAGATCTGACCCAAGATTCTGAACAAGATGTCTGCCCCCTGAGAAAGCCATATGGAGTAAAGAAGGCTCAATAAGGAACTTTATTTGTATTCTTTCATTAAAGATTTTCTTTATAAATCATTTACACTTGATACAACCTTTCAATTAAACATAAATACTTTTTTTGCTACAGTTTTCCTTTAACTGTTAAATTCAGTGATGCTGAGAGGCTCACATATCTGCCACCTACATCTTTAACTGGCATATAATGGCAACACGGCTTTTTGAGACTCTGGCATCATGTTTAATCTATGATATCATTTTTAACCAGGGTTTAAGTCCTGGGGAAAAAAGTGTGGGAACTCACTCAAAATCTACTGTAACCACTGTAACCTACTAAAATCCAGGTTTTCATTATTTTAATAACTGAAGGAATTACTCAAATTGAGTAAACTTATCATAGCCGAAGATGTGTCTTCCAATGGCCAGAACCACAACATCAAAAGATGTTACCACAGCCAGGTCACACAGAGAAGGCCAATGGGAGTGTATATCGGGAAGAACCAGATTAGGATGGTGGAAACATCACTTCATTATTGGCCACCCATGTTACCAGGGAGGGTAAAAGAAGGACACCAGGCAGACATTACTATGGAGGATAAGTAGAGATAGATGAGGTAGATAAAGGCTTTACAATCACCAGGAGTGAGAGAGCCAAGGATATACTCCATGTAGTACACTTGGGCATGCTGTTTCTTTCTTGGTAACATTATTGCTTCACATTATTATGAAAAGTCTCCGCTTATGTTCACGGTTTCCGTGTCTAGCAGTTTCATATATAGTTGTGGTCTTCTGGAAAGTTGGTGATGCATTATTCAGTGTATTGTGTATCCTTCTGCAGTGGTGCACTGCATTTGGTTTATTAAATATTGGTTTACATGACCATTTCTAGAAATAAGTTGGGTAGGAAACCCTTTTTCTGGAACTCTCCCTACTTATTTATTTCATGTTGTATATCTGAAAAAACAACAGATTTGACTTCATTTTCCGGGAACCTAGCACTAAGTAAGTGAAGGGACTGGCTTCATGTGCATTCAAATGGTTATATGAGCACTTTAAACTTGGGTAACATTAGCGTAGAGCTTTAGTAGTATTTTGGGTGTGTTGGATTTCTTTTGCATACATAATATAATTCCTTATAACTTGTTTTCATTTAAGGTGCTCATATGGGATAAAATGTGTGCATGCAGGAAAGCCATGCATGTTACAACATGTTAGCCATGGAGAGAGATAAGAAGGTAAGATACTTTTTGTACATATTCCAAATGCCATTTATGTACATATTCAATGGGACGATCTATTTCTTTTAACCATGCTTCATTTATGTGGTACTTCAAATTCACTTTAGCAGGGTTTCTACTGGGGATTGGACATCCAACTATGAAATCCTAAATTCTCTGTAAAAGTCTTCAGGATCTCATAGGAGCCAATCAGAGGGCTGCCACACACTAGACATGTATCAGGCTTTTTTTTTCAAGTACAGGAACAAACAATCAGTGATTAGGTGCAAATATTGCCTCTCTTCCCTGCCAAAGAATGTTACTGTGAATATGAAGTTTATTATTTCACGCCAGATCATTATGAGTATCCTGGAATCAATGTTTACACACACAAATGGTAGTGAAGAGCATCTAGGTTTTGTATTTGCATGATATACACACTTGACCTCAGCTCTTCCAGTAAAAACACACAATGTATTGGCATATAAGAACAATTCGGCCCATGTAGTCTGCCTAATTTCTTAAAAAGATATGTTTTTTAAAATCTAAATAATTTAATTAGCATCTTCACTTTATCTTATATCTAGGATAGCCTCGTGCCTATCCAATCCATACTGGAAATACTTTAAAGCCTTTGCCCCTCTAATATAAGACTATGTTCTCTTATTGTGGTTTTTCTTCTTTTAAGTATACATGCCTGCTTTACAGATTCCATTATATCTCTTCTTTCTTAACCTTTCTTGGTAAGTTTCATCCTACTATCCATGCACCAGTTTAGTAACCCTTCTCCGAACTCTTGCCAAAGTAATGTGGATTGTAATTCGGACAGTAATGCAAAAACCATTTATTAGTGGCATAAACCAGTGATATGCCAGTCCGTGTTTTGGACTTTTATTAACACTGGAACACAGACTGAAACCTCAGTGGGTTTATATCTCTAATATACAATATATAAATTTGCTGCTGCAGTCCCTGGGCAGGAAATGCTTTTTATTGCAATATAGAGCAATCGATAATCGGCAGAAAAAATATGGAAAGTCTAACCCAGTATTGAATCGTTTACACGCTTCCACAGACGGTCAAGGGACAGCTCCCATCACCTTAGCCAAGAGACTCGACATGCACGCGGCTTGTGAGTTTTGTCAATTCTAGTTGCCTAGTCATAGCAATGTATTCTAAGTCTCCTGTAATTTAAGTTACTTTATATATATATGTGTGTGACCAAATATTATGTACATTTATATTCCATATCACATGTCCTTGTTGTCTATAATTCATTAATCATCTATTCACTTCCAGGAGGAGCACTATCTCAGGTTTGTAATTACCACCCCAGACCACACTTTAAATGTCTAATTGTAACCTGGTGATTTATATTTGGAGTTAATCTCCAACCACCCTCCTTGCTTATTATCAACACCGCAGGCTTGATTCAATTACTAGAGATGCTCTGCTTTATTATGAATTCTGCCACTGACAGCAGTGTTGAGAAAACAACTAGTGACAGATTTTATCACAGGTAATTGTACCCCAGCCCTTATTGATCTTGGTCTAGAAGACAGTTTGCTACACAATAGCTTCCTCTTAGCTAACATGACAGTAAATCTCACTCAGTGGAAAGCACCTCATTTAGTGTTTCCTTTTTTTCTGCTTTCGTAGCATACCACAGCTGCTTCAGTCACTGAGATGAATGGGGACACTATTCAGCCTGAAAATTCCTCCGTCCCACAGGGCTGGAATGAATTCTGCGAGCTTCACGCTATCTCCACAGCAAGGGAGCTGGCAAAGCAATATTGGTTATTCGCTAATCAGAATCCACACCATGACATATTGGCCGTGGAGAACTTCACTTTGCAGTTTACGGATCTCTTCCAGCAGTATTTTAGGAATGAGGTGAGGGAAAGCTGGGCTGTGGAACAATATAGATTTTTCCCATTTAGCAGAGTAAAAGATTATAGAGAAACAGGTAGGCGGCCATCACAGGAGCCTCCCAGTACGGTTGTAGCAAAGGTGGAGGTAGATTCAGCAACTCTCCATGAGCACACAGAACAGACTCCTACTGACACTGTTGTCCAACATGTGCCAAAATCATGGAGCTCAGAGGAACTTCAGCCCAGCAACAGCCCCCCACCTACGAGACAATTCAGCAGATTTTCCTTCAACAATCTTAGGCGAAGCCTTCGAAACATATTCCGTAGGAGGTCCACGGATTCTGCTCCAAACGACACCAGAGAGACAGAAGTCGATACAGCAGAGTCACCCAGTTGGCACGGCTTACAGAAACGGATTTTGCCGTGGACTATAACAAGAGAGCAAGTGGTCGAAGTCCGAAAAGAAGGACACTTAAATTACAGCATGGTAGATGAGGCATGCATGGACAGTGGGGATTTCTGGCAGAGGTGCAGATTGGTCTTACGGAAAGCTAGCTGCCTGGAGAATGAAGATTACCTGCTAGAGCTATTTGATCCTCCAAAAGTAAGTGAATAATGCATTTAATTTGGCATAACTCTTTTATAGGTCGTAACAACAAGAAAGCATTGATTGTGACAGCAGGAATAATCAGATGGCTTTAATTCAATAGAAGCACACATTAGATGTTTAGGACAGGCTAATAGACTTGGGCATTCGTTTCTGACCAAAAATGATCTCTTTCGTCCATTCATCCAAATTCTAAATGTGAAGTTGAACAAATGAACAATGAATGAAAATGTAATTTGTTCATGCGTCCATTTTTTCATTTGATTGCCGTTTGCATTACGTCTAACACTCACTAATACACCTAACCCCTAGTTGTGGCAATTACTTTTCAGATGAAATTCAGCTCTTTTGTCCAAATTCTCTAAACCTAACCTTGTTTGACTTTTTCTGATATGAACTACAGTATAATTCCCCAAATTAAAATAATGTCTAGATTTGTCCAAAAAACGAATGCGCCAGTTGTCAGAATTCGGTTTGAACCAACCAAAATTTCATCAGTGCCCAAGTCTACTGGTTAATGCACATCCAAAATGTTTTTATAGACTTTTCAACTTCCACTGTTTTTGTTTTATACTTTACAATATCCATAGTCTCTTTAAGGGTTCACACTCTTATTAAATATTATTAGATATAAGGGCCTTTTTTTTTTTTCCATATCGTCCCTATCATCCTGTGGAAAAATTCTCAAAATACATAATATATCCTTACCGCTAGCATTCTTTCAATAAGTAATAATTTCCTATAAATAATAACAATTTAGTCTTCCACCCCTTGACTTTATTTTTATTGAAAATGTTTACTACAGCAATGTGATTCCATCCTTTAGTTTATCTGAAGGTCTCCTCTCTTCTTGCAAGTTGTACAAATTGAAATGTTGGATTCTAAAGTTTTTATGTCATGGTGTGTTTTAAATGGCATTTATTTGAGTTACTACTAAAGTGTTCATAGGCCTATGAAACCATGATTTCCAGAAATGCACACAGAATTTTAAATTAAGTCTCAAGTAGTGATCAATAACATGGCATTAGCCCTCTTTCCTCTGCTCTGATGCCTTTAATTATGCATAGTCCTACTAGCTTTTTCTGCTGCTTTGCTACACTCCCTGATCACCTTAAAATCGTATGATCAGAAGTGTCTTTCTTCTGTTGTTGTTCTCATCCATTTGCTATTAAACCTGATATCCATTTTTGGATTTTTGTGTCTAAATGCACAAGTTAATATATCATTGTATTAAATTATTGTATTAAATCAATCAATTTTTACCTTAACCGTTTGATTTTTACTTGTGCATTTATAAGTGAAAATATTATTTAGTGGCTCTTTAAAGATGGAATACACCCTAAAAATTTGACATATCAAATGGTTCAATACACAAAAATAAAAGGACTCGGCACTCCTGTTACTTCACCTTGAAATAAGTGTTTAATGGAAAAAAATGTGTAAGAGCCAGCTGTGCAAATAAAGACAACGTGTTTTGCACCATTTTCCCCCACTAAACACGTATTTTAAGCTGAAGTTACCGGAGTCCTTCTATTTTTGTGTATTGATAGATGTTTGGAAGCAGACCACATGGATTGTCATATGGCACCTGGATCACTTGAATAAGTATTGGCTGATCCGCGGGAGGAGGGTTGGCGTGTTCCTGTGGCGGAGTCGCATGATGCAGGGATAGTGTGGGATGGTGCTGGATGGCTGAAGCCCGGTAGAATACTTTTTTATATATAAAATGGTTCCCCTAATGCTTACCTTCTATCCTGGTCTAATGTGCTGCAATAAACAACTCACCTATAAATCTTCAGCATGTACTGCGCTCCTTCTTATACTAAAGTGCCAACATCTTGTGTCTGTCTTACTCAAGTTAGTATGTAGAAATAGATGTAGATCGTACATTGAAAATTCACAGGTCACAAATAAAGTTAATGTTTGTCTGAATATGTGTGATTTTGAGTGTCCTAATTACTTAATATATTGGTTTCCATCTTCAAATTTCTATTTGAACGCAAGACATCGCATTACTAAATAAAAGAGTATTTAAAATATCCTAAATATGCTGAGCGTGTTGTCAAGGAGGATATGTGTTCTGCAGGAAGAAATAATTCAGTGTCCATTTTTTCACGTTGCACGGCTGATGGTGATGGTAACATTGTTCAGTGCTAAGTAGGCTATGATTGGTATTCAAAACATAGAAACATAGAATGTGTCGGCAGATAAGAACCTTTCGGCCTATCTAGTCTGCTCAATTTTCTTAATACTTTCATTAATCCCTGGCCTTATCTTATATCTAGGATAGCTTTAAGCCTATTCCAGGCACTCCTTCATTCTACCACTTCTACCGGAAGGCTATTTCATTCATCCACTAATATGATACTTTGCCCCTCTAATTTAAGAGCTATGTCCTCTTGTTGTAGTAGTTTTTCTTCTTTTGAATATACTCTACTACTTTACTGCATTGATCATATCCCCCTTGTCTCACCTTTCCTCCAAGCTATATACCGTATTTATCGGCGTATAACACGCACTTTTTCTCCCTGAAAATAGGGAGAAAATGATGTGTGCGTGTTATACGCCGAAAAAAAAAAAAAATCTAAAACTTACCTCGTTCCTGCACTGTCCCCCGGTGCTCTGAAGCTGCGTGGCTGTGAGGGAAGCGTTGTGAGCTTCCATCCAGCCGCGCGGTCAATAAAGTCTGTTTTTTTTTAAAACAAACTTTATTGACCGCGCGGCTGAAGGGAAGCTCACAATGCTTCCCTCACAGCCACGCAGCTTCAGAGCACCTGGGGACAGAGCAGCAAAGAGGTAAGTACTGGGGTCTGGGGAAGGGGGGGGAGCAGGGTGGCATAACGAGCATACTAAGGGACAATATCCTGGCATATTGGGGGCAATATCATGGCATATTAAATGGCATATTGGGGGCAATATCCTGGCATAATAAATGGCATATTGGGGGCAATATCCTACATATTAAATGGCATATTGGGTCAATATCTGGCATATTAAAATGGCATATTGGGGGCAATATCCTGCATATTAAATGGCATATTGGGGCAATATCTGGCATATTAAAATGGCATATTGGGGGCAATATCCTGCATATTAAATGGCATATTGGGGCAATATCTGGCATATTAAAATGGCATATTGGGGGCAATATCCTGCATATTAAATGGCATATTGGGGCAATATCTGGCATATTAAAATGGCATATTGGGGGCAATATCCTGCATATTAAATGGCATATTGGGGGCAATATCCTGCATATTAAATGGCATATTGGGGGCAATATCCTGCATATTAAATGGCATATTGGGGGCAATATCCTGCATATTAAATGGCATATTGGGGGCAATATCCTGCATATTAAATGGCATATTGGGGGCAATATCTGGCATATTAAAATGGCATATTAGGGGCAATATCCTGCATATTAAATGGCATATTGGGGGCAATATCCTGGCATATTAAAATGGCATATTGGGCTTCAAAGTTCTTAATTTAAGTTCTTAAGTTTTTTTTCCTGAAATTTCCTTCTTAAAATTAGGTGCGTGTTATACGCCGGCGCGTGTTATACGCCGATAAATACGGTATATGTGAAGATCTTTTTTACCCTTTCCTGGTAAGTTTTATCATGCAATCAGGCACCAGTTTAGTAGCCTTTTTGTGAACTCTCTCAAAGTATCTATATCCTTCTGTAGATACAGACTCCAGTACTGCGTACAATCCGATTCTACATGCAATTACCTTTTTATAGAGAAAAAAACATTATTCTTAGAATTCTAGTAAAATGAAATGTTCTTTCTGTTCTTGTTTATAGTTCCAAATGAGTAATGGTATTGATCAGTGTAATCTTATATTTAGATTATTATATAGTCAGATCTGCAGATCATATGCTGGGTTCTGTACATGTCCGTCCTCTCGGTGTTGACTACATAAAGTGAAAACGTGTGTTTTTATTAGTTCTCAGCTGAGGGGAAGCCCACAGGAAGTGAAACCCACTTGATGGAAGCTTATTTGATTCCTTATGTTTTCTGCTTGAGTAGGGTTGCAATCTGGCCGGTATTTTACCGGCAGGCCGGTAATAAATTAGCATCAGGCCAATGTTAAATCTATGGAGACAGTACCAAGCCCGGTATTTTTCTGAAGAAAAGATGGCAACCCTATGCCTGAGTAAGTTTTGCTATGTTTGTTTTCTGGAACAGGCAGACGTGAATCATTTTTTTTTAATGGCTGTATGAATCAGAGGTACTGTAGCATCGGGATGCATTGGATTTAGCTTTTCTTACTAAAGTCTAAAGTTACTTCATGCCTGTGGCTATGTGAACATAATAACAATATTTTATATATTATCACACACCCACCCTTTCACATATGCTATAGGATTAGAGATCTGCATGCACAGTTTCTGGCATAGAAGGGGGAGCACAGAACATTCATAGGTAAGTTGATTGTTTCAACACATTACAATGATCAATGATTTGGTAAAACTTTCAGATTGAATGGCACAGTTTCCAATGTTCAGGTTTAATCCCTCTTTAAATTGATGGCAATATGGTAACCAGGAGTTCATTTATTAGATTCTAATCATGACTCTCCATTTTAATTTGGTTTCATTGATGTGTGTGTCCACAGAACAATCTTACATACTGTGTATCATTTTGTGATTATTCATTGATGTAAACCACAAGGTTTCAGTGATCACATCAGGTTTTCTCTTATGCAAAGCTACTCAAGTAAACACCAAATATGTAACCTACAGTTATCTTTCTGCCACGCTCGGCGTGGACTTGGCAAGATTCATGCAAACCTGTTGCTGGGTTTCTTATAGATAAAGTTTTTTTTTCTTATTGATTGATTATTGATAAATACTCCTTTTAAATATAATTTTTACTCTCAAGTATGTAAAATAAATGCTAAGTAGAACAGATGCTTTCTGACATTTTACCATGCTCAATAGATAATTATGCTGAACGCTGTATGTTACCAGTTTACCAAAATAAATGACCATTGTATAAAACCAGTGTTGCACCATGTAAAACAATCCTGAATATCCAGCTGTCATTATTATGTTGTTTCTAATCAGGGCCGGATTAACACCATCTAAGCCCCTGGGCTATGGGCAATGTGAGGTCCCCAATTGCCATGTTGCCTCCCCCCTCATTCCGCCACTTTTGAGGGGGAAATGCTTGTGCAGTGCATAATGAGTGAATGCAGCCAGAAACAAACAGTGTGTCATGAGGACTTGGACATTGCACCGGATATGAAATAACATCATATCTGGTGCACCAAATGGCCACACGACATCGCGGGGGGAGAATTCTGTGTCGAAGAAGTACAGATTTATCTTCACTGACAGCCGCAATTACCCTGGGCATTAGTGGTCGCAGAGGTCACCTGGGCCTGACCCCTGTGACCTCTGCAGTTACTCTCCTGCCTGGTGATGTCTAATCATTGTTCTTTTCTTCTCGTGGCCCCCCAACTGGCCAAGGCCCCATGGCTGCAGCCCCTAAAGCCCATGTCTTAATCCGGCCCTGTCCCTTATTATACTGTCTATTTTTTTGGGGGGGGGGGGGGGGGGGGGTGTAAGTGTTGCACTATGTGAATAAAAAAAAAAGAAGCTGATCTGATCAATTTTTCCTCAACATTTCCTATGTGTTAAAATATATATAGAAAGTGTAATAAATGTAATGCTGTTCCTATCACAACATTCCAGCCTTTCTCCCCCAGCTCTCCTTCTCATGTTACATGAGCTCAACAGTGGGAGATTGATTCCACACTAATGGCTAGACAGCATTTTTCTCATAGGGGAGATACTATATAATAATGAACGTTAATATTGTAATCTTAGCTAGGCTGTATACATACATATCTCCTGCTCAGAATTCACCTATCTTGACATCCCCTCACTATTGAATGACCTAAACACTCAACAACATGAGAAGGTAAAGAGAAGAAAAAGTAATATTTCTCTAAGCCAGAGTTTGACATCATGGAAACTTCCCATTATCCCCGGAGTCTCTTGCGCCACGTTTCCAACCCTAATGGTTCTTAGTTATCAATGACTTAAACATTAGCCCCTTCTGGAGAGCTGGCACTACAATGGGTCCAAGGACCAAGGCAACACTTTAGAAGAGGTGGCAAATTGTGGTCCCTCTAGGAGCGCTGCACAAGTGGATAAAGTTACTCCCTCGCACTCCCTCGCAGCTATTGGAATCAGTCCACATGCAGCACAGAGCTGAGATGAGAGTTTTTGTTTTAAACTTTTGGCTGTATGTGTGACTGTTGACTGTGGGTATACATGTTATTGTGTGTGTCCACACCTGTATACGAATGTGTGTGCATGAGTATGTGTGATTGTAATTGTGTACATATACATATGTGTGTGTGTTTGATTATGTATGTGAGCATGACTGTATGTGTGAGTGGTGGGGTAGCATTTCAATGTCTGACCAGGCAGCAGCAATGATCTGCTATGATTAATCTTGGGTTAGGAAAACCTGCTCTAAGCCAAGGCCCATACTGTTGGAATGTGGTGTTAGAAAACAGCAAGGATAAACATCATTATCATTTAGATCAGGCTTGTGAGCAGGGATAGGCAAAGTGTCCATACATGGACGTCAGTGTCACGGTTTGTGAAGGTCCATAGAACATCACTAAATTGTCCATCACATAGTTCAGTAAATGTCCACCATGGACAGTCGTAGCGCCTACCCTTGTTTGGCAGTATGAGTTGCAGTTTATCTTCACATATAATTGTATTTGTTTTTACTTGGCACAAAGTTTGTATGCAAAAAAAGAACTCAAATAGAAATGTGAGGTTTATCTCTGCTGGGTCTTCAAGTGTTTCTGCTGGGTCTTCAAGTCAGTCTTCCAATTCATTGTTTTAAAGCCAAAGGAGCATTGATATTTGGCTTTCACTGCGGATTGAGGTAGTGGTAACTGAACCCGTGAGTGCCTGGTTTCCTTAAAGATCACAGGTTATAGAGGAAGTCACCACATCCTCTCCCACTTTCCAAAGAAGCTCACACACTTAAAAATATTACTCGGGCTAAAAATTCCCTAATCAGTTACACTTCTGCAAATTATAGTTTTACTTCCCTCTGCAGAAGATCACATTATGTGTAATTTAACCTATTATCTGCTACAATGTGGCTCATATGTAATTGTAAACAACCTTATTCAGTCATATTGTGTTAAGGGACAAATCCCTTATGCTTACCTTTCCGTATAGTCCACACAGTTGACATTTTGTAATGCTAGACCTGCAGTGCATCATGGTCCACTGATGTCATAGCATTTGTGTATAGCTCAGGCCTGCAGTGTGTCAGAATCAGAGTTTGTATATTGCCCGAGGCCTGCACTATTTTAAGGCCCTCAGAGTTTACATCATTTGTGTATAGCCTAAGGCTGCAATGTGTCAGTATCCTCACCATTTACACCATTTGCGTACCGTAGGTACATACCTGCGGAGTTCAAGAAAGAGTCCCCAATTTCATTATCTGAGGGTAGTCTGAGAATCCATTGGTGATCATATTTATAATTCGAGTCTGGAAACAAGATTCTCATTTTAAACCAACAAGCAGACTAACTGGATCCCTTTAGACCACAGATAAGAGCATTTCTTAATATCAGTGATAATATTTATTAACAATTACAGGAGCCATGCAAGAAAGCATACTTGAATTATACATGTTATATATACTAGGAAGAATGTGACCACAACAGTTAAAATTATCACCCCAAATAATGATATTTTTATTTAATTTTGAATGAAAATCTTTTCCGCTTTTGTACTAGTTTGTACACCATTTTAGTGTGAAAAGAATGGCAGCTCTTTTCCTATATGTTTGATTCAACACACAGTCAGGCAAATGATTAGCTGCAGCACCCAAATATTTTGCAAGCAATCCATTGCATTCCCATTATTGGACATTACCATTCCTGTGTTTGTGGAGGCTGGGATATCTCCATATAGTTCAATAGCACTATCATTTTCACTTGCACCGTGATTACTTCACTGTTCATTTTGTGCCTTCTTTTTTGTTTTTTTTCATGTTTTTAACTGGGCATATACATTGTAGAATACTGTACAAATTGTTTTATGGAATAAGTTTTTTGGTTGTGACTTCATGACTGAGGGTAAATGTGGGTCCTGAGGTTGGACAAGATGACAACCACTGCTCTAGAAGATGGTTGGGGTTGTTAACATGGCGAATGGAATCTGAAACCTTGTGTACTGATAAATCTGTGCCCATCTTTAGACTCAGCAATATAATCAAATATATCATCCTATAGCAAATGTTACACATTACTTTTTTTTTTTTTTTTCATTTAACCAGACAAAACTCCCTACTTATTATTAGGTTTCACGTCTTCCATGATCTTTCTTCCCTTTCATGAAAACATTTGGCAAGTATTTCTATTTTGTAGTACATTCCTTGTTGGCCTGCAAGCCAATTCCACATCTAGGCCTCTTCTATTTTTGGGTTTGGTCTATTAGTTGAGCTGCTGGAATACGCTGAATGCTGACTACTAGAAATTGATTTTAAAAAGAGGTTATTTATCCATCAGATGGATGTCCCAAGTGACATTTAAAATGTTTCTGCCTTTTGAGAAGCCCAAAAAGGCTACTATTGTTACACGAAGTCAAGCAGAATCAGTAGGTGGAATTAAGCAGAATACCCATATTTTACAAAAAGATCTTTACTGGTTACAATGTTCTATAAGAGATCAGGAAAATACCATTGGTTGTCATGGTGGACATCTTTTAAAACTTTGCCCCATAATTAATCTTTTTACACAACCCCAAAACCACTGTATTTATGAGAGCCCCAAAGCACAGCACCTGTTGATGGTATTGCCAATTATATTTCTCTTGACAGGCATCTATAAAAAAGGGAGAACTTTCATAGTATACTCTATATTCCAGCAGTGGTTACAAACAGATAAGCAGGCATTTGCCTGTAGTTTTGCTAATACAATATATAGATATTTTTCAATATTGTTTTTATGCTCTACATTCACAGTTGAGTTGAGGTCACAGTACCTCATAAAATATTTGGCTGCTTAACTAGTATCAAACAGGATATATCCTCTTGCACAGCTTGTTACATCACATACATTATGTAACTTCATGGTTGTGAGCATGGCCAAAATGCTAGTATACATTAACAGAGACGATGTGGGTTCTCCAGAACACTGGATTGCCAGTAAGAATCATTTTCGGTAACCAGACAAACTGTAGTTGTGAGAACAAGCTGGGCCCCAGGAGCAGAGTCGTTGCCATATTAAATGTAGAATGGCTGGTCATTTATCTCTGTTAGTGGCTATTTATTTGGGTAACATGTAAATTGCAGTGGCTGTACTGACTGTGTCATTGTAATCGGGGTTTACCAGTGGTGGAGGCTTTAGAAATATGGGGAATATGCCATGGGGAATTTTCTTTAGACACCAGCCCACAAGTTGGTATATGCTCCTTTCTATTCCTCTTGGTCCTTGCCTTTTGGGGAGTGGGGTGGGGGGTTCTTCAGCTGCAAAAAAAATATTTTTCTTATTCTGACACACAAGTCTAAATGAATAAGATTACCAGGAGGAATGAATAATCTGATTAATTCAGATATTATCTGTGTGCAGCAGCAGCAGTAGGTAGAGGGAAATGTGTTGCTTGGACTCCATACAGTCTGCACTTGTAGTAAGTGGCTGGTTAGAGGACACCTGCCCTTGTATTACTACAAACCGGCCCCAGGAGGCGGTCAGTCTACCAGGGGATGCTCAATCCCCAGAATAAGTTGGTCCATTGGTTCTTGCCTTTGTTGCTAATTCTTTGTGCTACAATTTAGCAAGTACAACCTGATCTGTGCTGCTACTTGCATCCTCTAGAGTTGAAAATGTGTCTGGAAGACTTGCTGTCTCTTGTAACTGACAGAAAACATCATAGAGGGTTATCATAGAGTTGCATCATACTTTGCCTTGGCTAACTGTAGATCCCTATGGTTTTGTTATGTTGTCTGTTGGGGGGGGGGGGGGGGGGGGGGGGGGGACTACACAATCTCCTGCTTTACAGGATGCAGATAGAAGATGCATAGAAAAGGCTCAATCTGCTAAACTAAAGCAGCAGAAAAGGCAAGTATACTGTAACTAGAATGTTTATTAACCCCTTCTGTGAATTTTGTACAATTCATGACCATTGCTGTTTTAACAGAGTGTTTGTGTTCAGCTGTAATTTTCCCTTTCCTCATTTACTGTACCCACACAAATTATATATATATATATATATTTGGAATTTGAAGGGTGGTCTTAAGATAGCATCATTTTGATCATATCATGTAATTTACTACAAAGAAAATAACAAAATATGATGAAAAACTAAAAAAACAAAACACTTTTTCTAACTTTTACAAATCTGCAAACACTTCAAGTTAAAGGGCATTAAGTAAAAGTAGCACATTGCTATTAACTTAACTTTTTTTTATTGCCTTAAAAAAGTGGCCTATATTTTTGACTTTGTGACCAACGTAATTTTACAATATGTGTAAAATGTACCTTGCCAACTGTGTGAAATCCTCCGTGCCAACCTTACTGTATCATTTATAAAACTTGGAGTCCACATGCACATGGTGTATATTAGTATATTATATATGTTGTATATTAGTATATAGTTGTTCCAAAAATGAGAGATGTCTGATATACAGTTAGCACTTTTACTATAGTGGGCGATGGGCATGGTTCCAGAACTGCTTAATATGGGACTTAGTTGGAGGAATATTTTGTAAGTGTTCACATTTTAAGTGTGACAGACATAAAAGTAACAGATCGATACATTTGTATTTACTTTTGTGATTGGCATACCCCATTCCTGTGCCAGTATTTGAGTGCAGAACTCTCTTGGAATGATTGTAGGAAAGCTATGTCAGCTAGGTTACACATAGCTTAGCAAACTGAGCTGGGAGCTCTATCTACTTGTCAATGGGTGTGGGAGTCAGAAATGAACTCAACGTGACCCTGGGTGTCTTAGTGAAAATACCACTTTCCTGGAATGTATAGTTGTGAATGCAGAGGAGCATGCTCATTACAGAAGTCTTACTTATGTACCAGAAATTCAAACTCAAGGCCAAAGTAGCCAAGTTGGAAAACTTCTCCCATTCAGTTGCATGGGAGAATTTTTCCAACTCTGCTAGTTTGGCCTTAAAGGGACATTCCAACATGTAATCTATTTTAATAGATACACGCGGGCTTACTAACTACTGTGTCTCACATGCGAGACACAGCAGTTCCTTGTTGTCGCATGCTGACAAACGTCAGCATGCGCACAGCCAATCAGAGTGGGGGCTCGCCCCCTCTGATAGCCGAGTGCGAGGGTCTCTCACTGCTAGCGCAGAGAGAGACCCTCGTTTTTGCATGGGATTAGTAGGGGGACCTAGATGCAAAAACAAGGGTCTTTCTCTGCACTAGCAGAGAGAGCCAGTCGCCGACCAGACGGCTGCCTGCTTCCTATCGAAGCATGGCAGCTGTTGGTCAGAGGATAAACTGGTGTGTACTATCAAAAGTACCCGCCAGTTTATCCTCATACCAGGGACAATGGGCATTTCACTTGTGCTTCTATATTAGAAGCTCAAGTGGAAAAAAAGTTTACTGCCCCTTTAAGTTTGAAATTCCCGTCTCAGTTCTATGCAATTTTCTCTTTATTAAGTAGACCCTATAGCATTGAAATGGTAACACTTTTGGCAATACAAGAAAAATGCTCCAATGTTTCTTCTTATGCTGCACACTGGGCCCAAACCTACTTTCAACAATATCTATGTATATATGTACGTGTGTGTGTGTGTGTGTGTAGGCCGTCTGTGTATATACAGCTTTCATTGTATATAGGTATGGCTGCGGATGTATAATAGCAATGTCTTTTCACTGACCAGCCTGGAAAACATTGGCAGATGTAACTTGCACATGAAACCACAAAGTGTTGTTTTTCTTCTTCTATTTTTTTTTTTCTGCAACAGAACAACTGACCTTCTGTGGCTTTTACTTTAAAAATAAAACATTCATCTAGATCAGGTGTCTATATCTATCATAGAACACATTTTTTAAAAGTCGGGGGTTCGTATGACAAATTAAAACAAGGACCGATCGGCTTGATGGTGCAATTTACACAATGTGATACAGTGTAGTTTTAGTCAAGGACCTGCTAGTTTCTTTTGCCCATATAATATTCTTATTCTCTGCTAGCTATTCATCTCTGCTTTTTCTTTGCTAACAAAAGATATTCCATGAATTGTAAGGTATTATATAATTCAGTGAAAATCTCCACAGTCAAATATGGCTGAAGGAGAATCGGACTGAGAATAAGTTTATTAGGGTATTGAATCGTTTTCTTATCACAATAAAGGAGTTAATAAAAACCACAGTAATAGTACTGTATGTTGATCTTAATGTAGTTTTACAATATTGAAAAATGTATTTAAAGGTAATTTTGTGAGTTCAGACCTAACCACAGCAGGGTTAAGCCAGTACACTCGTAAGCCTGAGAACAATAAAGGAGAGGAAGTAAGTTTTTATAGAGGATGGAAAGTGAAGGAGGTCTTTGGAGGTAAAGCTGGGAAGAAGCCCACAGGAAGAAGGGTGGGAGAGCAGAAGGGAGGGAGATTTATGGAGAAGCGCAAAGTCTTATGGGGCAGTACAAAAATGATAAGGGAATTTAGCAGAGGATAAAGTGAAGTTTGTATTGTCCAAGTCTGCACACGAACTAGGTAATAAAATCCTGCTAGACGTGATCTCCTATCATGCTGGAGGTGTGAGTGCACAATAGCAATAAGCCTGAGGCTTTGAGAAGAGTCTTTATCCAATAGGGAATAAAGATAGATCCCTATCTGCACTCCAGGTGTGTGGAGGTGCCGAGGTCCTGGGGCGCCACCCAAGCCAACAGTGCATAAAAATCAAATAAAGGATCCAGCACTCAGTCAATTGCAGTGGAGAGTTTTATTCAAAACATAGGCAACGTTTCAACCCTGGTGGGTTTTTTTCAAGCCTGAAAAAAACCCACCAGATTTGAAACGTTGCCTATGTTTTGAATAAAACTCTCCACTGCAATTGACTGAGTGCTGGATCCTTTATTTGATTTTTATCCAATAGGGAACAGAGTCAAAGGAAGCCACTTACTAAATGATGAGAAACTGCAATATTGTTAAAAATCTGTGAATTAATATGTAGGATAAACTATTGCACTCACCGACATTAAGGCAATAAGGCATTCGGATAATAGCTCTGATCCTATGTAAAACACAATAATGGATCTGGAATAAATAAAAACACATAGAGCAGGACCATTTTATTGAAGTATGGCTTATTTATTTTGCTTTTGTGTTTGATTTGTTACCCACAAACCTTGCTGCCCTGGAGTCCTATGTGCCATATTTATAGCCTTCTAACAACATGTTTGACTGATCAGAGAGCTGCTTTATCCAATAGAAAAATAGAATAAAAAATAAAAAGAGAGGGGTCCAATTCTCTAAGGCACAGTCGTCCAAAATGTGTTTCGTGGGCCAAATGTGTCCCGCTGGCCAGCCAGAGAGGTGCGGCCCGCTTGAGAATGGCAGCGGTAGCCGCACCTCTGAGCCATGTGTGCGCCCGGATGTCACTGACACCCAAAGGCGGGGCCTTCGCCCCTTGCGCGTGGGAGAGTGTGTGTGACTCTGTGTGTGTGTGTAAGTGGGACTCTGTGTGTGTGTGTGTATGGAAGTGTGACTATTTGTGTATCTATGTCTGTGTATGCACGAGTGAATGTCTGTTCATTTAGTGTATATATAAATCTGTGTGTGTGTATATATATATATATACACAGACACACACAAATACACACACGTGTATGTATGTATGTGCATAAATGTGTGTTTGTATGTATATATGTGTGTATGTGTATGTATATAAATATATATATATATATATATATATATATATATATATATATATATATATATAAACATACATACATTTATTTCCTTTCAATGAAACATGAATGTGGCCCATGCACAAATACATTTACAGTGAAGTGGCCCACTGCAGAACAAACTTGGATACCAGTTTCCAGGTATACCTATAATCTGATTCTAAAAAAGAACATTAAAACATTGAAAAATTTGATAGGTGGAACCTAGCCTCAAATCGTTTGTGTGTGTGTGTGTGTGTATATATATATATATATATATATATATATTTTTTTTTTTTTTTATATATATAAAGTACAGAGAACCCTTCTGACAGAGATCATTGTACAGCAGGCCTCTGTGTTGAAGTAATTCATCTCCCATTCAGTGTAAATGATCAGAGCTGAATGTCATCCTAACATCATGTATAGCACTACTGGATTTCTGTATATAGTATAGGATTTACATTTTTGTATCGCTTGTGTTGTATTTTTGCATGTTGAGCTAAATATAACAGCATATCCATGTGGTTAGGAACGCCTGATCTGAAGTCTTTCATTTGTCAAACATCTCACAAAGTAAAATGTCACATCCACCTTTACAGATAAGAACAGTTTTGAGAAATAGTGCGTTGATTTTTGGAGCTGTCACATACCTAGGCTTTGATAAGGTGTTCTAGTTAGAAAACCCAGAATAATATATGTTTATATGAACAAAGGCAGAGAAAGTGTATTGTTCTCAGAATTAAGATGTTGGTACAGGAAACCAACTCTGATAACATGACAGCCACATGCAAATGTAATCTGTCAGTGCAGCTGTTAGTGAGTGGGACTCCCCCATGCAGCCAGTCTTCAACTATTCTGTGTGCTTTACAGAATACAACCCAATTCTTCACAGTCACCTCTGAGAAGCCAAAGAAAAAAAAGGAAATTGGGGGCATAACTTTGTGAACTGCAGACCCAGCTGTACTTTTTAGTTCATTTGGGTGTAGAATGGAACTGTAGTTAGTGCTTTAAAAACATGGAAACTTTGCACCCAAAACAAAACCACTTCCCTAGAAAAGAACAGAATTTGGTTAGGGCACTTGGGACCAGGCTCATGATGTGATATTTATAAGCCTTTCTTGTTTTATTAACCCCATGCGCTTAGTAGAGCATGTCATGCTTTTCAGCAATATTTGTCCCTGAAAGGCAGCACCATTTTTCATCTATGAGCATGCGGCCAGAAAGCGTTTTATTAACTAAACTGAGGCTTTGGGCCTAGTTGTCTCTTTTCCAGCTATTTTGGTGCCAGTTTTGCTATGAGCTCAACTGACCTAGAGTGCCCACAGTCAATGGATGTCTTGCCAGGTGGCTGGCTGTATCTGGAGAGTGTATCTTGTCGGTGGGGAGTGGGGGCAGCTGCAGAGGTAAAGGCCACGGTCCTGCTTGGTGGCCACCCAGCACAATGTAACAAGAGGTGATGAGCAGATGCACCAGCCAGAAGAGAGAAATTCGTGTATGTGTGAGCCTCCTACAAATTAGCAGCATCCTAGTGTTGGGAGTGGGGTATATTAATGACAGGGCCCAGACCATTTGTTCTGTATGAGGCCCCAAAATTTCTGATGGCGGCCCTGCTTGTTGGACTAAATGTTTATTGCACCCTTATTTATATACACCCAAATATTTCATAAACCAAATTAATTCTTTAAAAAAACTCTGACTCACGTGGACATTTTTGCTTTGTTAAGATCATTACTGGGTTATCTTTGTCTTATATCTTATACTTTGAAAATTGTTCATTTCAATGATTCTAAAAGTAATAATCTTATAAAAACAAAGTCATTTGGCAGTCATTTAATCCTTTTACCTTTTCAATGACAGAAGGGGTAGAAATGCTATGCTCTGTGCAATTTCAATAAGTATCCTTATTAAAAAGACATCTTATGAGAATCCAGTTTCCTGAGAACTATATAAAGTCTAGCTAATTTGCATGCTTGGCACACTAAAAAAAATAAAATAATCCACTCTGTTCTACACAGCCCAAACATCGGTCAAAGTAAAGTTCTCAGCACTGCCCATTTCCAAGTAACTCTTTTTGCAATTATAGCAGTTCCAGCACATGACAAACATAGACACAATCAAACTGTTTATCTTTTTTGGAAAAGCTCTAGTCCACTTCCTTCCTGAAAAACAGTCTGTGTGCGTATACCTCCGTATAACACAGCCATGCAGTTTAATAGAAATGTATAACAATGTTCTATTTCTTCTTAAACATAGAATGTAGGATCAGATAAGAACTGCCGGGCCCACCCAGTCTGTCCCCCATTTTTACCCACCCACTATGGAAGTGGGTGGGTTTCTTACTCATTTTACTTCACAGTGATGTTTTATCCCATCTTAAAGGACGTTTTTTTCAAAGTCATATTTTTATTCTTATTACATGGATCAGTAAGGCAAACTATGTATCACTGGTCCATACCTAACGGCAGCGATTCCATTACAGTACTGGGAATATCAAAATTTAGGCCAATATAGCCAAGTTGGATAAATTCTCCAATGCGGCTACTATGGTATAGCATATATATATATTGAGGTTTCTACTGGTGTACACAGGAGGAGTTGTGTACTACAGCATTTACACTGTAATACAATTTTTAGAATGTTTATATGCCCCTTTTCCTACATAGTATCTCTGTTTGCATATACCTCTGGACATCAAGGGTGGACGTGGTGGCCATGTACAGCCATCAGTCTTGCCACGTGAGTCCACCACAACTGTGAGTCCACATAACTGGAAAAAAAGTCATCAATGAGTGAATTGGCGGTCACAAAAAAACATAAACTGAATTAAAGGTTTTAAGGTGTATAATACAGAGGAATTTACATAATTGTGTTTTACTGAAGGAGATAATTATGTTGTTTTGTTATTTTATTTAAATGAAAGAACTAGAAGTCAATAAAGCGTTCAAAAATCATAAGGCTTTACTGAAGAGAGAATTGCAGAGAATTGAGATGGGAATTTCAAACTTTAGGCCAAAGAGCACAATTTAATTCAGATGAATGGAATTTCCTGTCTCTCTAGTGATATCATCAGACAATGTGTAGTGTTGCACTGTTAAGAGATCCTACTGTGTACAAGCGCAAGGTCACTTAGAGTCCACACAATGTATTCAATTCTAGGAGCACAGGAAGTGAATGACTAAGCAAAATAAAACTTTATAACCTCAGTGTCTATATAATCAGTGCTACTGCGACCTATAGTAAACATGCAATGTAATCACTGGGGAGGGCTTGTTTGAAATATTAAAAATGTTATCTATGCAGAATGCTTGCATTAAATTACACTGGAAAAAAAGCCTGTGCACTATACAAACAGTAATCTTCATTTTGCACTAAAGTGAATTTGGGGACTAGACTGTCCCTTTAAGTTTGAAATTCCCATCTCAGTTCCCTCCAATTGTCTCTTTATTCAGGAGGCCCACTAATCTTGGTTTAGTTATTTGTTATGACACTGGGCTGTATAGCATTACCACAATCCCTTAAGTTTCAGTTACCTTGAAGTGTACCAAGCTTATTTTGGTGATTAATCACATTTTTTTCAGTATTGGGTTATCTCAAACAATGAAGCCCCCTCCCTCACATACACATGGGGACTGTTTCAAGTGCTATATCGTGTTTTGTTTTTTTCTTTCATGCAGTTATAATTTTCTAGAAATGAATCATACATCCTGCTCTCTTGTGTTGTGCAGATCTGTACTTTAGCAAACCATATTGTGTCAGCACAGATTAACTGGTATTACAAAGCTCTGTATCTTTGTATTTTAATCAATGCCCTTTTGCTCTGCCAGGGGCCACATGTTCACAGTGGGCTCCACAAATGACATGTTTAATTTGAAAAGGGAAAATGGGCTGACTGTTACTGTTTCCTAGATTGCAGTGTAATATACTCTTCATATGTAATGGTGTAAGCAAGAAAAGAAAAAAAAAACCAGCAATGCACACCCGAGTAGTGATTCAGTGACGGGCATGAAATGTATTGTACATCCTATAGGATAGGCTATTGTAGTGCTGTCTGTTCTCAGTGAGTTTGTGCTCCCACCCTCTTTCTTCTCACCACAAGTAAAAGGGTATGCCCACAGCCATAGTTGCCTGGGTTGTTGCACCTAGAGGATCATCAGCCGTACTGCACCGACGAGGCCATTGTAGGCCGAAATGTATGTCTGTGGTTTGCTGTGTTCCTCGTGCAGAGGAGACTAGCCATTCATTTCGGGTCTGGACTGCCCTTATGGGTGGGATTAGGTTGATGGAGTGGTTTCCTCTGTAATGGTGTAAGCAAGCAAAAAAACGGAGATGTCCTCCCGAATTGGTACCATCCTATAGGACAGGCTATTGTAGTGCTGTCCATTCTTGGTGAATCTCTGCTCCCACCCACTTTCTTCTTACCATAACTACACAGTACAGGAAATATTTTGCAGCAGCAAAAACATTGTTTGTGTATGCCTAGCCTGCTTGAATGCTATTCCAAACTATGGTGCCTTTTTATACATAACAAAAACGAAGCCATACTCATGATAAATTGAGATGTCAACTATTACATGGTTATTGTTTAAGAGAAGGATGTGCAGGTAGGTATTTATCAGAAATCCACAAGAAAAAGCCTTCATGTTTAATATATTTCTCCTCATCGAAAAGCAAAATCATCATGTGTGTGTAATACCTACTGTAGAATAGATGTGAAATTGCTGGAGCTGTGTAACTGGGCATTGCCAATAATAGATAATGATTTACAGAATGCTGCCTTGTGGTTGTGATAGTCAGAAGACTAAATGTTAGTGATGCAGTGACACGCAGGGAAAAAAAACCGTATTGTGCTTATTTAATATTTATATTCTCTCATATTTTTCCTGCTTTTCTGTAATTTTCACAACAGGTGCAACATTATTGCCATTACCAATGCATGAGGTTGGTGTTAGGTGTGTTTTATATATGGGGCAATTTGTATAATGGTACATAGTTATATGAGTTTGTCTTTTATGTGAAAGGTACAGTGTCTATTTTATAGAACATTTCTTGGAACATGTGAGTTTCAAGTGTGGTGGCTTAATCTTTGATCATCAGAGCGATTCAGTGACGGGCATGAAGTGTATTGTCGGCAAGGGTTGCGTCATTTATGTTGCAGTAGAAATTCATTTTGTAGCACTAAACCTGCCGTCTTGACATTTCTTTTAAGCTGTATTAGCCAGTCCCATATTACTGTGCTGATATAAATCTGAAGGCCATACTAATCATGCTAGTATGGTGATTCTTTTTTCCTTGACAATCCTGGGTATCGTTTAAATCATCCAGCACTTTTCTGGTATTGGCCATTCTTAAATTTGCTCCTCAAGCTTAATTTATTTTATTTTTTTTTAAATAAAACTGGCATTATTTTTGTGAGGGCATATTTCAAACCTTTTATATAATGGAATGCTCAGAGATGTCAGCTCGATTGAGGAAATCCCATGATCTAATTGGATGATGGCAGAAGCTTATTTTGTTTTCTCTTGGACCAAGGTGGCTCCATGTTAAAGAGCCACTAAACTTTTTTTCCCCATTTGTGCTCCAAATATAGAAGCATAAGTGAAATATAAAGTGGCCCTAGTTGGAGGATAAACTGTCACGGACTTTTTAAGGGGACCATAACTAAATATCCTAAAGAGGTACCTTCAGTTGGTGGCATTCAGAAACAAGGAACCGACAGACCCCAATGAGAAGTGCTGGGGAGCCCCCATAGTGATTGGCAGATAATCTGTGAGAGAATCCTGTGTATCCGTAAAGATGCACGTCAGGTTTAATCCGGACCAGTTAAATGTTTAAAAAAAAAACAAAAAACATTTAGTGCCACTTTAAAGCACGCTTGAGTTAACATTGTGATAGAAGTTACATTTCCATTATCTTGTTTAGAGTGAAATAATATCCAGGGTGCACGTGAGCCTTGAGATTGAGCACTAATGGATTTCTAGAGGTCAGCATTTTACATCCACCTGATACCAGGATTGTGGTGTTTTTGTTTTTAAGCACTGTTGCACTTTGCCATCTTCAGGGTTTACGCTTCATTCATTTTTTGATACAGAGAGGATGCTCTCAGTTTATGGTTATGTGTTTTGGCTGTGCTTATTGTACCTGTTTAATGGACTATCTATACAGCACAGTTGCAATTTTTTGGTGAATTTAATTGAGTTACACTGGAAAGCTGCAGCCTTGGTTTATACCATATTTTTTCTTTTGGACTATTAAAGCTGACAGTCTGGCTGGATACTTCATGTATATTTTGCCTTACCTCTTTTTAATGGTTTAAAGAGCCACATGTGTTTTTTTTGTGTGTTTTATATCATTATACCAGCCAGACCCCGGAAAGTGAATGATTTAATACATTGGAGCACCTGTGACCTGCAGTATTATATTCAGAAGTTCATACTTTTCAATGCACATGTTTTGGTTTCTGTTTCCTTTATTTCATCATATGAGTAGTACAGTAGTTTATCTTTTCACTGTACAAGTATATATTTTCTTTTTTACAAGTAATAAATTATTTTTGGGCATACTTGATAATCTTCTGTTTTTTCTAATTGTATATATTAGCTGTGGGGGCTCGGTTATAGATAAGCCTCCATCTTCTTTAATGGGGGTTTTTCCTTTCCTTTTTTTAGTGTCAGTCACAATTATAATGTTTGAACTGGTTTATTTGAATAATTTTTGACCTGTCTGCTTTAAAGTGATTTGATTCCGTTTTTGATCATTTGAATATTAACTAGAAAGATCCACATCATTCTGACCAAACACGTTCCCTAGTGAATCCTAAACTGTCATCAGTCTGCATGTGTAATATCAAGCATCTCTAAATGTGATGTGGTATGTGTGCACTCTTCCTTTTTATTGATTTGAATCATCATTCTTCGAAGGTTTGCAATCTGACTGTTACTTTCCTTTTCTGCATGCTCCATTAACAACACAGTTGCACGCTTTGCAACCAACTGTTTTTTTTTTTTTTTAATATACATATTAGTTCTTCTAAACCACACTATTTTCCATTCTGGGCCTAATACGGAAAAAAGACCTGCCTTGCTATAACCGCAGGCCCAGCGTGCTAATTGGTGAAGACGAACACATTTTTTTATTTTGGAAACTCTGTGCTGGAATCCATACTTTGCTGTGGTGTGAGAAGTACTGAACTGAAACCTCCAGTGTTTTGGCTTATTTCTATATGAACATCAAATTTTAACCATTTAACTGCCAAAACTCAAACAGGGTGCCACGCACCAAATAACAAGCTGTGCTGAAGCACATACAACAGCCCTGCTAACCTTTTACTGAACAATTAAACCCCAAATCTGTGGTAATAATGAGTACAATATGGCCTGATTGCTGCAGCACGTAGAAATATTTTGTGTTTGTAACAGCTCACTGGTAGTGTTGAGTGAACCCGCACCGCACTGTTCGGGTTCGTACTGAACATTACGGTATTCGGACCCCGAACACGGACATTCCACTGTATGTTCGTGTTGGAGTTCGGGTTTCGGCTATAAACCGAAAGACATTCGGTTTATAGACTTTCGGTTTATAGAATACATGTAATGCTATTGCTATTCTATAAACCAAAATAGAGTCCCCATTCATACGAATAGATCAATTGACCTATTCGTATGAATGGGGACTCTATTTCGGTTTATAGAAAGCCAATAGCATTACATGGCTATTGCTATTCTACAAACCGAAATAGGGTCCCCATTCATACGAATAGGTCAATTGACCTATTCGTATGAATGGGGACACTCACCCACATTTTACTTCCTTTTTCAGCCCTCTAGCTCTTTCCAGGACTTTTTTAGAGGCATTTTAGTGGCCAAAAGTTCGGGTCCCCATTGACTTCAATGGGGTTCGGGGTCAAGTTCGACCCTTAACCCAGACTTTTTTCCGAAGTTCGGCCGAACCCGTCGAACCCGAACATCCAGGTGTCCACTCAACTCTACTCACTGGTAAAGCTGCTATGTCACATGACATCTAAATCAAACACTCCAAATAAAACAGAATAAAACTGTACAGTCATTGACAAATGTTAAAAACCTTATAATAACAAACTGCAGGTTGGAAGTTACAGAACTTCTTTGTGGTGTTGGCTGCATAGCAAGAAATATGGCACTTTGTTTCTAGTAATCTACACAGGAAAACAAGTATGGAAAGGGTATTTTGGTTTCAAGAGGAATATTGCCGCTTGAAAGGGCTTTACACCTATAAAGGACGTTTTAAAGTGGCAGTTCCACCTAGCTTATTAACTGTATGTTGTACATGTTTCTAAAATGGAAATAATTTACACTTCTGTAGTTTTTAGTGACTTCCAAAAAGATAAAGGCAGGACTGCTGCTGTAGCAATAAGCATCTTACACTTAATTTGCAGGTTTCAGAAGATAGGAAGAGCTGAGATGTTGTTTACATGATGCAATAATTATCTAAAAATATGTTTCCGTATATGTTAGGTGGAACGGCCTCTTCATATGCACCATGTGCAGGAGTGTCCGCTGCAGATAGTCTTGCCATCTTTTCAGGATATAGATTCTGATCCATGTTATTGCATCAACTAGCCAGCATGATACACGCTTGGAGGTTGAATTCATTTTGTTTTGCAATTATTTAGATGAAGATACTCCCAAACATTGAGGCCTAACCTTTCTCTAAAGCCACAGTGTCATTACAGGAGTAAACTGTCAGCCAAGGTCCTGAGGTAAACGGTTAGCGTTGTAGAGGTACATAGAGGTAGGAATGGGTGAATAATGCAGGTCTAGAAAATGTGTAATAACCATTTTTTCCCCAAGAAATCTAAAAAAGTGTGTTCCTGTGCATACATATCTACTATTTAGGTGTGTTCTATGTCATGGATGGTGAATATAGCTGAAAAGTTATAAGTAGCACCCTAGAATCTTACCATGGATAGTCATGTTTGCTGACTCAGATGGATGTCACCACTTGAAGACACTTAGGGAGAGGACAATTAAAACAAAAATAAAGTGTGCTGAAAATTAATGTAAGTGTTTTTGTTTATGTGCAAATTAAATGATTTCTGCTTGTACCATAGAGCTTGGTTCTCTAAAACAAATGTGCCCAAGTTAAAATAACCAAGCAATATACAAACTCAGTATCATCCTGGCATCCATGTTTTTTTTAGTACCTATTTTCATGTTCAAACATGACAGACTTGTATTGGCATATCAGATAAAAGAAGTGAGTCCATGCAGGTATTTGGAAACAGTTACTAATTCATAAAGAGTCTTTTCCATTCTTGTTATGAAATATTTTGCAGAACAAAGTGCTAATTTAATTTGCAGAACATAAAAAAAGTCCTAACTCTGCAGGTTTCTATAAAAAAAGTATTGTGTATCCAAATATTATTTGCAGAACATACATTTTCAGTATTATCTTGTGGGCCTGAAACAAGGATGTGAAATTAGTTGAAACATGTACATCTCATTTTATATATTTATTAGCAAGCCTGAACAAAATAAAATGATAAGGAATAACATTTTGTGTTTTATTATGCAATAAAAAGGACTATAGTTACAATATAACTAATATAGAATTATAAATTTAAAAAGGACTATAGTTCTTCCATTTCACCTCCAGTTTTACAATGATAAAAATGTTTTAAGACTGAGAAGAGAAGAGAATAGAACAGGTTTAATAGTTTTTTTTTTTTTTTTTACTCTATTGCTCCTAAATACTATATACCTATCGCTCCAGATGCTAAATTGTTGTGAAATGATATCTCACATCACATTGAATGACGTGCAAAATATTTAACATGAGCATAAATTAATGCCAGACACGAGATCTCCTGTAGCTTTCTAGATTGTTATGTACAAGACACATTTAACCATCCCAGTACCTGCACAGTGTCTCTTGTAATCTCCAATAAACAATTTTCTTGGTGCAAAGGTTTCCCTGTAAACCTTCAGAGATTTGGATTCTGATAGCTAGTGGAAACCAGAGTTTCCTTACCCTGCAAATAATACGATAATAATTGAATCGAGGGTTAGGGTCTCTTGCAGGGATGATTAACTTTCTATAAATGAAAATTGGTACCTGTACTGAAGAACAAATCAAAGTAGAAACCTAGTCAGAGATGTTCTAAATACATTTTGGCATATCATTTATGACCCTTAACCTATGTTTCAGAGCGCTAAGGCTGACCACATAAAATAATTGTGTTATCAGACCAGATTGCCAGAAATAAGCTCCTTAGAACAAAACTTTTAGATTTAGCAGACAAGTTCTGAAATGCTAACTGACTAGTTATTTATGAACTGGCGGGCAACGTGAATTAAATAGTCATATTCTAACAAGTTAATTAAAGGACAATTGTCTACCCCAGTAATAAGTTTGTTGGAATACATCTGCTAACCCAGATTTAGTTAATAGTGGATGGAAAATGGTTGCCATGATGTGCCTTCACTTGGGTCGCAACTCTGATGATCCGACCCAAGCCTTTGGAAGTTCCGCCCACTGTGCCTCAGGTGAGGTACTGTGCATTGTGATGAGATCTTTCCCTCACAAACGTTGTTTGAGTGAATCACGCACATGAGAGCGGGACTTCCAGAAAGGACAACATGGCAGCGCTGGCAGAAAGGTAATAAAACAGCATGTTTTATACTGACATCATATATTTTTCCATCCACTAATAATTAAATCAAGGTTAGCAGATTAATTTAAGCAAGCTTATTAATAGTTGTCCTTTAAGCAGCCGAGCCACTGCAATATGTGATTGTGGTATCTTCTGTGTACACCGATATGTCTGGTTTTTATCTCTGTACTGTGGAAATCCACATAGCATTTATTTAAATATAGGCAAACAATAATATCAAAGAAAAACAGTAAGCTGACTCCATAACTGGAGTGCATAATAACAGTACCATTTTTATGTAGTGCATTATTGTTGAAAGGTTCTGTCACATCAGTTTATTTAGCAATATGTGCATGTCAAACAGCAGATAATAAATCATGTGTTGTGACAGCTTGATTGGAATGTGTGGCTGATGACTCCTATTTAGAAAGGGTGTTCCTACTGTTGAAAGAGGAGCCTGTAAATCACATTGTACTTACGCAATCTATGCCCTCCTCCACTCAGACCTAGAGGATACACCTGTACCCTTAAGCCCTAGCACATGGAACAAACATTATGCCTTCTACTGAGTCTGAGGATATGATAAAGGCAAACCAAATACTCACATGTGCAACGTGTAAGGATATAGGATATGCATCATAAATTGGGAGACAATTTAGACTAGGAATCTGAGACATGTTGAATTGATCTAATTCACCTAATGCAAAGTTTTAGGGAGGGGATACGGGACTATGGGACTTGTTTGGGTTGCCTGTTACAATCTGTATCTCATGAAATGGCTATATTGTCTATAGATGGTGATGCTTTTACTAAGCAAAAAAAGTTGTCTGACATTATGCTGGCCGATGTTCGTCTTAAAGGGTGCTGAAATTCTAAACTCCAACCTTGAGGCATCAACAGGTTTCATAGTTGTTGGGCATTATCCCACAGATCCCTCTCACCCTAATACACACAGCAGCACTGTTAATAAGTATACTAGCGACATTCGACATAGGTTCACTGAAAAAAAGTTTATTGATCTGAATATTTAGGCTGAAGAGCAATGTTTCTAGAGATCATTGAGAAATGAATCTTCCAGTGCTACTCACATAGATGCAAATGATCCTGAGCGTCAGCAGGTGGTTTACTAAAACCAGCAACTGCCATTGTGTTCTGATAATCTCTATACAAACACAGAGTGAACCGGTCTGTTGTAGGCCTGGAGGAAGCCCTCTTATTTCAATGCCGTTATTAGACAGCCAGATCTCCATTGAGTCTTTCAATAACATTACTTACGTCACTGCAGAACTGCTGATTTTACAAAACATTTAAAAAAAAAGAAGATCCTATGATGAGTGACTGAATGTGTGTGTTACTAGTCCTGCAATTTCTACTTTTTTTAAAGTTTCCATTTATATTTAAAGGAGTAGTGGGTTTCCCCCTCTTAGAAGTTGGCAGTACTGAGATTTCTTAGCACTTTTCGGTTTTGTATTTTCAGTTGTCTGCTTACTGATTTTAACCTGACTATTGAAATTACTGATTCTTAGTAAACCGCATATCCTTGTTGTCAATCTGACATAGTCTGAGCTCTGTCTGATGCCAATTCTATCAGATCATTGCTCACACTGACATAATTATGATATGACCCCAATCTGCAATCAGTTCTGTAGAGCAAAAATCCTAAATAGGCAAACGTTGTCCTGATTTTAACAGCTTGATAGCTTCAGAAATACTCTCATTACATAATATAGCATCACACAAACTGAAACTGAATAACACAGATTATTTTATATGCAGACACTCATAAAGGTGAGCTTGGGACATACTTTAGTTTGTAATTATAGTTCACGTAGTGCCAAGTATTACTTGGTGACCGAGGGAGGACTAGCCCAGTGCAGAGTAGTGAATGGGCTTGTTTTTCAATCCTAGATCAGCACAGAAACCTCCTCAATATACCAAAACATAACAAAAAAAGTATGGAGGATATTTTCTGTTGGGGGCTCCAGTTATGCATGATGATGTCATAAGATACTCCCCTGCTCTCTTACTGGCTCCTTTGTAACATAGTGGGGAGGACCAGGTGGCTGTTTACAGCTTTTTTTTTTTTTTTTTTACCTGCCTTTCAACACAAAGAGAGGAGATTGACCTGATCAAACAGGATCATAACTCTGCCCCCTTGTTGTGTAATAGTTACATTACCCTCCCATTAAATACAAGTCTATGGTCAGAATTCTAACTTATAGAATGCATTCTGTGTCCCCTGCCCTATAGTGAGATACTAGTGCTGTAAAGTCACTAGGGTGTGGCACCGAACAACAGTATATTTCACAAAATGGCAGCGCCCAGTCACACTTCTATAGTTACATATTTTATTAAATACACATAAGAAAAACAAAAGATCTAAAATCAACAATACAAAATCTTGCCGGGTATGCCTCCGTGACAACGGGAAGTCTCGCAATATTTTGGCAGGGGCCAAAAAACTGATCGTGTCTCTGCAATTGTGTCACCACAAGGTGATCGGTTGCCAGGAACAAAAAGTGAACCATGCATCACTAAGGGGTTAATTAGGAAGAGAATCCCATTGGAACTACCTTGATTATTTAATTGATTTCCATCTGAAAACATATACTGAGTGGAAGCATGTGGATAAAACACACACAAAAATTACATTTGTAAGCTTTGAATAAGAAATAGATGGTGTTAAAGCAATGTTTATACTGTGAATGTAGATAATAAAATAATTAGCATGAACAATACATTGTATTAGGGGAATTTAAGACACATGCATACAGAGAAAATGTGCTTTAAATGTGTCGGTGGTGTTTACTGTTTGGCATCACATATTGCCTTGGTATGCAAATGAACTACGTTTATCATAGGAAATGTTCAGTTTGCATATCAAGCCACAATTTGATCAACAGGAGACACCACAGGCCCATTTTCTCTTAAGTCATGCATTTTATGGTAATTCTGCTCATTTATTGGTTTTTTTTTTGTTTTGTTTTTATTTTCTTGAGATTCACACTATAAACATTATTTTGGTAACTGAGACACTTTTTAAGGTGACCTAAATTCTGAAAATGCAATTGAATGGGATGGTTGCTTAGGGTACTAGTAACAAAATAGTGTAAAAATGAATAAATAAAAACAAAATATTCCTGGTGATTCCCATGATGTCCAAACACTCTTTCACAATCTTCTAATTCACTTGCATAGAACAGAGAGAAATGAATCTGTAGTCAGCTATAAAACTGTAGATAAGGAAGGACAGTGACTGTTTAATCACTTATTAACAAGTCAATCCTTTGTGTGCACAAATCAGCAGTTATTTCGAAATGGCCTTGCAATAAGGCTGGTTTCACTTTCATTCTGAATTGATACATTGTTTGAAAGGGAAACCATCAGGACATTTTGTTAATAATTCTGGTTAAATGTGACCTTAAAGAGACAGTATAGTCCACTTTTATTCATTTTTGTGATAATAGATTTTTTGCAGCGATATACAGTTTAGAAACCTTCCTACATTTATCAGTACAGAACACAAATTGGAACATATTCTGGCCCGTTGGTGAAAAATGCCACAGTGTAAGCAATTTATTACTATAATAATATATTCAGCTATACATGTTACTGGATTTTTATTGGATTAACAAGCTGTGGTTTCTAAAATATTACAGGTTCTGAGATCTCTCTTTCTGAGAACTAAATAAAACAAGTAGGTATAGGTAATTTCCATTAATTCTCATGGAGATTTAAATATTCTTTGGGCTTTTAAAATAATTTTCTGTAATGTTAAATTGCACATCAAAGATCATCAATTTGCAGAATGACCAACCCGAGGCTGCTGCCAGTCTAGCCTTGTATGTAATATGAGATGCTCAGTGCCCACTTGTCATTCGGGGTGTGGCAAATATTTACTAAGCAACTACAAGGGAAAATGTAACAGCGGAGTGCCAAAGGGGCTCAGAATACATTGCAATGCATGGCTTTGTCTGCAGCTCTGGCACAAGCATAGCTTTGTTCATATTTCTGGCTCTGAAAGTGTTAACACACAATGTCCTACACATAGCCAGCCACAGTTCTAAATATCAGTCCGTGCTTGGACAGTGAGAATTGGTCCCTATTGAGCAAGGATAAAAGCTCCATAGAAATGATTTAATGAGACCAAGAACTGCCCTGACTTTGCATTGATAAATATAGCAAAGCTTTTCATTTTGCTCTTTTTTTTTCTTTTATCATAAGTTTGGGCCAAATGATAATAAATGGCCTAATGACTGGAGAGTCTGTAATCCAACCATTCACTGTATAACATTCAGTTGCATATTCATCAATATGAAGCCTCACCCTCGACCCTCATCACATAGGCCTCACACATCATTAAAGTCTATGCAAAAATTAGGCCCAATTGGGATTTGCTGGGTCATATCTATTCATGGCCCCACCATTAAACCTGGACATGAGCAGTTATTGTGAAGCGAGGACTACCTTACTCCTTGGAAGCTTATACCATTATATTACATTAACATTTATTTATATAGCGCCGGCTATTTACATAGCGCCACTAAGTTAGATGAACAAGAACAGACTGATACATAAGGTAGAGAGCCCTGCTCGCAAGCTTAAAATCTAGAGGGAGTGGGGGACTATATAAAAATGGATATGTGTGTGTGTGTGTTTATATATATATATATATATATATATATATATATATATATACATATATATATATATATACATATATATACATATATATATATATATAAATTGGTATGTATATATATAAACAAAATTCACATATATTTATGTATATAATCCAGTTGATACATTGTGTTTATTACATCGTATATTTTAAATCCCTGTCTGTCAGCCACACTGGATCCCTCACTGGGTGTGTGACATGCTGCACTGCCCTCTGTACCGAGAGTCAAACTGATGCCAGCAGTAAACATTTTAGCTTCATCTGATGTTTTTTTCTTTCGAATGCAAATACTCTTAACCACTGGGAAATCAATCAAGTCACCGTTTTCTGAGAAAAAAAAAAGCACAGAAAAGAAAGCAGTATTTAACATTCAAGATATCGTCATAATAGTGATCATCTAATCATTAGCCAGCATAAACCACAACTTCCTCAGCGGAAGCTGCAGCCATACTCCTCACCTTCTCAGAAACCTAAAAAGTTTAAAAATATCCAGAGATTACTGCAAAAAGTAGACAGCATAAAATAGGTTTGTCAAAGTTTGTGGCTCCAAAATAGCGTGTCAGTTTCCATGTATCATGTACATTTTAGGAACTAAATTCATTTTGTACACGCAATTCAGTGAACAAACACTTTAAAGAGTATCCAAAACCCTTTATTTGTTGCAGGACATGACCAACATGGGGCTCATGGGCCAAATCCGTAAATCTGACCGCAAGGTGCAGCACAATTGACTTAACTATCCATCTTTTCATTAAACATTCCCCCCATATAGTCTTCCCAATTTTCTAAATACATTCATATAAACTCATCTTTCTTCCAAGTTAAGATCCATTAACCTTTCCTGGTAAGTTTTATCCTTCAACCCATGAACCAGTTTAGTAGCCCTTCTATGAACTTTCTCCAAAGTATCAATATCCTTCTGGAGATACGGTCTCCAGTACTGTGTACAGTACTCCAAGTGAGGTCTCACTAGTGCTCTGTACAATGGCATGAGCACTTCCTTCCTTCTAGCGATAATGCCTCTCCCTGTATACCTTATTTGCTTGAATATAAGACAAGGTTTTTTCAGAGCAAATGCTCTGAAAAAGTCCCTCGTCTTATATTAGAGGTAGTCTTATAATCTGACCTCAAATCGAGGTCAGATTATAAGACAGGGATCCAGGTCCCCCACAGAGCTGCAGGGGACTTGGATCATCCTCGCTAACAGCCGGAGGATGTCTGCGCGATGCAAGCAGACATTCTCCCCTGCCGCCCGGCACGACCACCAGGAACCCTGGATCCTTCCGCCGGCCTCCACTAGCCACCAGGAGAATCGGGCAGCCAGGGTGGTTGAGGGGAAGAGAAAGACAAAGGGAGGGAGGGAAGGGGAAGAGAAAGACAAGGGGAAAGAGGGGAAGAGAAAGACAAGGGGAGAGAGGGGAAGAGAGAGAAAAGTTTGGGGGAAGGGGGAGACAATGTGGGAGGGGGAGAGAGATAACAAGGGAAGGGAGAGGGGAAAGAAAGACAAGGGGAGGGGGGAGAGAAAGACAAGGGGAGGGGGGGTAGAGAAAAGACAAGATGGGGGAGAGAAAGACAAGGGGAGGAAGGGGGAGAGAGAGAAAAGTTTGGGGGGAGGGTGAGACAACGTGGGAGGGGGAGAGTGATAACACTGGGGGAGAGAGAGGCAGCATTGGCACATAAAAGGAAATAAAAACAAGAAATGCATTTGTTTAATATCATCATTTTTATTAAATATTAAAAAGCAATTTACACGTGAATATATACAAGTTAAACTTTTTTCCTACCTATAGGGTAGTCTTATATTCAGGCTTTTAGTTTTTTTCCTAAAGGAATATCCAAAGTTTGGGGGGTCGTCTTATGATCAGGGTCCTCTTATATTCGAGCAAATACAGTAACCAAGCATTCTGCTAGCATTTCCTGCTGCTCTATTACCTGGTCTAGTTACCTTTTAAGGCCTGTGTTGTTGAGATTTGGACTGTATCAAATTTTCTGTATTCTGCCCTTGGGTTTTACATCCAAGGTGCATTATCTTAGATTTATCCACATTAAATGTAACTTGCCACAGCTCTGACCATTTTTCTAGTTTACCAATTTATTTGGCTTATCCCTCCAGGAACATCAACGTTTTGCAAATCTTTGTATCATCATCAAAAAGACATACCTTCTGCAGTATCACTGTAATAGGTCGATGAGCACACGATCACTTGGACTCCTGAATCCGAATTCTCCTAGCACAGATGCAGGATAGTGATGCCAGCGGATCCAGCTGACAAATGTAAATAATATAGGAGAGGGAACACTGAATGTACTGCTGTACAATTGCAGGCTTACGACTAGGGAAGCAGTTCCAAAACACGTCCAGTAGTTTGCCGTTTTTTTGCCTTTGTAAATGAAATAAAATAGTGACCAGTAGCCCGACGGCAAGCACGATTTATTTTGCCTTCAGTGTTTCCCTTTCCTGTCTTATGCAATAATAATTCTTTTTTTGTAATTAATAAAAATATTAAGGAGAGTGGGGTCCAAGAACAGATCCCTGAGGTACCCCATGACTCTAGGGTTGCCACCTTTTCCTAAAAAAATACCGGCCATATATGTGGGCGGAGCCCCAAAGAGGCGGGGCTACAACACGCACACAGTGACAGTCATACACAGGGACAGTAGCACACACACAGTGACAGTAGCACATACATACAGTGACAGTCTCACATACATTCACACAGTGATAGCAGCACACACATACACACATAGGGTTGCCACCTTTTCCTCCATAAAATACTGACCATAGCTGTGGGCTGGCAAGGGCAGTGCCACAAAAGGTGCATATTTAAAGTCGATGTAAACGATACGTGCAGACATCCCCCGGCTGCCCCCACTAGCCACCAGGGAAAGAGAACAAGGTGAGGGGGGTGGAGGGAGGGAGGGGGGACCAGAGCAACAAGGGCAGTGAGGGGGGGGGGGGGGGGGGCAGAGATAGACAAGAGGAGGGAAGGGGGGAAGACACAGAGACAAAGGAAAGGGAAGAGGGGAAGAGAGAGACAAGGGGGGGGGGAAGAGAGAGACAAGGGGAGGGAGGGGAGAGAGAGAGACAAAGTTGGGGTCAAGGGAAAGAGAGAGGCAGCATTGGCACATAAAAGGAAATAAAAACAATAAATGCATTGTTTTATATAATTTTTTTATATATACAAGTTGAAATTTTTTCCTATAGGGTAGTCTTATATTCAGGCTTTTAGTTTTTTTCCTAAAGGAATATCCAAAGTTTGGGGGGTCGTCTTATAATCAGGGTCGTCTTATAATCGAGCAAATACGGTATTAGTGAGTTATGTGAGTGTGTATTAGTCAGTGTTATCTGTGCATTAGTGTGTTTGTTAGTGCACCACTGTTCACTATTTTGTAGTAAAAGGAATGAGTATTCATAAGGATGATGTTATAATTATGTCATGTACCCGTGGCCAGAAACTAGACAATGTATGTATAGACAGTCCATCTATAGTGAGTTATGTGAGGACATTCAAACAGTGGTGGATCCAGGGGGGGGGGGGGGGGCAACGGGGCAATTGCCCCCCCCCCCCCCCCCGAGAAGAGAAAGAAAAAAAAAACGCTTTAAAAAAAAAAAAAAAAAAACGCTTTAAAAAAAAAAAACGACACGCTTGCAGCCTGTCTGCCAGGCTGCACGGGGAGCCGAACAGGCAGCACAGAGAAAGCTCCGTGCTGCCTGTTCGGCTCCCCGTGCAGTCTGACACGGAAGTGCCGACAGGTCACGTGACCGGCGCGCTGACGTCATACGCGCGCCGGGTCACGTGACCTGTCGGCACAACCGCCTGGGAGCCGAACAGGCAGCATGGGGGAGACCATGCTGCCTGCCACTAGCCACCAGGGGATAAGGTAAGTGCTGGGGAGATGGGGGGCAAATAGTCTGGGGCTTAATAAATGGCTAATAACACTGCATATTGGGCAAATTTGAAGGGGCATATAAAATGGCAACTAACAGTGGCAAATTACTGGGCAAATTGGCAGGGGAATAAAATGGCAACTAGCACTGGCATATTACTGGGCAAATTGGAAAGGGCTTTTTAAATGGCAATGAACACTGGCATATTTCTGGGCAAATTGGAAGGGGGTTATAAAATGGCAACCAACACTGGCATATTACTGGGCAAATTGGAAAGGGTTATAAAATGGCAACGAACACTGGCATATTACTGGGCAAATTGGAAAGGGCTTATAAAATGGCAATGAACACTGGCATATTACTGGGCAAATTGGAAGGGGGTTATAAAATGGCAACTAGCACTGGCATATTATTGGGCAAATTGGCAGGGGCATATCAAATGGCAACTAGCACTGGCATATTATTGGGCAAATTGGAAGGGGCATATAAAATGGAAACTAACACTGGCATATTACTGGGCAAATTGGAAGGGGCTTTTAAAATGGCAACTAACACTGGCATATTACTGGGCAAATTGGAAGGGGCTTATAAAATGGCAACTAACACTGGCAAATTACTGGACAAATTGGCTGGGGCATATAAAATGGCAACTAATTGTTTTTGGTTATAAAAATGGCAAAAAAAATAAATAAATAAAAAATAAAATAAAATGGCAACTAGTACTGGCATATTATTGGGCAAATTGGAAGAGGCGCATTAAATGGCAAATAACACTGGCATATTATTGGGCAAATTAGCAGGGGCATATTAAATGGCAGATAACACTGGCATATAATTTATTGGGCAAATTGTCAGGGGCATATTAAATGGCAAATAACACTGGCATATTATTGGGCAAATTGGCTGGGGCATATTAAATGGCAACTAACACTGGCATATTATTGGGCAAATTGGCTGGGGCATATTAAATGGCAAATAATACTGGCATATTATTGGACAAATTGGCTGAGAGAGCCATAAATGGGAAGGGAGAAGAGAGAGACATAAATGGGATGGTAGAGGAGAGACGGACAGACATGGGTTGGCAGAGGAGAGACAGACAAACATGGGATGGCAGAGGAGAGACAGACAGATATGGGATGGAAGAGGAGAGACAGACAGATATGGGGAGAGGAGATAGACAGACATGGGAAGGGAGAGGAAAGAGACATAAATGGGAAGGGAGAAGAGAGAGACATAAATGGGATAGTAGAGGAGAGACAGACAGACGGGATGGGAGAGGAGAGGCAGAGAGATGGTAAATGAGAGGAGAGACAGACGGACATGGGAAAGAAGAGGATACATAGACGGACATGGAAGTGAAGAGGAGAGAAACGGATATGGAAGGAAGAGAGACAGAGGGACACGGGGAGTGAGAGGAGTGTGACAGACATGGGAGAGAGGATAAGACAGACGGACATGGCAGAGAGGAAAAGACAGATGGACATGGGAGAGAGGAAAAGACAGACTGACATGGGAGAGAGGAAAAGACAGACGGACATGTGCCCCTCCCGAGATCAGACTCTGGATCCGCCCCTGCATTCAATGTTCAGGTTTTAAAGGTCACTATTGCAAAAATTAACAAAGGAAATTTTTATTAAATTGTAATTTATGTACAATGTTTAGTATAGCTGGAATGAAATATGGCTTTGGCACTCATGTCCCACAAAAATAATACTTACCAATATTTTATAGAAATGATGTCTAAATATAAATAATGTATTTTTAATTTTACAATAAGACACATCAGGCAAGTAAATACATGGTCACAGGTTCTTAATTTAATATATTAAAGGAAATACACACAAAAAACACATTATTTGACCATAATCCTGAATACAAACTGTGAAGTGTTCTGTACCACCACCAGCATTTTGTGACATACCAGTAATTTAGAAAACAGTGGTGTGCTGCCATTTTAATTTTCTAACATACAAATTGTGGGTTAAATCAAACACAATTATCCCAAGCTGTTTAATTTCCAGCCAAGTATATTTTACTAAAGCTCCTTTAAAGTTTAAAAGCACCCTCTTAAACTTAAATTTAAACATTTTATTTGGAAATTAATATAACAATTTAGTGTTTTCTCCACAAATAAGCTTACTTTGAGTATTTTATAGCTGTGTACATCCAAAAAAAAAATAGTTTTAGGATTAATTGTATTGGAAAGCATGGGAGCTTCTGGGCAACACAGCTTTATGTTAATATTACCAGCAAACCTGTTTCAGTGTGGGTCAATGATCATTTTTGTAGGTTTTTAAAACAATATTTTATTTTTATTTTGTCAGCAAGACATTACAGTGGTATAGAGGGAACTAGGGAGCACTAAATTATGTGTTGGTAATGAGCAAAACAACTTAAACAAATCATTGTTTATGGATGATAACTACCACCAGCTTAGTTATTGAAGTGAGGGGCACTTACTGTATTTGCTCGATTATAAGATGACCCTGATTATAAGACGACCCCCCAAACTTTGGATATTCCTATAGGAAAAAAACTAAAAGCCTGAATATAAGACTACCCTATAGGAAAAAAGTTCAACTTGTATATATTCACATGTAAATTGCTTTTTTAATAAAAAATAATATCAAAAAATGCATTTCTTGTTTTTATTTCCTTTAATGTGCCAATGTTGCCTCTCTCTTTCCCTTGCCCCCAGCTTTCTCTCTCCCCCCCCCTTAGTGTTGTCTCTCTCTCCCCCTCCCTCCTTGTTACTCTGTTCCCCCCTCCCTCCCCTTGTCTCTCTGCCCCCCTCCCCCTGTTGCTCTGTCTCTTCCCCCCTCCCTCCCCTTGTTGCTCTGTCCCCCCCCCTCCCCGTCTCTCTGCCCCCTCCCTCCCCCTGTCTCTTCCCCCCTCCCTCCCCTTGTTGCTCTGTCCCCCCCTCCCCCTGTCTCTCTGCCCCCCTCCCTCCCCCTGTCTCTCTGCCCCCCTCCCTCCCCCTGTCTCTCTGCCCCCTCCCTTCCCCTCACCTGTAACTCGATCCCTGGTGGCTAGTGGTGTTATGGGCACTTGCAGAAATTACAGGTTTCGTTACCCCCCTTCTTCCACCTTGTTACTTACAGTGGAAAGTTTTGTTGCTTCAACTGTGTTCTTTTTGTTATCAAACTGGCTTCACGCCCAGCTTCGCAAGTAAGATGTTTAGACTAAAGACGCCATTTTGTCCTGCTAGGCCAGGACATGTACCTCATTATTATGTCATGGCCTTGTCTGTTTGCCAAGAATTCAAGACTTAAGGTTAATTAATATTTTCTTGATTGACCGAGATTTACCCCAAAGTAAACCATAGCTACCTGTTTTAATGTATCATATGGTATTTTTCCTGCCCATAAATGACCGGAAGTAAGGTGATCTAAAATCTATATAAACACTGATTGTCAGTAAGTTGACACAGAATGAGGAGACTATGTTGATGCGACAGCATTAACACAAGAATGAGAGATTAACCTGTAAACAACCAGGAGGGTATGTGATTGTATTTACTTATTGCAAGTATATACATTTAACTTTATTTACTCTGCTTTTATTATGGATTATTAAGCTATTTTTATACATTGTCTATATTTATTTATATTCAGTAAAAGATTTAAAAAGACAAAAGGTTATTGCTTCCAACTCCCTATTTTTATTGTATTCTCAATTATTTATAAATATAAATAGAGAAACCTGCTGATCTATATAATATTGTTGTTAAAAGATATCTGTATGGTTAGCCCTGCTAAATTCTAAGCAATTAAGACGTTAAGGACAGAAATAGGGTACTTAGCGGTTACAGTGGGGGCAGCCGGGGGATGTCTGCACGATACGTGCAGACATCCCCCTGCTACCCGATTCTCCCTGGTGGCTAGCAGGGCAGCGGAGGATGTCTGCGCGATGAAGTACCTGGCTTCATCATAGAAGTCCCAGTGGTCGTGCCGGGCGGCAGCAGGGGGAGTCTGCGCTCATTCTGGTGACCCCATTGTTTGAGCTAGTGAATATTGAGTATTTTTAGTGGCTGCAGGAGGAGAGCATTCGATTTATATTTTCACCCTTTTTACCAATGTAGGGTTGAAGTAACTGTCAGGGCGTCTAGGTATATGTACTGTCACATTTATTTTTATTATGAATGGCTGCCAGTTTATGAATGGAACACATTGTGCAATACGTGAAATTTCACTTCAGTATTCTGCAGACTTAAAAAAAAAAAAGATTTTAAGGAAGAAATGACAGCATGTTACGTAGAGTAAACAGGGCCCAGCAGAAACGTCCTCTTTCCTGGTCACATGATGACATTATACAAAGAGCTGAGGCTTTGAAATCCAACGTATTTGCAATCCCCTCATGGGATACAAGGGAGTTCAAATCTTTGTCCAACTACTTAAAAATGAATTGATGAATGAATATTAATGCTAACACCTAAACAAAAGCAGTTTCCATTCATCCAATTGATGCTGAGCACCGTATTTACTGCTTGTACTGAGATAATGAATGGCTTAATGCTGGATAGGGTTGCCACCTTTTCTTCAAAAAAATACCGGCCTTGGTACTGTCTCCTTAGACTTAACGTGGGCCCGATGCCAATTTTTTTTACCGGCCTGCCGGTTAAATACCGGCCAGGTGGCTATCCTAATGCTGGACCAAATACATTTCTAATTCTTCTCATTTTATTTTAGTATTTGAGCACACTGGCAAAAGTGAAAGGTTAAGTTAACCTGGGAACCTTGAAGGGACCTGATCAAGGCTGTCTAGAATGCTAAGCTATTCTTGCTCAAAGAGTCTATGAAGTTTCTCACTTCTGGTGATAATATGATAGTAATACTGGTCCTCATAAAACATTAACTCACCTGAGATTCATACCTGTCATGACTTCAACTCTAAACTTTGTGATCAAATCACTCTGGAAACTCATAGAAGCCCCCGAGTTTAAGGCTTCCTATGTCCGCAAGTTAAGGTTATCCCTTATTATTGCCGTGTTACGCTGCCTATCTCTCAGTGGGTTAAACAGCTATATATTATATAGCTGGGAAATACAATTATGTGCATGTCGCTAATAGTGACAAATAAATATTGCGAACCAAAAATATGGAAACCATCAGTCTCATCTGTACTAAGGTACTTTGGAAGGTCAGGGCGTGAGAGCTTTTATCAGCAGCTGAGAGGTTAACAAATGGACGACGGTTGTGATACAGCATAAACATAAACACTGGCATATTTAAAAAAATCATATTCAATTCTGCGTCATAAGGATAAATATGACATCAAAAGAAAGCCATACCATTTCTTAAAACAATCATTTATAGTATGCTTGAGTACACTGAATGAGAGAGAGAAATCGCAGTTAAACACACACATAACCTTTCCCCACCAGAAAGCTCTTGTCTGTAAGGGGTTAAGTTTGCATGGGAAAACACAGTTAAGAATCTGTGGTACTAAGCACAGTACTTCCTTGAGCAAAGAATACTGTGACAGTCATGTGAATTCCCTAAACGGATGCTGTTAATTGTATTATACGCTGGCTTGGCATTGGGTGAATTAGTGGAGCAGTGTGTCTGGCAGTGAAAAGTAGCAGTTGGTAGTGTGATCTCAATCTGATTTATTGTACTCTATTCTCACCATGATCTGAGATCTCAGATAATACGTCCTGACACTTTATATGATAATGGATTCCGCTTATAGATATGGCTCATAGAAACTTTTATCATGACTGCTCATATTCTATGTGCTGAGTTAAACAGAAAGACTGGCCAGATACGTGTAGAAACGAGGGGATCATATAATAGTAAAGGTGTAGTATCCATGGGTGTGTTTGTGTCCTGAGGAGAGAGATTAAAGCTCTTCCCATTGAATCTAAAATGCGGGTGGAGCATGGCAAAAATAAGACAGAAAATGCAGAAAGTTTGTGTATTTGATAAAAAAAATTGTAGAATTTCATAGCAATGGACAGATTTACTACAAACCACATACTTCCCCACAAAACCCCCCAAATTAGGACAAGCTGACATTTTCTGATGGTAGATTTAAGATGTATACAAAGAGTTGTTCTACATTTTACTGCAGATTTTGAGGATATAGTGCCCACTGGAATTATGCTGGTAAGGTTGGTGGATTCACAACATTGTACCCTACCTAACATAGATTATGATGACAGATAATTGGCCCGTGAGATCTGTCCATCACAAAATCTTAGATTTATTTGGTCAGCATAACCTTACCATACAGAACAACATGGCCATCAGGTGATGGAAGATAATGGGGGTGTGGCTTGGGAGATAGCCAGTGTGGAAAGGGGAGTGTCATACCTCAGTAAATGATTGAAATTCAAGTTGGGATGGTGGTCCTGAATCGGAACAATCCCATGTAATACAGGACAGCTGGGACAGGTTTCACGGTTTAACAAATTAATTGATGGAAAAAGGGATAGGTTCTGTTTGTATTCTGTGTTAATGTATGTTATGTGTATATTTGTAATTTAATATTTCGTATTTTTCAGTACTATTCTGGCTGATTGTGTGGTTCAGACACCTCTTACCTGCTTTCCAAGGGAAATTCTCACAGTTTGCCATGGTAGCACTTGAATGTGTTCTTATGGTACAAATAAAGGCTAAAATGTTTTTTATTATTACTCAATACCGTATTGTTTCATGCCAATCCCTGCTTTATGCTGCTATTCTATTCTATTCTTTTCTGTATAATTTCTATCCTATATGTTCTTTATTCTGCAAATTTTGGGGAATCCCTGCCTAACTGTGTAGAAATATTTTTAAACTAAGTGGAGCCAGATGTGACCTATAAAGATTTTTTTCCCATATCCAGTCTCATCCTTGCTTCCCTCTCAATGACCTTAATCATCTCAGTCTGCCACTGCTTAATCTGCAAAGTTTGTTCCTGAAGAATGAATGAGAACAACAGACAAACTTAAAAAGATATTCCCAGATTGTCTGACAATCCCTCTAAAGGACTGAAAGGAAAAACATCAGAGTTTGCTTTGGAATGGTAGAGAGGCCTACAAATAGTTAGGATTCCAAGACTCCCGCAGGAATGAGCCTACTAAAATGGTGGAACAAGACTTAGCACAATGATGCAGAATAATTTCATTGTGCTGTAATCTAAGTAACATATGTGTGTCTGATATTTCAATTCTATATCTGAATAGTGTTGTCACCTTAGACATTTTTTTCTGGATGTATATTGATTACTTGTGCGTTATTGCTTTTTGGTAATAAATAGATGTTGCGTTGATCCAGAAGTATGCAAGGCAATTATTTGACATATCCAGAGTAAAATTATTTATATATATATTCATGGCTCATCTAACACCTACAGTGTGCTGTTATGGAACCACATGAATGTACCATTTCCTTGGCTCCTACAAATAGAACTACTGCTGAATTGGTCTGTTTGGCTCCTAAAGTGTGTGTGCGTGTATGTGTGTGTATATGTGTATATGCAACACACAGACTGTGATTACACAATTCTTGAAATGAGCACAGCAATTTCTTCTCATTTCATGAATTTGATGCACAATTAATTAGTTGTGCAGAAATACATATGTGCACACATTGTGAAATATGCACTGGTGCACGGTTTACAACGTGATTATTTTTCTTGGATACATTACATTCTGCCCGTCAGACAGAAAATAAATTAATTAAACAAGGAAGTTCCTATTATATTCCCTTGTGATTAATTAATTGGTTCCATGCTGATACTTGTGAAGTTCTACATTCTGTATGGCAGCGAGAAACTGTTTAGGTGTGGATGCACACCTAGCATGTAGCAGCCGCGCTGCGTATTTCTGGGGGATGTGTGTCGTATACTTTTACTGCTGGTTGAATTGGCAGAGTGAGTGACTCTGTTGCCGAATTCGTAGCTGCCGTCGGCCCCTAGGATGTAACTTGTGTATTTGTGGGGGTTTGTGTGCTGGCTGTTCTCAGTGAGATACACAAGATACATCCTGTCTCCGAGTGCCGGGTGTGCTCCCTGGAACTGTTACATGTATGCACTCTGGCAACTACCATTTATAAACAATGTGTATTATTATGTATATGATCAGCAGTCTACAACTACAAATATTATCTCAATCACCCCATGTTTCATTAACAACCATTAGTTCATATAGATGACAAACACATTCATAAGATATTGTATTTAATACGCAGTTCTCAGAATGGGCTGATGGGACAATGGTCCCAATCCATGTGTTTCCTGTGTTCTGGTAACGTGTTCAGTGCTTTTCATCCCCTTGTATGTCACTATCAGTATGCCAAAATTGCCTGTTCTTTGCACCCTCCCCTTTGCTGTCTCACATTTCCCCTGAGCTTTTCATCCTTAGGACATGATCTCTTGTACTAATTCTTACTCACAAATCCATGCAAATAAATTGCTTGATTCACGCAGGGTTTGTACAAATTTCCATTTTAACTCTCCAGTATACATAAATCTCATATAAACCCTGGAGAAATTCCAGGAATAAGGAAGCCAAACACATTGTCTGGTTAGTACATTCATCATATTTCTCAGGAAGACCGGATTACTCATTACATTCACTTCTGCCACATTCACTGAGATTTTGGCATGTTTTAGTACTTAAATATCTTTCTTTTTTACTGAGCCTGTGTGCTTTTTTTTTGCAGTGTGCATACAGGTAATGTTTTTCGTTTAGTCTCAAAAAGTGCTTGGTATGTGGGCTGGATGTTTTAACAAAACTATCTGTTTAAACTTTGGGGTTGCATATCTAATGTTAAAGAAATCTAAGAAATCTAGATATGACTGTTCCTTTAAATGATCCAGAAATGTTTCCATTATATAGTGCTGGGTGATATATTGGTTCACTTCACATAGCAATGGGACATGCCAAGCTCTACAACTCCTAATCTTTCTCATATTAGCTTAATCATCTTTTGCTAGACAATCTCATATCCTACCTAGCTCTATCGTAGGGGGAAGAAAAATTATACAGTTTGGTGGGAAAGAGGAACAATCCTTTTGTTAAGTTTTACTTTATTTTGTTACTTAAAATGGTACTTCAGTCAAATAGTTTTTTCTATAGAGTGGAGGACGATTCAATAATTTTTTTTTTTTTTTTAAATTTCTGTAGCATGCAAGAACATGGCTCCTTGGGTGACCACATTGCTGTTTTATACTAGTGAGCTTTAACCAGTAAAATATAGATTGCTCTTTACTTTATCCCTGGAGTGTGTATTTTGAAGATGGCAGTTGTGTGTCTATTGTCGGCAAAATAAATTTATTTGGAAAATTGCATCAAGTGTAGGCTTTTCAAAAAAATAAAACGTGATTATTGTCTGGACCGTTTTGGCTAATGATTTAAAGGCTTTATGTTCAGCACATGTTGCCTTTTTTTGACAGATTTGTTGGAAAGTTCTCCGCAAGGGTAGCCAATCTTTTAAGTGAAATAGTTGTTTGCATATTGTATTTAAATACGGACTACTATTAACGGTATTATTCAACACTGAATTAGTGTATTTGTTATATGGCTGTTACCACACATACATTAGTGTATGTTTGGGTTCTTTGCCTGCAGTTTGGCACATCCAAGAGCGAAACACCAGTTCCTGTTACACTAACCACATTTGTCACTTTGTATTTTTCATGTGCATCAGTAAACCATTGGATGTATAAGTTACCCACAAATCATGAAGGTGGACAGTTCATGAAATTTATAGTTTTTTGCCCATTTCATGAACTGTACATATCTCTTGCACCAATCATGTTGTGTATAGGACCCAGCACATTTCACATATCATTTCAGAAATCATTGTGCAAAATGCTACACATTTCATTAACTGTACAAGGACATTGTACAATTCACAGAGTGTGCATTTCATGAATTGTGTACTTACACGATTTGGGTGTTACATATACGTGCTGTTTGAAAGTGACCTCCCTCGCACAGTTTACAATGGGGTGAGTGCCGACTGGTCACATAATCCAGGCACGTGTCTGGAATCAGAGCGCTGGGTCACGTGACCTGTTGGCACTCACCCGTCAAACCGCTTGGGGAGTCCAACAAGCAGCGTGGTAGTTTGTCTATGCACCGGGGCAGCTCACAGACACCATACTGCCTGCTCGCACCAGTCGTCTCTGCCGGCAGGATTTTTTTGCCACCACCGAGGCAGACAAGGTAAGTGCCGTCCCTAGGCACTTACCTTGATTAGGAAGATTAGGAAATGAGGCCATAAAGCATTGCTGTTATCAAAATCCTGCTATTGTCTTTTGAACTGGTAACAGCTAAATTATCAGCTGGTGTCCTTACTACCATTTCCAACCGTAGCATGGGCCCATGAATGATAGTAACCTGTCTGCAGTGTTGGGCTGGAAATATCTGCACAGAGACAGCAGAGTATCATTCTATGCCAAGAGCCGTATGCTAAGGAAGCCCTTTTGTTAACATCTACCCTGTGCTCTCTCTAGTCTGTGCATGTACCAGCATAATTAAAGTGATAAAATAGATGACAGTCCAATATAATCAGTGTTTTGTACCACAAGGAGTTAAAACTGCTGGGTTTTATGGTGATCGACAAGTTTTCCTGTAAGGAATCAACAATTCCCACCGTGGGAGTAATAGCAGAACATACACATTTTGTACTGTTAATTGGAAACATTAGCTCGGAGGCCGTTGGGGAGATTTTTAATCTAGGCACAGTCCTATCCAGTTAACACTTTCACTGGCATGACAGACAGAAATAAGTGTGTTATAGCGAGAGAGTGAACTGTTCCTTGCAACTGCTTCCAGGTGGAAGATTTAATCAGCTGGATTATTTTGTATAGCAAAACAAACATGGATCTTACTGTCTTGAGATGTATTGAGACCAGGTAAGATCTCTGGTCTCTGGAGGGCAATCATGGAGGTTGCTCCAAGGGTAATCCACTCTATTATCTGTACTACTAATAGATGGTTTCCAGATCTGCCATTTTTTTTACTGGACAAACCAAAACCTTCAATTCTGGATATTACCTTCTGATGGCTTCTGAATGGTGCCACACAATTAGATTGTGTCCGTTGTGTGGCTCGTGGCGTGATGTTACACAATTGAATCATGTGGTATCTGGGGCACATTACTGATGTACACTGGGTGTTAAACATTTACACGCTGTCCTTTAGGTTTGAAAGGAAATCTATTAATTAGTGAAGGAGTTGATCCTGTAACATAATCTGTGATGAACTGGCTGGTTTTACTCGTTAATATATATTGTTATACTTGTTAATATATATATTCTACATCCTGCCCAGTTATGCATGCCACTCTGCATGTTTGAGTTTCATATTTCCTGTATGCCAGGTACAAAAATCTTGATATGCATTTGGTGCTGGGTAATAGGTCATTAGCACGACAGCATCATTTGCTGGGTTTGGGAGGACAATATGGATAATGTAGGAAGTCTTGTGCATTCTGTGCAACAAGAAAGGATTGACAAGACAGGAAGTCTTATAAATTCCATTACAAACAAGCCAGGGAACGTTTGGAAGAGAAAGCTGTTTAACAGTGGTAAATACTTGTGCAACCTTCCTCCAAAGTTAAAGCCTGCCATTGAATAGTGACTTTGTACAGGTTATACTCTTAGACACTGCACTTAAAGATGCAGTGTATCAATATTCTTTTGAGCTCAAGTAAGGCACTTTATTATTTTTTAAATGAATACAAAAGGTATGGGGCAATTTTTACATACCCTCTGCCCAGTCCTCAGGTCTTGTTGAAACATGGTGTGGGTACCATACACTAAAATGTTGAATTAAATCACCATCCCTGCTTTGGGAGTGCATGCACATACTCAGTAATGCTAAGCACCAACACTGTTCCTAGTGGACATTAACGATTGACAATGTAATGTTCTGTGTACCCTCATAAACCTTGCCATGGACACTGCTGGCCTTGTACAGATACTTGCCTATCCCCAATGCTCACTCACCTGGTCCTAACTAGACAAGGAGCAGAAAGGTAACTTACAAAGATGTTAAAAGGTTTGAGGTGTCAATAAAACTATTACTTGGTTCATTGATAGAGTCCCTGGTCCTCTCTGTCACTGGTGTGTGGGCCAATCGCATACTTCACACAATTCATAACTGCAAGTAGACCAGCATCTCCTGCAAGCTATAGTATATTGTACACTAACACACAGATAGTTGCTATAATACATGGCAATTTGAATACCTTTATTTTCAATGGCGGAAGCAAATATTTGTCTGTCTAATTAAAGATTTATTTAGGGTTTAGTCTCTCTTATTTTGCAGGAATAAGGAATTATGATTGTGTTTAGAAATCATATGTCGTTGAAATTTAAAAGAAGCAAAAGTATATTTTGGAATGTGACAATATAAACGTTTTTCTTCATCCCACGGTTTTTGCATGTACATAGCCACTTTGGAATAGTTTGGCAATGAAATATATATTAAACATCTCTATACTGTCTGTTTTACACAGACAATGCCCAAGTCTGGATTGAGTTTCTCTCATCCAACTCCTGTCATATTAATCTAAAAGCCTATACTTCCTAATAAGGACAAAAATGTACTTTGGAAGAGAAGCTTCTGCCTTTTCCTCCCCTGCAGTGGAAGTCCCAAATACACACTCAATGGAGGATCTCTGCACTGCCATAGTCTAGTTTGAATGATTAACCCCTTGTGTTATTGTCAAGCCTGTTGCTCAGTCTGAATTTTTTTTTGCTATTCTTTGGCCTATTGTATAACTTTATATCTGTCCATAGTTCTGCTGGTAATCAAAGTTATCTGCCCCGCTACCATTTTCCATAGTCCTATGTGCTCTGTAGTAACTACAAACTCCTCAGTCTTGGATGATTTTGAATTCTCACAATTTTTAATAGGCATGTCTATCCAGCCATTTCTGCACTCTTTAATAGAGTTTAGTATGTTTCCACACTGATGGTAGAATGCATAGGGCTACATACAACTGTGTTGCAAATTTTTAGTTGACTTTTTCTTCTTTTTCTTTTGCTCCCATCAATTACATATATGCAGACATTTGGCCAGTTAACACAAGGGCTAACAAACATTTAATATTTTTATTAGATCTGGCTCCTGCAGTTTGTCAAGCCAGAGGTAACAGTTTATTCCAAGTCGGGATTAGATTTCTTTTGGTTAAATAAAAAAAGGCACACAACTGCCTAACCTTTTGGAAGACTTGGAACATAAAAATAAGTGGGGTGACTCATGGAGTGACTGAATAATATATAGCAATTTGTATAAAACTACTAAAATTATTGAAATTGCATATCTCATATTTTAGAATCAATTTGTTTGTTTAGAAAACATTTTTCAGTGATGCAAAGAGTTTAATATTTGTCAAAAAACTAAAATGTTTTTTATAGAAGATGTCTATATATTATCTAATTACAAAAAATATAAGTGTTTGTTTTGTTATTTTTATATCATCAGCTTACATGTCCCTTTTAGACTGTCACAATGTTAGATTTTCACCATTTAGTCCAAGCTCTACTAATTCCAGACTAGTTTCACCAATGAACTGTGCTTTGTATGGAACATCACTGTAATAAAAATCCTGATGCATGAAATATTGTTGATGACCCTTTATAAAAATGCAACATAGAGAGTAGAAATTTAAAATTGCAATAGTGGCCAATCTTCTAAATGTGGCTCTATCAGCAGGACCATTCAGTTTCCATGGTAATTGCTCCACTTTTAGAACGTTGAGGGTTATTTATAAAGGTTGGCTGTGGGGCAAAGTGTTACTCCACTGTTTATCACATGGCGATATGAACTAGCTGAAATGGTACAAACCATTCACAGATATGCAGAATGTATGTAGTTCAAGTCTGTTGAAATCAGTATGGCAAATTTCAGTTGACAATTGACACTGAGATATCTGCAACCTAGATAAGGGCATATCAATAGATACATAGCCAGTTAAGATCATATGCTGAGGCTTGGGTCTCTACTCCCTTCCCATCACTAATTTCATCATCCTATTTCTCCTCCCTTGCCATTTCTAATAACAGCTAATTTCAACTCTCTGTTGCCTGTCTATAGTTTATGTTTTTCCAATCTCCTGTCCATTTGTAGTTTCACTATTCTCTCAGCCTGCCTCTACTTTCTCCATGTTACTGCTTCTCTCAGCCTGCCTCTACTTTCTCCTGTGTTACTGCTTCTCTAAGCCTGCCTCTACTTTCTCCCGTGTTACTGCTTCTCTCAGCCTGCCTCTACTTTCTCCTGTGTTACTGCTTCTCTCAGCCTTTCTCTACTTTCTCCATGTTACTGCTTCTCTCAGCCTGTCTCTACTTTCTCCATGTTACTGCTTCTCTCAGCCTGTCTCTACTTTCTCCATGTTACTGCTTCTCTCAGCCTGCCTTTACTTTCTCCATGTTACTGCTTCTCTCAGCCTGTCTCTACTTTCTCCATGTTACTGCTTCTCTTAGCCTGCCTCTACTTTCTCCATGTTACTGCTTCTCTCAGCCTGCCTCTACTTTCTCCATGTTACTGCTTCTCTCAGCCTTCCTTTACTTTCTCCATGTTACTGCTTCTCTCAGCCTGTCTCTACTTTCTCCATGTTACTGCTTCACTCAGCCTGGCTCTACTTTCTCCATGTTACTGCTTCTCTTAGCCTGCCTTTACTTTCTCCATGTTACTGCTTCTCTCAGCCTGTCTCTACTTTCTCCATCCTGCTGCTTTTCTTGGCCTGCCTCTACTTTCTACATCCTGCTGCATCTCTCTGCCTGACTTTTTAATTTGTCCTTCCTTCTCTTTGCCCGGGCACTCATCAAATTATCATCCTTTCTTGTTGTCTGTTTTTAGTTTATTTATCCTACTAATTTTTATTTCTCCAGCTCCCTGCCTTTACCCATCATCCTGCCGACAATTCTTGACCTTGTCTTTTATTTTGCCAACATCTGTCCTTCATTCCATGTCCATCTTGTTCATGTGTCAACAAATGTCGACATTTTAAGCAAAAAAACAAAACTCTGAATGCAATAGTTAGGGGTAGTTTTAGGTTTAGGTGCCCCTGTATCAGTTATCTGCCCCCTATCCATATGTGTCTCTCCCAGTAATGCAAATTGGGGGGGCCCTAAGCAAGGCGGCACTCTAAGAAGTCTCGCCACTACTGGCAATAATGTCATGTCACCTATCCTGATAATGAAAACCTGAGAATTTCAATGAAGGTGAAACAGATCCTCCTTGAATCAAAGGAAATGCAAGAATATAACATTGGGCATATTTGGTGTTTGACCAGTAACTGTAAAACATAACAAAGCCTAAATATCCAATTCCGTTTAAACATACTTTTCGGATGTTTTTTTAAAGTCTGTATAAATTAGTGTTGATAATCCTGCCTTCTTTTCCTGACTAAGCAGACAGTTATGTGCTCAATGTATACCGCACTTACAACACATTAATAACACGTTTGCCTGCAAGAGATCTGTTTAAAGTCAGATTGTATGAAGCAGGTGTGACATGGTTCCTTTCCTTGTTGCAGAGACACGGATAGTATGCATGCCTGTGTCCTATGTTTTAAGAAAGCCATCTTTAGACATCACACACATTTATCTGACTCTGGTATCTTGGATTGCCTTTTTCACAGCTTATTCCCACTGAGTGACACTGATTCAATGCTATGTGTTTAAAGTAATGTCACAAACACGGACTCACATTAGTTTGTGTGATTTGTGTGTACATGACACAGTGATGTGTGGTTTTGTTATGAGATTACAGTTGTATATATTGCATTGACTGCCACTACGAATATGTGAGTTTCTCTTCCAGTTAATACAGATGTGGGCATGATTGCATTGATGTACCATCTGTTACTGATTTTCATGTTTGTCACTTTCTTTTGCAGTGCTCCAAACCAAAGCTACGTGTCCCTTGTTGTACTGTCCAGGAGATCCGGAAATGTACTCGTCTAGAGATGCCAGACAACTTTAACACATTTGTACTGAAGGTAATAATGCTGGGATAATGCAGTCTGTGACTGGCAATATATCTGTGTGTACATTCACATGGTAACTCGTCTTACTGACGGTTATTATTAGCCCAGCTGAAGGAAAAGCAGTGGATGCCATATCTAAGCCACGATAAGAGAATGACTGGGAATTATGTCATTTTAATATACAAATGTGCATATACACCATGAACATATTTTAATATACACAAGTAATGTGCTGTAAACTACATTATAAAAGTGATAGAACTAGTATTTATTTTGCAATCTGTTTTAAGGATTAATATGATTAGATATATAAATGTCTGTTTCCAGTAATTTATATCTATTTGGTTCTACCTGCCATACTTTGGCTTCATGCCATTTCCTTCAAGAGTGATGTGTGTGATAAACCTGTGGAGAAGGAGGGTCTGTTTGACATGAGTTTGGCAAGACTGGAGTGGGTATAGATCATGCATAGACAGATAGGGCGGTGGGGCAGGGTTAAGAAGATACAAGGGATTTTTGAGATAAGCAGTTTGTGGGACTGGTGTGGAAAAGGTTGTAGCTTGGAAGCTGAGATCTGGTTTAAGTGTCTGTGGAGATTCAGGTTGTGAGTTAAGGGCCTAGGACATGTTGTGTTGGGAAATACAGGCGGCTGTATGCATGATGGCACTAAGGAGGTGCATGGTGATCGGAAAGGAGAGTTCTAAGTGCACTTAGGCTATGGAGAAGATAATGTGTTGGAATGCAAAAGAAATGTAAGAGCAGAGTGTGTAGAAGTGTGGAGGGTCTTTGTGGAACTGTGGGATGATGTGGTTTTGCATGATGAGATCGTGGAGAAGAGTGTGAGCTGTGTGAAATGATGAAAAAGCAGGGAGCAAAGTGAGGTGGAAATAATGTGAGATAAGTTGAGTTAAGGTGATGTGTGGCATGAGGATTTTTCTCACAGAGATTTAATTAAAAAGCACACATACAAATAACATGTATCTATATGTATATCAAAATATATGTGTGTGGCAGGTAGGAAACTAGCACTGAGGAGTCTTTGTGAAAACATTAATGGTTTATTTGTGGGGATACATTGGTGCAGGTGAACATTTTGGTTACATATATATTCTTGAAAAAAAAGGTGGAGCAGAATACACCAAGCTGTATTTGCTTTCTCTGGTACTCTGCCAGGGATACAACCACCATATCTATATGGTGGCAGGAAGGAGACTGGAATTCAATGGTCATTACTTGATAATGACTACAGGCAGAAACTAAAACTACTGTATATGTCTCCACAAATAAACCAGTTGTTCTTGAGACTGCTGGACTAGTGCCATTCTTGTTTATAAATACTTTTATATACATTTCAAAAAAATGTGCGTGCCTAATGTAATCTGTTACAGCCTACCCTGAAGCACCAGAGAACTCTTTGTTTACCTTATTCCTATAATTTCCTGATAGTATCTTTTAATTATATTTTAAATTCACTGTGCAGTGATTCTCATGCCTCTGTCTGTAGGAATGCATGCAAAAAAAGAATCCTTCACATATCTCTGCACTTGGCTAGGTTAATGAATGCATAGTCCTGTGCTAGAAATGTGGTTTCTCAGTATAAATACTTTGCTCTGAAGTGCTGGTTTGTTCTGCAAAAGAACTCTAAAGGTGGTTGTAAAAGTGGAGACCAAATTTATAAGAAGCATAATCCAGATGTGATTTAACCACTTCCCATTGGAATTCTCTGGTGAATTGTTTGTTAAAATATTACATGCGATTAACCTCTGCAGATATATTTAACACATTTTGATAGGTACAGTTTTGCCGCCTTCTGCTTCAGTTTAATGTTCTCACAGAATCTCTGCTTGTTTTAATCCAAGCGTGACTGTTATAAAGGTCATGTTGTTTATACAACTTTAATATGTGCTTAATAATTCCTTCCTTAAACACGAGCAAATGATAGCGAATAAACAGAAGGACATGTTCTATAATAAAAGAAAATGGCTTCCCTAACTGACTGTATTCTATTAGCTATTTAGTTATTTGTTAAGGAAAACTCTTTTCCTTTATCAAGCACTTGCTAAAAGTAAAATGTATTCAATCCTATGAAGTCCAGAAATCTAACTTAAGTGCACATTATCCTTTTTTGGTGATGTTGAGGCATTAAAATAGTGAAGACAGTAGTGTTGGGATCCTATGTGCTGCACTACTACTGTAAGTTTAATTTGGCTTTGACCTTATTGGATTTACATTTGCTGTTTTTAATGGTGTGAATTTGGTTATCATTAAAAAGCAGTAGGACTTTATTCTCATCAGGAAGATCAGACAGACTGGTTTCTGTGGAAATTCCCATTTATACTTCCGTATAAAAGCACAATAAATGTAAAACTTCCCAATGTCCAATCGCAGTGCTTCTCAGCCTGTCTGACCTCAGGACCCACATTTGTCCTTGGTGATTAAGTCACGACTCAAAAATAATTTAATTTCTGATACATTATAATTTATTCCACAAAACAATTTGTACAATGTTCCTCAATGTATATATGCACTGTTCAAAACATGAGACAGAATGAACAATATGAATAGTGCACTAATCATGGTGCACATGAAAATAACCGTGCTATTGAGCTAAAAGGTCAGTAAAATAACAAGCCACTGAATCACATAAGACTAATTAGAACTAATGGCAAAGTTGGGGATGCTTTTTGCTCCTGATAAGTCTGGGGTGATGGGAGACAAAGTAACTCACTGGTCCACACCAGCTGGTGACCCACTTTCAGGTTAGGACCCACCAGTTGACAAAAACTGGTCTAGAGTATTGGTCTTGTGATCTAAAAGTTCAATCCAACTTGCGTGCTTCTATTTCAGTTCATTTGACCTTGGATTTTTCGCTTTGAAACTGAGCTTAGTATTAATTAATTTCTCTAAGCCTCCATCACTACCACTTACAAAAGATGTAACTAGATTACCTGTGCATTTAAAACAGACACATATATAAGACATATTCCACTGGTTTTTTTCTATGTTTGAATTAATTGCAGTTAGAAGTTAAAATAATATTAGGTGTGTGTCTCCAGCATCCATTTTGACAATTTTACCCATGATGCAACATTCTCCAAAATCTTCCAGCAAGTCTCACTTTACAACTGTGGCCAGAGCCTGCATTATGATGTCGTAAGATACTCCCCTGCTCTCTTATTGGCTCCTGTGTATCACTAGTGGGCAGGAATAGGTGGCTGTGTACAACTTTCTTTTTACCTGCCTTCCAACACAAAGAGAGGAGATTAACCTGATCAAACAGGAGCATAACTCTGCCCCCTTGTGATGTAATAGTTACATTACCCTCCCATTCAATGCAAGTCTATAAATTCTGACTTATAGACTGCATTCTGTGTCCCCAGCCCCAAAATGAGAAACTAGTGCTGTAAAGTCACTGGGGGGTGGCACCCAAAAACACTATATTTCACAAAATGGCGGTACCCAGTCACACTTGTTTAGTAAGATATTTCATAAAATAAACTCATAGAACAAAAACAAAAGACACATCTGAAATCAACAATGCAAAATAAAAAAAATAAAACCTTTGAATTTTTTTTGGTGGAAGTGTCCCTTTAACATATTAAAGTGTGCTGCTGTTTTCAACTACAAATAGCTGTGGAACTGTTACTTTTTTCACTTTAGTGAATATCAATAGGACATAGCATTTAACTTGGTAGAAATTTCAGGTCTGATGATTTAATAACCTATAATTGTGTATCTATATCGGCTGCTAAAGAATGAATTATATCTAATACAGGGCATTCAGAAAGTAGGAGTGCTTAAACTTTATGGAACATCTCACAATCCCCAGATACTTTGTTATTATGCTGCTAGATCATAATTACATAATTAGATCATCAGCCCTGATTCGCAGTGTTTGATAATATGTATATACCTGTTATACGCTATGGCTTAATGTAATCCAATGTAAAACTGAAGAAGAATGTCAACATAGTTTATCCTAGATTAATTATTTGGTTCCCATTGCTAACAGTCTATATTACACAACTAAATTAGTAAAGAAATAATAGTAGCCATGGAAGTATTGATATTGGGAAAATGTTGCTTTAAAAAATGTTTCCTCTAAGGCCTGGGAAAATGAACACCATTTTAAGACAAAATTGGTTCTCAGGACTAAAACTGAAATGGTCTTTTTAGATGTGGAAAAGTGAGATTTAAAACAAACAGTTGTGTTTTTCATCCAGAAATAGAACAATTCGTGATACATGTTTCTTCTCTGTTCTTTTTTGGCTTTTAGGTCAATGCATCTGCAGTTATTTTTGAAACAAGCGATGACCAGCAGCTAAATGTGTGGACATCGGAAATCAAAGAATGCATGAGCCGTGGGTAAGGTTGTCTTGTTTTGTAATGTCTGATCTTAACCAACTGCAAAACCATTATATTTAGAATTCTTTACAAATTAAGTTTAATGGCTTCATTTATGTGTAATTAAAGGATCACTCCAAGTTGAGAAAAAAAATGGAAGTAATAAATGCATATTAACAATGGCATTTAAGGAAAAATATGCATTTCTCATTTAAATCTTTTATTTTTTGGGGACAAAGGTTACCATTGAAACATTTTATAGGACTGCTCCAGGGGATCTTTCCGTTTGTGCTGAATGTATCAGTATCACTTGAGCCTACTAGACATCTCCAACAGAGATGTATGGAGATATCCCTTTTTTCCCCTCTGTCGAGAGAACTGTACATGTGTGTACCACTCACATATTATTTGCGAGTTCTGTTTTATTGCTTGCGCAAATACATGAAAATATTAGCATGTGATAAATGGTACGTGCTTATGGGGATGGCACAGTTCATCGCAGCTCCATTAACGCAGATGCTTCACCTTCCCCTCTTGCACGATTGCAAGTTCATCGCTTGAGAGGTCATTGCGGGATCTTTTATCGCGGGACAGGCCATCGTGGGATCACTGAAGGTGAGTATTATCCGTGTTTAATAGTGGTTAATTTTAATATTAGGGTTTGGGGGGTTAGGTATTAGTATTAGGGTTAATGTTAGTATTAGGGTATGGGGGGTTAAGTATTAGGGTTTGGGGGGGGGTTAATTTTAGTATAAGGGTCCGGGGGGGGGTTAATTTTAGTATTAGGGTTCAGGGAATTAATGTTAGTATTAGGGTTTGGGTTGGGCTGGGTTAGGATGGGGGTTCAGGGTCACCCCCCGGCTTCATTTATTAGGGAGGGTTAATTTATTGGAAGGTGTATGTTTGCAATCGCTGAACTGTTGTCACTTACGTTGCCGCGATGAAGTGGCTTTGTTCATCTTCAATGCTGACAGTTCAGCGTTAAAAAAAATGACACGCTGTACTGTCAGCTGTGAAGCCGCAGCAAAGAACTGTCCTAGACCTCATGCTTATTGCTGCATGCTCACCCAAATGCACACAACAAAACCTTGGACTGGTGTGTAAAAACACATTGCTGTTATATTCCTCCCTATTGAGCAGAATTTTACGGGAGGATTTTATTGGAGCAGAAGTATTTTGGATAATGGATCATTTCGGAAAACGGATCATTGTTACCAATAAGATATAGTAAAGCTTCTCAGCACTCATGAAATACAGTAGATCAATTCAAATACTTTTACTGTGAGGCATCGTTGGGAACCTGCCTTTCGCGCGTCAAGCTTGCACATACCGTTTTGTATTATCCTTTCTGGGTGTGAGGGAATCTGAGCATGCATGGAAAGACTATATCACAGCTTAAGGGCGCTGGACACCGAATAAATTGTTGTGCGTTTGCGTTCTAACAGGTGTGTGTAGAATTTGAATAACTGATTTGTTAAAAAGGCGTACTTAACCTGTACTAATCTTTTTGGGATGTATTTAATAAAGTCTCTTTAAGAATATCTCTCACTGCAGTGAGTGACATTGTAGGGTAGAAACCGGGGCAGGCAGCAACATTTTTTTCAATTTGTGTTATAAAGTATGAACTTCCAACTGTATGGGAGAATTTTTCCAACTTTTTACAAGCTAAATTCCATTCGCAACTCTTTCATTTATAAAGCTCTTAAGTGTCTTAAAACTATTAGAAAAGATTGTGTAGCAAAAAAAAAAAAAAATCAATTATATAATTGAGAAAAGTTGTGGTGCAGGATTTAGGTTTTTTTTTTTCTCCCAGAAAAACTGAAATGTGTTCCTAAAAATATCAGCAGCTTCTAATATGTATTATTAAAATATAGTATTTTTGAAGTTTTCACAAATTTGTTATTAAAAACCTTTTTCTGGACAGATTAGTTGGCAGCACCCTTTACTGTATTTAATGAAAATGCAAAGTATCTTTGTGAAATTGTTACTAACATTAGACAATTTGTCATTGTCATCTACAACCCTGAGGTTTTGTTACATGGAACAAGAAGGGTGACTGTTACAAAATCCCTCCCACTCCCCATTGTTTTCTTTGTTGGATGGGAAGCAGGTTTTTGCAATATTTTACCCTAGCACACAAATTAAAATATTGAAGATTTTGAGATGTATTCTAATGTGTGTGTCTGCTATGCTTTTGTCTTTTTAATTGGTCTGCTTACACAGCATTAAAGTGCTGTCTATATTTAGAACGTGTCTCCTGTGTGTACAGAAAGGGATTTGAAATGTGATACAGATCTACAGCTGTGATCTCTAGAGTGTAAAAAATCGCCTGTATTGCTCTGGCAGTGGCAGCACCGGGGTTAATCCAGTTGACGGTGCTGACAGACAAATGCTGAGTACTAGTAAGAGAATTACCTGCTGTCAGGAGGCTTACATGCGTCTGTGACTTTATGAATTGGTGCTAATCACTGTTTCTTAGGCAGGAAGCAGAGGAAGTGCATGTTGACCTGTAGGGTTTGCATACGGTACAGCCTCCTGCGCTTTGCTGAAAGGCTTTTCCTGTTATTGAAATACCAAGAACTCTGTTAGCAATTAATCACAGTGTGATTTCCAGAGCTCGGACCTTCATTGGTCTGATGCTTTCCTTACATTTCCATGAATTACTAGCGTGTTTCTGGGCCGGCTCTGTGGAAGTCAGCGATAACCAGAGCTTGAAATTTTTGGTCAGAAAGGTTATTTGAAATGTTTTCTCTGTTTGTTGTGGTGCAAGCTGTGTCAGGCTGTCATTTTGTGTTTGATGCCTTTTCAACGGCACTGTCCAGGGAGTGACCCATTTAGGTGAGTATTAGGAGCAAAGTAGAACTGTTCCCATCAGTCCCCCACTTACCATCTCAACACGCAAACCACACCTGCCAGGCACATTAAATGCACCTCACCCATCAAGCACGCCTGTCACACACAACAGGTTGGGGTCAGGAATCTCATAAAGAGCACTTCATCGGTATTATAACATATTCGCTCAAATATAAGACGACCCTGATTTATAAGACGACCCCCCAAACTTTGGATATTCTTTTAGGAAAATAAGAAAAAGTCTGAATATAAGACTACCCTATAGGAAAACAAGTATTACTTACAAATATTCACATGTAAACTGTTTTTTTCATATTTAATAAAAAATGCATTTCTTGTTTTTATTTGCCAGTCAGCCCCCCTGACTTGGATCAGCCAATGGATCCCCTCCCCACACAATCATTTGCCCCTAGACTTTTCCAATGCTGCCCCCACACTTTTGCCAATGCTGCCCGCACACACTTTTGCCAATTCTGCCCCCAGACTTACCCCAACCTCCTCCCCCTCCCTGACTTGCTCCGAATCTCCCTGGTGGCTAGTGGGAGCAGCCAGTAGATATCTGCATGATATGTGCAGACATCCTCTTATGCTGCCCCACACTTCCGTCTTCTATGACGTACCACCGGAAGGGCACATGACTTCCCGACTTCTGTCATAGAAGTGCCGGCAGAAGTGCCGGGCGGCACCGGAAGATGTCTGCATGTATAATGCAGATGTCCACCAGCTTCCCCAATTGCCCTGGTGGCTAGTGGGAGCAGCCGGTTGATGTCTGCGCAATGCATGCAGACATCCTCCAATGCTGCTCGACACTTCCTTCTTCTATGACTGACCGGCAGAAGGTCACATGACCTCCTGGTTTCCATCATAGTTGTCCAGGCGGAAGTGCTGGGCAGCAGCGGAGGATGTCAGCGCACATCGTGCAGACATCCACTCACCGGTTACTTGCGAGGGGGATCCAGGTCCCCTGCAGCTCTAGTGTAACGGGCAACACTCTTATTGGCACAAATCCAGAGCACTGCTCCCTTGCACTCATGTTGTTATGTAGAGCTCCAGGTCTAACGTCATATCACTGCACTATGTTTCCAAACAGGGAGCTGCATGGTGGATCTTGGATAAATCTAACAAAACTGACAGAGAGGCATTACCTGACAGCCAGGATTAGTGACCAGTGGCATAGACCTATATCATGTTTAATTACCAATTGAAACGCAGTTGCAGGTAGTTTAAAAGCAGGAGAAGCTTATGGTTTTCTTACTGGCATTAATATTTGGAAGATGCATTGTGGCACCAGACAGTCCCTTTAGTTTGTGCACGTGTCTATCATGGCCATAACAAAAGCTAACTGTGCAGATTGTGCTAACACATTATTTAGAGTATATTGTAATGTAATGGAAAAAACCCTAGCATGTAGCCACTATTGTGAGTAGAATTCATCACTAACTTCCCTTGACCATAAAGAATACATTCCTGCAAGGCTCCTCTCTCTGAACTTAGAGAAAGTGTTTAGTTACATTTCCTGGCAGTAGATCTCTATTACAGCCTACAAAATAAAATGAACTTTGATACTGCCTTCCTTGCTTTGATACATCTCATTTATTGTTCCCCAGGGCACATATGTAAAACATTCCCGTTTCTATACAGGCAAGCTAGCATTATATTACTGAGCAGGTCAAGGTTGCCCTCTCTACCCTATAATTATACTGAATTCTTCATCTAACATAGATATGGCCCTTACCAGATTTTGTTTGAACCCAACCCTGGTTAAAAAACAAAACAGTGGGTTCCATTACATTGCCTCATAAAATGTAAAATGTCCAGCCCTCCAACCTAGGCGCTCCATGTGATAAATGGCCCACCACTTTAAAAAGTTGGACAACACATTTTAATCCCCTCCCCCCCCCTTAACTGAATCAAATTACGCCATTTAAGAGTCCCGACCAGATTACAGGATGAAATGGGCTCCAAACAAAACAGCTAGTATGATGCTAGTACAGACTCCAATTAAGGTTTAATTTTGCCTTTGGTACTGAATTCCTTTACTTTTTCTGTCTACAGTTTATTATGAAGCGCATTTCTCTAATTCAGCTGGAAAGATAAGACTTCATAACATAAACTGATTATCAGGAACAAGTCTCAGTTCAGGAAGTAGAGACCAACGACACGTTATATACAGTATTATACAGCACAAGAAATGTATAACTTCAACAATCAGAGTAAGGCTGGAAATAGAGTTTACATACAGCAGGACAATATTTGACAAACTCCAGAAGTCATAGAGCTTTGCCTCCTAAAAATAGTATTGCTACCTATTGTTCTGATCACTTTATAGAAGTTGGTAACATTTTGTACATTTGTTTAGAAAATATTTAAATTCCAGCGGGAATTACATGACAAGGGAAATGCACAATTGAGGCCAAAATAGCAGAGTTTAGAGGCTTTACATTTGCAATTCCCTGTAGGTCCCTCTTTCATGATCAAAACCTACAGTCAATAAATAATTGCTAATCCACTTCTTAATTCATTTTTTAATAAGATTGTAGAAAAAGGCAATACTTGCAAAAATATAAATGAATGTTTGTACATTGATTGACAATCAAATAGAACAAACCAATCAATAGTATAGGAGTAAAGACTACTAATAAAAAGAGTGAGTAACCGGTGAAAACCAAGTTAACAATAATTATTTTTAAACCAATTAAACACACATTTTACATTTAGATCAGCAATTTAACATATTTGGCTAAGTGGTATTTTCAGGTGCTATATAGGTAGTGTAATAAATGATTTAAAGCCTCTCAGAAACATTTATAGGTGAAGGTCCCCTTTAAACATCCTACAAAACTGTATTGGACATAATGGAGCACTGTGATACAATTGCATACCTAAATGAAATGATACATGGTAGCATGGAGAATACTTAAATTTCAATCCTAAAATAGAATATGAAGATCTTTATCAACAATGCAAAAATCTTTCTCCCCATAATTTTGAAGTGAGAAACTATGGAGAAAGAAGAGACCAGATGCTTGAATATTGAATATAAGACAAGGCCCCTCATCTTATATTCAAAGTTTGTCTTATAATCAGTCCTGAAAGTAAACTCTGGTGACGCAATGGCAGGTCCTTTTGGGGATTTTTTTTTTACATCTTTGCTGCAATGGACATACGAGGTACATCCTGCGTTGAAGACAGACTTAGTTGCTCCGGTCCTCTCTGCAGCTTGTATTTCAATACAGGACCATTGGTAGCTTCATGGTATTGGGTCTTTTCATATTTGCTCACAGGTTATTTTGTTTGTTTTGAGTCAGCAACATTGCATTGAAAAGAAGGGACAAAACTAACCCTAGATCTAAATTAACCCTTGATCCAGAGGAAGGGTTAAATTTGCTCTCAGGGCCGGTACTTCCATTAAGGCAGCACAGACAGCTGTCTTAGGGTACTGCTGGGGGGATACAAATCCACCCGTGTAGCACAGTATGCCAGCTCTGGCATCCGACGCACCATTTTTTTCTGTTTATAGAGGGAGCTTGGCACTGGGAAAAATAGTCTTGCCCAGTGACATTTGCACAGACTGCCTTCCCCACCCCCTCGCATCACACTACTGAACTGAGCGGAGTGACGTATGTCGTGTGAAATCCCAGCGCTCAGTAAAAGAGGTGGTATTGGTGGGGGTACTGGTCTGGAGCAAGTCCTGAGTGCAAATCTGGTCACTGGGGTAAGTCCTGAGTGCAAATCTGGCCACTGGCTTAAGTCCTGAGTGCAAAGGGGGTGCTGGGGTAAATCCTGAGTGCAAATCTGTGTGCTGGGGCAAGCTGTAGTGTTAGGGTGATGATTAGGGGTAAAAAGGTTAGGAAACAAAAAATGACTTTGGTTTATTGCCCTTTAATTTGCAAAAAGTAACAGAGAAACATGTAAACATGGCATATTTCTAAATTCAGGACACATATTAGAAACTGTTTAGATGGACTCTTTTTTTAGTGTTTAATGTTTATATTAGCTTTGTCAGGTCAATGGTGTTATCAGACTCCATACATTACCACAATAAAGTGAATATATCAGACAAAATATCTATCCAAAACTCAAAGCATGTAATAATGCTTACAGAGCGGCAGAAGTGATTACTGGTAATTTCCAAAGCTCTCAGGGCAGTGCCATATTGGAATGCCATTTTGCCTTCTATCGCTTCATGGAATGCCTGTGAGACATTTGGATACCAAGTGTTGGTGTTATTAATCCCTTAGTGACATGACATTTTGACCTTGACTTTCCCTTGGTGACAAGGGCTGTTTTTACATTTCTGGGGTGTTTGTGTTTAGCTGTAATTTTCTTCTTTATCACAATCTGTACCCACACAAGCTAAATGATGTTTTTATCGTCATAAGAAGGGCTTTAATTAGATACCATTATGTTCATCATATCTTATAAATTACTACAAAAAAATCATAAAATATGATGAAAAAATAAAACTAAACATTTTTTCTAACTTTGACCTAAAATATAATTTACACAAATACAATCATTAAAAAAGACCCCATCTAAATAGTTTCGAAATGTTGTCTTGAGTTCAGAAATATGCTTGTTTTTTGTTTTTTTCCTATATTGACCTTTTGACCACAACCCAAACCCTAAATTTAACCCTAAACCTAAATTTAACCTCAACTCTAACCCTTATGCTAACCCTTAATATATTTTAATTTTAACCCTATCCCCTAGGCTAACCCTAATTTAATTGTAACCCTAACAGCTATTCTAACCCTAACCCTAGATTTTAGCTAATTAAGTCTTTTTTTAATTGCAATGTCGTTGACTGCCTCTAGGGGCAGTCAAGCAACATATTCAGAATATCAGAAGTTAATTTTTTTTTCACTTCTGAATCTCTGACCACAAGAGGGCACAGCTAAATTGCTGGAGCATGCAGCTCCGGCAATATGGCGCCCACGATCGATCTGTTTAGCGAATGTGGGTGCCCCATACCCCGAGGCAATATAGCACCACCGTCAGAGTGATTTTCGCGACAGGACATGTATTGTGTACAATTTTAATTTTTTTAAGATTGCTGTATTTAACATGGAGCAAAAAGAAAAAGAAAGACGTTTGCACTCTCCAATCCGGTGGTATAAAAGTGTGTTTATTAGCAAAGTGAACCAACAAAGATTGTTAGGAAACCATGTGCAGGAGCACAGACAGTGGGTGAATCACCTTACGCGTCACTGTCTGTGCTCCTGTCTGTGTGTGAGGATATTTGATCATTGACTTGTCTTATGCCCATGGACACTAAAGGATTTTGATTAATGTATTGAATCAAAGATTTTAATACACGGTTTTAATACACTATTATATACTTGGGAATGCTCCCATTAAGAGCATTTTAGACATATAACATTGATAAATTATGTGTGAATTAAAATAAATAAATCTTATTTATGTGTGGAGCAAAATCTCCTCAGGAGTATAGGTACAGTAAGGAGCAAAAGTGAGGGTTTTGCACTTTATAGTATTTTAGTTCAATTGTATCGCAGTGACAATTAGCTGAATCGCTATTTTTACTTGTGTCTCTTGCTTTTTGGAACATGAACATTTTGTATTTGGCAAAATCTGCCTGAGGCTTATGGCATTTGGCACAACAATTACTTCCCCTGTCTGAAATCTTGCACTGCAAGTAAGAGAAATTGTACATTATGTGGTATTGTTGGATCTGAGTACTGTGGGAGCATAATTTCACTATTTTCTGAGAGAAAAAATATTTTTGGATACATTTTTGATGTAGAAAGGAATTTGATCCAAGAATCTGATGTCTTCCTTAGAACAGTAACAAGAACAGTATTTACAAGATGAAACTGTGAGAAAGGAGATTAGTGAATCTTGTGATTTATTGAAGTGCTATGAAATGAATTATATATTTGTTAATCATGCATTGGTAGTGGGCTAATGTGCCAACTGTAGAATCTGTTCAGTACTTTGGGCAGATAAAATGGGTACCATTACATTGAATGACACCCTGGAATTTGGCAAGTAGTAACACCATAATGTACTTGAAAATCAGAAAATATCTTACAATAACTTATAATAGTCTACTCTTCCTGATCAAGTACTTTGTTATTATTACTGTTTACATCACATTGCTTAACAAACTGGACAAGGCTTTCAGTGTGATTTTGAATTTAATGGTTGAATTTGAATTCAAGGTTGTGACCTTGCTGTGATTTCACTTTAAATGATTGCCATATAAGATAAACTCTGTTTGTCTGGCCATAGGTGTTTTTTTTTTTTTTTTTGCTCCACCAGTGTTTGGAGTTTTGTCTGAAGTGACTCCCTGGATTTTTGGGGGGCTAATTTGAATTATACCTTCCAAAGTACTATTTATCTCTTTCCAGGACCTGGGAAGTCTAAGTCTTTTTCATGGAAAGTAACGTGTGCTGCTACTACTATTACAAAAAACAACTATTATTTGTGCCTTTACCTGCTCAGTCATGGTTAGCAAGGTGTCCATTCAATGACACCAGTGTCCATGGCAACGTCTGTGAAGGTCCATAGGATATCAGTCAATTGTCCGTCACAAAGTCCAGTAAATTTCAACCCTGGGCATTGTTTGGGCGTACCCCTGTGCCCAGACAGTAGATATTTCATATGAACAAACTAAGTTTAAGCTTGCGGTATATATGGGACCTTCACAGTCATCATGATGAAAACCCCCCAGCTGAGACCCTATGACAGTGACAAGTACAACAATAATCCCCATTGATGTTAAATGGTGCTCAACCTGGAATTTATAGATGAACTGTGAATTTACAAAACATTTCATAGTTTGCAAATAAAAGGGTGCTCCCAACAAAAAGCAGAGTTAAAAGTGGGGTTTATTAAATATACCCTTTGATTTGTAGATAAGAACACATATCTAACGTATGACTAGAGTAATTTCAGGGGGTTTTTTAAAATGAATTTACAGGAATATGGAAAAGCATTATATGTGTGTATCTGAAGTCACAACTTAAAGAAGAGTAATGATATTAATTATAGAAATACATTTGCCATTTTATACGTGAGTATGCCTTACTCCAATGTTCTATTGCTACTGTTCTTTCTATATGACAATAAAAGGCCTCTTTTGTATTTTCACTAAAACATTTCTTTTTAAAATATCCACACTTGCTGTAGTTTTTTTTTAATTAAACAAAACCATTTTTCTACCTACAGCTCTCTTTAAATCCTCTTGTTTCCTACATACCTCTTGTAATCATTTATTTTGGTATAATTTGCAGAGCCCTTGAGTAAAGGGAACTGAAAAATAGTACACAGAAGTCAAACTAACGGTATAATACATGATCCTCTTGTTGTAGGATGGAAGAGGGTGATGGAGACGCACACAACCTTTCTCACTCAGAAATAACTTCCCAGAATCCCGTAAATGGCAGTACCGATTCCATCAGCCAAGGTTTGTCCTTTATCTGTGTTGGAAGAATATTTAAGGTGCAATTATTAAATGTGTTTTTTATTTTCATATTGAGAACTTATTGAAAGGTTTTTTGTTGCGTTGTGCAACAGAGGAACAATCTTTATTGAGAATGGTAATGTATGTATCTATTTTTAGGAAAGTCTAATCCTACAATTGAATTGTGTGGTACCTAATTATTGTTAGTGGCTCTGATATATTTTTATGATATATGAAAATGTTCAAGCAAAAAGTACACGGTCACAGTGTGGGGTCTATTCACTAAAAGGTGAGTTGAGGAGAGATGAACCAATTTAGCTATACATTCTGCAGGGACAATCCTGTTTCCTTAGCAGGGGAAACTCACCAGGTTTGACCTTGCATAATGTATAGTTAAAATGGTGAGCTGAAATGTTCATCTCACCTTTTAGTGAATAGATCCCTGTGTGCCAGTATGTACATTTTTACAAATGCAAAAATGACAGATGAGTAACCAAATTTAAAATCAAATAAGAGGCTATTGCTGCTTTTGACCTAACTGGATCAGGTCTCTTTTCTATAGCTGATACTACAGTTTATTGAAAAATATTAGCTTTAAAAAAAAAAAGCTAATGAAAACAAATGGCAATAAATAGAAGTATATGTGTAAGTTAAGCTGAAGAAATCACTGATGTAGAGAGTTGCTACTGGGTTTAATTTTATCTGTTCCTTACAAATAAACTTCATCTCCAGTTAAACTATATTGTTAGCTTGCGTGCAGGGCTCGCTACCTATATCAGTCTGTCTGTGTTCATCTAACGTAATATGTAATTCCTTTCAATGTGCTGTACAAAGCACTATGTAAATTGCTGTTCGTACATAAATTAATGGTAATGGGATGTAACTTAGATTTGACCTGGGAATCTACAGAAAATGCCTTGTATTATCTAAGTCAGGGCTAAGAGAATAGATAATTGGTTGATTGCTGTCAATATGAAGGATAAAATGAGAACCGTAAATAATTTGATTCATATTTGTACCTGGAAATGAAGGATTGAAAAATTAAGAACCACAGTGATTTCACCAATTCTACACTGTAAATAAGTCAAGCCAACTGGAACTCACGGTGGCAGAACATGAATTTGGAATTGGTTTGGATTTTTGCTTGTGGCAATATTATGGCACCACATAGAGGTCATATATAGTAGTGCAAACACTAAAAAAATACTACACACCTGCAAGGTTTCAATGGGTTTTTCATCTGCTATAAGCAGGACTGGATTAAGGCCACTTGAGGCCCTAAGCAGAGCCCAACAATACACCCTTCCATTGCCTAAATAACATGACATTAATACTTAGCAAGACAGTCAAACATTGAACTCTTAAGTGTATGGATAATTTGGAACTCCATGAATTGACTTTGGAAATTCACTAAAGCTTAGCCACTTGTACCTGCTTTAAGAACAATATAGTATAGGCCAAATTTAGAATTTCAATTACAATCAAAATGCTTTATGACAACCGGTGGTACTCATGCCCATTTTCTATAATCAATGTAAACTGTGAATTACAGCACTCCATAGCTACATCAAAACGCAAATATTGGCAGTGGCTGCCGCACAACTGTCACTGATTCTTTCGTGAGCTAAGTCTATGAAGCACAACTGGAATTTTCTCTAGTTTATTTGTAACTATAAAAAAAATTGGGAATTCAGGTCACTGGAAACCGAGCTCGTATGCATGTTCTAGTCATAACCAGGGTTGAGCTATAAATAATGTTCACATCTCTTCAGCATTGTTTATGTATATTATACTTAATCACTGTTTTTCATTTGCGTCGTAGTGGCAATTCATTTAACATACACACCCTTTCCTGTGTAATGATATACACTTTTATATGGGGTTTCAGGAGATTTTTACAGTTGCAATGCCAAATTGGATCCACACCCACATTCAGTGCTTGTTTATGCACATCCAAGATTGCTTCTGGATGCAATAATTACGGATGACTGTTTTGTTTTTTAGGGGCTGCCGTCATCGTGACTCCAGAGCAGTGTTGCCACAGAGCTCATCATTTTCTGGCTTCTTACCCATGGTTCCATGGGCCCATAACTAGAGTCAAAGCAGCACAGCTTGTCCAATCCCAGGGATTTGAGGGGCATGGTGTCTTCCTTGTCAGACAGAGTGAAACTCGGAGGGGGGAATATGTCCTCACATTTAATTTCCAAGGCAGAGCAAAGGTAATGTCACAGAATTTGGAACCACTCATACCAGTGACACTTCAAGCAGTCACCCCTTCAATATAGGTGTTAGAACATGAGGGCATTAATATCAGCAACATTGGACTAATACAATAGTAATAGAAGTGTTAAACCAGATATTCTATGCTTTTCAAGTATGTTCTAGGGACCAACATCAGCAGGATGTTTCAATTATTCAATTTAATGGGTCGCATTTTACCTCGCTCAGGAGGGTACGGCCCCTCCAGTAATTCAGCCTATGATACTGAGAGTCGAACAGACTCTACAAATGGAGCATTAACCCACTGGAAAATCTTAGTGGCAAATAATATTGAAAAATTAAAATGATCGTTAGGAGACATTATTTTGGTTGGAAATTAGCAGTGGATGTGTGCTTACAGGATCATATATTCTGCCATAATAAACAGATATTGGATCATTACCACATATTTTGTGTATCCACTGGATTGGCTGATGAAGTTACATTATTGAGAACAACGACAAATGTATGATGAGAGACCAAGGCCGCCATCAGAAATTCCGGGGCACCTTAGAGAACAAATTTTTTAGGCCCCCCCCCCCATCTTTATATCTCTTACCCCCCTACCCTGCCAAAGTTATTTTATAAAGGTCTTTGCATATCATTCTAATGAGGTTTAAATGCACCCCTGGACATACCCTAGCACCCCAAGACATGCTCCCTCACCCACATTGTACATCCATGACTTACCCCCAGGAGCGTACCTAGAGCATTTGGCACCCAGGGCGGACCCTATATTTGGCAACACCCCCCAACTTTTAAATGTAAAAAACACCCACACTTTTTTATGTTTTACTTGTTCCACAAAATTGTAAACTTACACACAAACTCACACTTACACACAGTCTGTGTGTGTATAAGTGTGTGTGTAAGTGTGAGACTCACACTTGCACAGTCACAGTCACACTTTCAACACAGACTCATGCTTACAGAGTCACACACACACATTATTGGGATCCACATGCATAACTTACACACACACACACTTTTTTATTTTTGCATGGGGGTTGGAACCGGGGGTAACCATTACACTGCTGGTCCATTAATTTAACAAAAACATTTTTAAAAACGCTGTTAGTCCCTTACCACTTTAATGCATGTTTACTGCAGTTTGTGTACATTGAATTGATGTTGTTTCTGTTCAGAATAATGGGCAGTAATAAAAACATAGACTTTTGCAAAACTTAAATCCGGCATTGAATCCAGGCCATTAGGTTTAAAAAGGTTCTTAATAACTGCGCTAGTCTTTATGAAATTCATCAAAAATTAGAGTAATTTGCAGCAAAGTACTGATCTTCAATAACACAGCTTCTCTCTTCCCACAGCACTTGCGTCTCACATTATCGCGCAGCGGGCAGTGCCATGTCCAGCACCTTCGCTTCCCATCTGTGGTTGAAATGCTTCACTACTTCCGATTAAATCCGATTCCCCTGGAATGTGGTGCCGCCTGTGATGTCAGGTTATCCAGTTATGTAGTAGCAGCTCTTCATGCACAAGGTATTAGTACCACCCTGTGTGGTTTGCATTTTGTATCAAACATACTTGTACAATACACACTATAGTTAAGTCAAATGTTTGTTTTATTTTTGATATAATGGTCATGTTGTTACCACGGGCCTATGAAAAAATGTGCCATGATTGTTGACAGCAGGATGAGGCTATAATAATTCTACATATGTCATAAGGCGGGGAGATTTACACAGGATTTTCTATCTTTTACGGATATGATTTTACATGGTAATTATACGCACATCTTCGTAGTACTCCAGCAGAGGAAGAAATATAAATAAATTGCTGGTGACACTATAAATTTCAGTCAGGGCCTTGCTTTTCAATATAATCAGACAACTTAATAAAACAAATTCATCGAGTCATAAAGGAATAAATAAAAAATATTATCATCGCTCAGTGTGTTGCTAGCCCCTTGTTAAAAAGAGATACGTCTACCTTGTGGTCAGAAGATAACAAATCTAGTTTATATTTTTCAATCAATTTAAAGAACTTCTTTGGGGCTTCAATAGTCTTTGTTTAAGGGTAAAAACCTAAGAATTATGTTGACAGCTATTCACGAAAATTACCTCAGGACAACATGGGAGCAAATGTTGGGAGACTTACTCACCACCTGAGACCTTCTCTGGTAATTTTTTCAAAGCTGATAAACTCGAGGGAATCTCACCACAAACTACATATCCATTAAAAGAAGAATGTGCAGATTACATTCAGACACATCCTGTATTAAACAGGAATGTTTCAACCTTATGTCAATATCAGTAAAAAAAAGTTATCCTACAAGATGTTGGCTGGTGTAAGGATATGGTTGGTTCCTATTGCTGCAGCATTTGTAAGAATATATATTGACATATTGGATATTGTGGGTCAATGAAAGTATGATAGATATGTTCTTTTATTTTTTAAAGACAATTTAGAGATTACGGCCAGTGTGATTGTCTCAATTTAGCAATTTCAGATTTTTTTTTTTTTTTTTTAGCAAGGTCTCCCTGGCACAATCACAAGGAATGGTGTTAAAAACCTGCAGTCGCATCTGGCCCTTGGTGATATTATACATTCCTAAATGAGTCACCAATGTCCAATCATCACCATCATAGATTAGAAAGAGAAACCATTAATGGGAGGTGGTAGGATTATTACATTTGTGTTTAGCAACCAGAAAGAACTCAGTACTGAGTGACCCTGAGAATCTGGCCGTTTATCCAGAGATTCAAATAAAAATCCCTGTGAGACACCAGATAAGTCTTTATGTGGTGTACAGCTGTTCATTACTCACAGCCAGCTGTATGGCTTACTGGAGACCATGGAGTTTTCATATATATTTTCAGTGTCAAAATTTGAGATGCCTAAAAACCACCCAAACTCCGAAAAAAAAAAAAAATATATCTTACCAGCCACATTAATAAAACAAGGTAAGAATACATTTGTTTGTAAGTAGAAAGTCGATCTCTGTTTTTTTGCTTTCAAATTAGGTAAATACAACTCCAGTTACTGGTGCACTAGGATTAAATGTTGGTCACAGCTTTGCATAGTCTTCATCCCAAATTTCAACTGTTCAGAGCAGCTTTAAATAGAGTTGACATTGAACCTGTAAATAATATTACTCCATGTACAACATCTGGAGTATGTATGGTTTTTAAACCTCGAAATGTGTGGTCTTTGGGCTTGGGCTTATGGAGGACAAGAACACAATATTTGAAAACATTTTAATTATTCCAGATGTTTATGGGTGTACATTTTTTTTTTTTTAACAGTTTGTTTATTATTACATTTATATTTATATGTGATTTGTTTTGTTTTATGCACACAAATGTGTTTCTTGATTGCCTGCATTTTTATGTTGCAACATTTATTTATATATACATTAATTAACCACTACAAATAATATATAAGAAACTACACAATATATGCAGAACTTCGAGTTCAAAGTGTAGAAAGATTCGGGGTACATTGGGGTTAAATCGGAAGCCGAATTTTGAGCTGCACAATGTGCCACGATGTAACCCCCGAATAGCTTTGCAATTCGGCCATCATGGCCAATTACACACCGAATGCTTTTGAAATTGAAATCGGACTGATATACACAAATCAGTAAATAGCCTCTATCATCCCCATAGAATTCGGGGATGATCACCGCATATCGCGTTGCCACAATTGTATAGGTTTTATAGCAAAAATGTTGGCATCCGGAGGCCTCCAATGCTTTGGTTTCCGAATGGCCAGAATAGTCGAACTAGATCTGAATCGCGGCATATTGTGTAGACCATATATACTTTGGACTAGTGGTCACTTTTTATTACGATTATTGCATTGTTTTGTATTGTAATAGTATGAGGTACCATTGCCAAGACATTAATGGTTTATTGAAGCACTTATGTTTTAGAACTTATTGTGCTTGATTCTGATTTTTTACAATGTTGCTTCCCTAGTGACCTCTCTGACTGTCAACACACATGTAAGATGTATATTTGCATCACTAAAAATGATACAAGATTTAATATAGAAAGATTGTCATCTTTTGACATGCAAATTTAACTCCCAGTTAAAGGGGTAAATACTGACACACTGAGACATCACTTGGGGAGTAACACTCGCTACGACAATTTCTTTTCAAATGCATTGTCAAGTGAAGTACTCCAACTAACTAACAGGGTGGGCTATCCGTTGTGCTATTGTGGACTGACTTTTCCATGATAATCAGTCTGCCAATGGTCACAGGTCGAAATAAGTACTTTAATAAACCTTTAATATCTATGGAACTTCACATCATACAAATTATATTCTGAAAGCATTTTGTTAATTTTAAAGTTGTCATTTGTTTAATGTAATTTAATTGAAAATTAATCTTTGTTGTTTAAGCACAGCTCGGTTATTTCTAGTTTTGAAAGATGTGGTGCCTTTAAATATCTATTGCCAAAGTAAATCTTTCAATTAGCACATTTTATTCAACCCAGCAGTGATGCTGAATAAACAATATAAACCATGCTAACACATTCATTCAAATGCATTTTATATTGCAAGGTACTCTAGCAGAGCACAAGAAAATAAACCAAGTGATTTTCAATATGATTAACTCCTTGTTTCCTTCATATAGACCAGACCACCTCAGTCAGTACATTACTGTTTCCATTGCAAATCCAGCGTTGGAATTCAGACCGCAGTGTATCCCACCTTCCAACCACAAATCCTTTGCGCCAACCGCATGCAGAGGACATCCGAAACAGCTCCTATTCAGAGCCAATTTTTCACCTTGTCCCCCCTCCTGAGGAATTGGCCCGAAGCTTGCTGCGTAGTGAGGCCAGTGGCGTCCAAACAAGTAGCCACCGGGAGTCGGACTATGAGATGGATTCCCCCTCAAGAGGCCACATGCGAGCGATAGACAATCCTTACACTCCTCTATGACAATGCGGCAGTGTGCTGTACATACTGAACTGACATGTTTACCTTTCTAACGAAACAGATCACCGGAGCCTTAATACACGCTGATCAAAGCAAGAATGTAACTTTATTTTTATTATTATATTTTTTTCTTATATATTGTGGCAGTTAAAATGTACACCCCCATTGGGTGGTGTAACTCTATTTGGCCTGTTAAAGGGCCCTGCTTTTTGCTGCCCACTAGGCCAGAGTTGGCCTTGCAAGCAGTGAAAGGGATAAGATGTAAGCAATTTATCAGTTTTTTTTAAATCTTGGTGTTACAGTTTACATAGTATAGTTATGTTTAAAATTAACTCTTCCAGATCCAGAAGGCTCTTGGCACACACCACTGGTCTCTTCTGTAAGCTGTGTGTAGTGACATCCTTCCATTTTGGGTATGGTTACCATAACTCCCCTTTTATCAGCAATACAAATGGAAAATGTACATTGGAGGGTTTCACAGAAGCCATTGATGCACTTCACTGTGTATTTTTCATAAATGTGAAAATTAAAGGGGAAATATGCTAACCATAAAGTTAGGTGTAATGTTGTTAAAACTCTTGTCCCTTCTGATTCTCCATGTTTTAAATAAATAGCAACATCTTAGTATTGCTAATTGGTTAACTATAATTTTGTAAAATTCTTAAATCTCCTCAGATACAAAGTTTAAGCATTCAAGTGCCAGAGGAGGCAGCAATGCATTGCACAGTCCTCTTGCGTACAAGGGATAATAAGCCCTTTTATAGTGCAAGCACATAGAACTGATAAGTAATCTATATACACACACACACGTATATATAAAATATATATATATATATATATAAAATATGGTTTGAGGCTGCTCTACTCGATTAAAATAGTCCAGTATCCTCCGGGTGCAGCTAAATTGTGCCAAATGGAGACAAATTGTGGCATATCAATGCACTATTAAGTCTTAGTTTTGCAAAAATAATTATTTAATAATAATCAAATATAAAATGCTGGAATCAACGTTTCTGTCCTGCTCTTCAGACCTTTCTCAAGACAAATAACTTTTTTTTCTTTTTTTCAAAACTAAGACAGCTTAGTACACCGACAATCCAAAATTTGTCTATATAGACACATGTATGTGTGTGTATGTGTATATATATATAGATACATATGTAATGTAATGAAGCACCGGTGTGTAGCTAAACATTAAATACCCTCACTAGCTCTAAATGCATCAATCCTCCTCCCTTTCCTAAGCCAGAATTATTTTGTTGTTTTTTTTTATTTTTTATTTGGATGTACTACTCTCTGCACTGTGGTGTGTAATGTCAGATGTATTTTTGTGGGTACTCGGAAGTTATTTGAGGACTGACTAATAGACCCTAGAAATAATCTGTGCCATCTGTGTCTATACCAAAAAAGTGGGGCTTTACCAAAACATGTCATCTTTATTTTCCAGCCTGCTACTTCCCAGTTCTCATTGGGTATATTTAAAGCTACCAGTTTATTATTCTTCCCTTAATAAAGGTCCTTATAGGACCAAGTAAAGTCGCCAATGTAATAGTAGCATGAAGTAATGTGTCCAGCACAACAGCTTGAATATTGTGTTAGTATTTATTTCTAAATGTAAAGTTCTGTAGATACAGATACAAACCAAATTATCCATTTGCCAAGTTCATAACATTCGGCCTAGTGTCAGCTGTGTCAAGAGACCATTACTGTTCCTGGAAACGTTCTACTTAACACAAGCAGATATATTGTGCTCCGCTATAAACAGGAAAATAAACTGATGAGCAGTACTCTTCCATGTTGTACTATACAAGTAATGTTGTCACAGAAGTGGTTTATTTGTAACTTGAAGTAGTGGCGTTTGCGCTTCCTCAGCTGTAGTCCAATTATAAAAGAAAGATTGACGAATTTCATAAGCTAAATTTGCTAGTTTAATTAATATATCAGCAGACTGCAACTGTACACATACTAATGTACTAGTGCCAGAAGACATAACATTGTGATTAGGGTTGCCACCAGGCTGGTATTTTACTGGCAGGCCGGTAAAAAATTGGCTTGAGTCTAATGTCAGGTCTATGGAGACAGCAGCATGGCCAGTGTTTTCTGAAGAAAAGGTGGCAACCCTAATTGTGATAGATTAGTAATTCTGAAACGGCAGTTGTAGGTAGTCTGTTTTTAGGATATTATCAGACCTGTTCCATCTTTGAACGCATTATACATACTGCACGGCTCTATTGTTTTAAATTTAGCAATGCAGAATTATGATTGTTTGCCCCTCACTGTTCTGCCTGAGCCCCAGTACAAAAACAGATGATAAACATTTTGTTTATCAGAGTTGACCAGGGTGAGCACACCATTGTTATGAGAGTTGACCAGGATGACCACACCATTGTTTTAGTCAAGGAGTTCATAGTTCAGAGCTACATTGGTTGAAATCAAACTTGCAGAACGCTGTACTGTCTGCTGATCACAGCCCTTGAGTGCCCTGTTTTTTAATCAGAAGCCCTGGACAGAACAGTAATGTGGTCCCCCTCGAGAAAGGTAAGTTTAGTTTTCTGCCATAACAGGGTTGGTGCAATGCTTTTTTATTCAATTAAATAAATAAAAACTTTAGCACTGTACTGGTTACAATAGAAACTGCTTGTCTACATGCTTCTGCAATACAAATTTAAAGCATCCACTCGACCAAATACATAGTGTGCCCTTTTATTCAGGGATAAAAACAAAAAATATAATGTGGCAACCATTTGCTGTAGCCCAAAAAACAGCAGTGAACACTAAGATCGGTTAAGACAATGATCCCCTATGTTCTTTGCAATTTGGATTTTTAGAATGTATTTTATTTTCTGTTGATAACCAATTAGTTGCTTGACTTGGTTAATTTTTATATTATGTGCCTTCACGTAAATTGGTCGCACGTTGATGTTTATAAATGAACAAATGGATTCCTGTGTTAATAAATGCAAATTCTTGTAAGTTAAGTAGAAGTTTAATAATTAGTTTTTTCAGTGTTATCAAAATATTGCCCAGCCCGTGACAGTATCAGTATTTTATCTGATATTGGAAGAAGGTGCTTCATTCAAGTGTTATTTCAGTTGATGATGCACCTCTCACAGCTTGTGTAATTGTAGTAGATAAGGCTACACCCAGCTGGTATTTCACCAGTAAAAAATAAGCCAAGACTATAGAGCCAACAGTGTGAACCATATGGCCGGGGGGGGGGGGGGGGGGAACCTTAGTGATAGATATTTATATGCCTTTTGTGACACAAGCAATTAGTGATTTGTGGTCCTCAACACTGGTGATTCCTGAAGAAACCACTTTAGTATATACACATTTAACATACTCCAAGCAAAATACATAAGAAAGAAGTGTGAGGGTGCGCAAATTATATGGAAAATACTTTTTGTCTTCTTAGTGAAGTTCTGATAATTAGAGTTGAGCAGACACCTGGATGTTGGGGTTCGGCAGGTTCGGCTGAACTTCGGAAAAAAGTCCGGGTTCGGGGTCGAACTTGACCCTGAACTTGAACCCGAACTCCATTGAAGTCAATAGGGACCTGAACTTTTGGCCACTAAAATGCCTCTAAAAAAGTCCTGGAAAGGGCTAGAGGGCTGCAAAGTGAAGTAAAATGTGGGTGAGTGTCCCCATTAATACGAATAGGCCAGTTGACCTATTCTTATGAATGGGGACTCTATTTCGGTTTATAGAATAGTAATAGCATTACATACAATGTAATCGCCGAACCCCAACACTGACATACAGTGAAATGTCCGTGTTCGGGGTTCAAAAAACGTAAAATTCGGTACGAACCCGAACAGTGCGGTTCGGGTTCGCTCAACACTACTGATAATGTCTCCAGGTAGAAATGGATCAATGTTGGTAGATACCATCAGAGAAAGGAGATGAACAGGAACAAACACAGACAATCTAGTGTAGTATATCTTACTGGCATATAGAGTGTCCTTTAGGTATTAAAACCATTCACATGTTTCTGAGCTTTAGATATCAAGGTTCAGGGAGATGGCGTGTAAAGTTGTAAAAAATCTTCTTTGGTGAGTCATGAGGTTCTCTTGTGGCTCAAAAGAAGATGGCACAGAGCAGCACGGACATTCATAGCCTGCAAAGCAAAGGTGAAAGGAGCAAGAAACAAGAAACAGAACATTGAGAGGAACCAAGAGTTAAGGTAATACCAGTACATACCGTATTTGCTCGATTATAAGACGACCCCCCAAACTTTGTAAATTCCTTTAAGAAAAAAACTAAAAGCCTGATTATAAGACTACCCTATAGGAAAAAAGTTTAACTTGTATATATGTAAATTGATTTTTAATATTTAATAAAAACTTAATATAATACAAATGCATTTCTTGTTTTTATTTCCTTTTATGTGCCAATGCGGCCTCTCTCCCCCTCCCCCAGCTGTCTCTCCCCCCAAAACTTCTATCTCTTCCCCTTCCTCTGGTCTCTATCTATCCCCCCCTCCCCTTGTCTGTGTCTCCCCCCTCCCTCCCCTTGTCTGTCTGTGTCCTCCCCCCTCCATTTGTCTCCTTCCCCCCCCACTCGCTCTCCCCTTTTCTCTCTCCCCCCCCCTCCCCTTGTCTGTCTGTGTCCTCTGCCCCCCCCCCCCCCTCCCTTACCTGGTTTCATTCCCTGGTGGCTAGTGGGGGCAGCCGGGGGATGTCTGCACGATACGTGCAGACATCCTCCATGCTGCCCGACACGGCAGTCTATTATGACGGGCAGCTGGTCCGTCATAATAGACTGCCGTGTCGGGCAGCATGGAGGATATCTGCACGTATCGTGCAGACATCCCCCAGCTGCCCGATTCTCCCTGGTGGCTAGTGGGGCAGCAGAGGATGTCTGCGCGATGAGCGCAGACCTCCCCTGCTGCCGCCCGGCACGCTCGCCGGGACTTCTGTGACGAAAGCGGAAGTACCCGGCTTCATCATAGAAGCCCCGGCGGTCGTGCCGGGCGGAAGCAGGGGAGTCTGCGCTCATCGCGCAGACATCCCCTGCTGTTAGAGGGGGGATCCAGGTCCCCTGCAGCTCTGCTGGGGACCTGGATCCATGTCTTATAGTCTGACCTCATTTTGAGGTCAGATTATAAGACGACCTCTTATGTAAGACATAAGTGCATTTGCTCTGAAAAAAACCTTGTCTTATATTCGAGCAAATACGGTACATTCAATTAAAATACATTTGGCATTGGGAAACAGAAGAACAGCATACAATCCTTGTGTGAGCATGTAATTCCATGTTCTCTCCATATATCATTGGTTCCTCCCCCTCTGCATGATGACATCACAACATGTTTAGCTTCTTCAGAAGTCATGTACCTTGCTTCCTTCAGGATTAGTTGCTTAAATATGCATCGATAATGGTAGCATCAACCCAGGGGTGATCAACATGCAGCCCGGTGGCCAAATACTTCCTATTTGACAGCAAGGTGCGGACCACCTGACTTAACGGCCCATATTCTCATTATTCCTATAAATGTACACTTTTTTTTCGATAAAATTAATTTAAACTTGTTTTGAACTGCTTTTGTATTACTGCTAAATAACCAAACACAAGCTATTCTTCTCCATTACTGTAAATTAAAATAACTTAATGTGGCCCAATACATACACACACATTTTTGATTAAGAGGCCCACTTCAGAATTAACGTGGATGCCCCTGAATTAACCCCTTGGTTACTCAATATGCACCCTGGTCCTATTGTAAACTACTAAACTATTATATGGCTGTTCTATGGATTACAGGAGTATGCATTACCATGTATGTTGTACCAGTATGAATAATGGATGTAATTTGTTTTATATAAAAAAAAACATATATGTGAAAAAATAAATATAAAAAAGTTGGAAAATATGTTTAAGAACTATTTGTTTATTAAAAAAAATGAAAACACCATTTGACAAAGGATACTCCTGGACCTCTTCAGATGTCAATACTTACATACGTATAATGGCAACCTCACTAAGGTGCCTCGTGTAGATCTAATTACATGAATATTATAGAGTACACTAAAGATATTTTAAAGTGAAAAATATACAGTACTCTGGTATTATAAATGCTTCCTAACAGTCTATCTTACATCTATTGCACAACAATATTGGATTCCAACCTAATACTCCTTAAAAAAGCTGGATCCAAGAATTCTAAAAATGGAAGACAGGTGTTAAAATCTTCAAATGATGCAATATATATATATATATATATATATATACATACATACATACATACATACATACATACACACACACACACACACACACATGCATATAAAACGTGTCACAATCCAAAGTCCGAGTTTAACCCACAGGGATGGAGGCTATTTAGTGTAAATATCCATCTCATTTTTGTTTGTCCTTATTTTTATCATAACTAAAAATCTCCACGCCAATGTTTGAATGTATCCCTGTAAATTTCAGATGATGGGGATGTTTATGTTTCTCTTTAAAGTGGATAGAGACACTCTGTTTAGTACAACCCTGTGTTATGCTGCATACATTTCCTTCAATCAACATGTGATGAGATTATCTTGTTGGCAAACATTTCCCTACAGGCCAGAGAAACTTTGCATCACCCATTGGATGTGTTCAGAAAATGTTTTTCAGGTTGCATCTTGTTGGTCCTTCTTACCACTATTGATGACTTTAAATGTGAAGCCCCATGAAAAATGACCTGTGGTTTAGATATGATTCAGTATTTTTTAGTATCTGACCTTGACCGTGATGGTCAAAGATTATAAGTAAATTGTTTTTCCCATCATTTGTGGTGTTATGTTTCTTTTTGCATTGGATTAAATCTTTTCTATCCTTATCTTTATATTCTTGTATGGTTTTGTTTAGATGTTCCTCATTATGATGTCTTTATATAAAGTCTTCTTTAAGTTTATTATCTTGTTATAAATATGTTTCATCGTTGGAACAGTTCCTTCTTAGACATAAGAACGGTATCTTTGGAAGATTTTTCAGCCACGGTGTAAAATGACAGCTTCTGTATTGTATGTAGCTGTTTGCGTCTACTTTTTTGAAATGTGTTTTTGTTTTTATTTTGTTATTTTTTATGTATATGACCAGATGTAAGTATATAATTTTTTTATTGTGTTCTGTAGTCAGCATAATTCTCTGATTGTTTCCATTCAGATAGAACTTTTGTAGAGAATGTATATTTCCTGTCCAAACAAAAAAAAAAAACAAGTCATCTATGTAGCCTTTGTATATAATTAAATTGTTTTTGCATTCATGGTGGTTATATAAATTTATATATAAATTATTTTTCCCAGTGGGTCCTGAAAATATTTGCCCAACTTGGTTCCCATTTGTTGAGATCAGAATCTCTTTGGAACCAAAACTAACTAAATTCTGTGGTTTATGTGGCACTTTTATTAAGTCTTTATGACACATCTGTGAGGTGTACACCCTGGGAGTCTAAAGTGCAGAAGGTTAAGTTGCCAAGTATAGTTATACTAATTTCATGATGGCAAGTAAATCTGTTTATAAACAGCAGCATACATGTATAGGTTGTAAATGAAAATGTAACAGTAATGTAATGGTTTCTTTATTTGTTTGAAAATGTTCCACTTTTAGTTAATTCAGTCCATTTATCAAAAACTTAGAAGAGAACGAGCTCTGATGTAAGCCTTTTCTACTCACTTGCATATAAGAATCAGTCAAATGTCTTTATTTTGGCTTACGACGCAAATATTTCTGTTTCCATTTTATACAAATTACAAGCAGCACAGTTTCAAATTTTGGATCCACAACAATAGGAAAATGGCTGAACTTGGTGGATACAAGTCTTTCCTTCAACCCAAACACCTATGTAAATCATCGTGGAAATTCGTTTGTTAGTTGCTGTTTCATAGAGAGAGAAAATGAGACTGATATTCACGCGAGGCTCCCGTCACCTAGAGAATCACAGGCCTCCCAGATGAATGAAGCAGCTTATAAATGAGCAAGCGCAAATCCAGAAATGCAAACTCTCAGGTTTTGGGTAATTGACAAGAGTATGATTTCTCTTTCACAACACACTATGTTCTCCTGTCTGTAGGCAACATTTCTTTTCATTCTTGTTGGTTTTGGCTCCAAATTTGCAATCGGAAGAGGAAGTAACCGCACAGATTTTCTTGGCAGGCCTTCGTTTCACATCCAGCTGTGCTAATGAAAATAGATCATTTGAAACACTAATATCCAGTCATCTCACATACATGTTCAAGCACAAGTCTAGGCAGCAGTACGAGCCCAGGATGTTACCTCTGGTCTCAAATGTGTTAACCTCTTCAGTAGTGTAGCTTCAGATGTTGTGTAATGTACACAAGATAAGCTGGGTTGGATATTTGTAGGTCTCAAGCAAGATAGTGGTTTAAAGTAAAGAATGCATGTTTATTGTGTATTTAAAAGGAAATTATCATGGTTTTGTACAAGGTAATAAATGTACAGTGACATGTCTCTTGGATGAAATGGAAGGTCACTTTGAATGCAGTGTCAGTATGTTTCCTGGATAACTGAATGCTGTGGTGGCAGACATGACTGTGATAAAAGTCTATTAATATACCAGGGACACGTATGTTACAGTTGCTGAGGGGAAATCAGTGCTTAACAGAACCCATAATGCTCCACAGAAGCAGCTTAAAAAAAACACAGACACAACTAGGTAATGCCTAAATCATGGACTGTTCTCACCTGATACTTTTTGAAATCTGACATTTTTATAGTTTAATAATCTGTGCAATATTTTTAGAGATTCAGTTATCTAATATGTAAGCATTGAAAATCGACTTAAGTTCTAAACAAAGTGCCACCTCTCTGTGTAAATAAATCCAGCATGCCTTTCCACTCACTGTTGCCACTTAGCAGAGGAATTGTTGTTCTGGCAGCAGAAACCCACTTTCATCAGTTGCCAGCTGTGATGAAGGCTGCTGGGCAGAGGATAAAATGGCATGTTTCTTTTTTTTAAATGCACATGACATTTTATTCTGATACTAGGCCCTTTGTACTTTTTGCTTCTATGAAAGAGGCTAGTGGGCATCACTTTGTGTAAATGGTCTGTCTTACATGGCAGTATTGTTCAGTTTCATTATAATTAACTGTTGAATGTCCTTTCTGAAGCCGATAGGGTGGGGCTCTGTTAACTAAAGGGACATTATTTAGAAAGAAGTTCCATATATGTTAGCAGTGTAATACTTCAGGAGGTGCTACTAAGAGAGAAGTTAAATGAATCCCCTGTATTAGGAGCAAAATTGGCTAAAATAAACACCCAACTAAGTGGTTTGTGAAAATGTCAGTATTAAAACCTGGCAACCCCAGATTACAGCTAAGTTTATTATAAATGGCAGTGTGTGTTAAAGGGACTGTGTCGCCTAAACAATGTTTATCGTATGAATGGAGAGAAGAAAAATGAGCTACACACTGTATTAGCAGAATTGTAACCAAAGTACTTCAGTGGAGAAATGTGTTTCCCAAATGTTAAAAAGAATAATTATCACTGCGCACTCTGTTAAATTAAACGCCTACTACAAATCTGCAAGGCCTAGCAGACATTGTGGCGAGGAATGTTGGAGCCTTACATACACACGTGCATAAAAAAAAAAATATTTATATCAAATGTATTGAAAGTGGCATGTTGTTAATGCTTCGAAATTTCATATTATAGAAACTAATTTTATTCACTGTTTCCATTAAGATTCATGCGGTCTCTCCAACCATCCCAGGGTCAGAACTGCCATGTTGGCCCTGGTCCAAAAGCGAGCCAAGGCATGGATTAACACTCATTTCTGAGGCACTTCTAACCATAGAGAAGTAAACAGGACAATTACAAAGGTTTCCACGGTGCTTGCTCCAGTTGTAGAATTTCACTACAGAAATTTACTTTATACATCACCCAATTTTTCATTGAGTAAATGTGTAGCAGCTCCCGTGGGCACTGCTTGCCCTCAATCACAGATGTAAGGTTAAATAGTGCTAGGCATTGCAAACTCAGGACAAAGGAAACTAGCATAATGCTAATTTGAACATTTTAAAGCAGGTCCGCTCACCTTTCTGAAAATGTCACGCAAAGATCTCGCTACATTCAAGGTGATTAATATTTTAAAATTTCATTGTGCAGCATTGCAGTGAATTTAGTATGCAGGATAAACGTCCCCAGCAAAACCTGACAAATGGGCGTATTACTTGTATAGCATTATACAATGAATTATTCATCTCAGCCTGGTTCATGCATACAGAGTTAGAGATGCCCATTATAATCCTGGCTATATTTATAGGGTACACTGTGGGCATACGGTAAGTATTACTTACATGTGTCTCTTAAAGTTAAGCACTTAAAGTTTATCACTTGTTCAATGACCCTATGGATTTTTTTGTATCTACGACAACGTTTTTCCTTCAGTTCTTGTGAATTTTAAGAATGTTTAAGATGATTTGTTTGGCGATAGTCCAGATGATTGTTTTAACTAATGCTGGCAAAGCTGCACTGGTTTTTCATTTGTCTTTCCTTCCAAAATTGTAAATAAGATATGATATTGTGCCATTATTAAATCATCTTATTTGTCCCCAAGGTTGTGTGTGTGTATATATATATATATATATATATATATATACACACACACTGATCAGCCATAACATTATGACCATGGACTGGTGGCAAGCTACAAAATTTCTAATGCTGACCCTGGCTACGTACATATATTTTTTTGCTCAGATCAAGAATTTTTTCATATTCCAGCTAATTAAAAATTAAAAATAAAATAAAAGTGCACATCTATTTTTTTTAAGAGTCAACTTTAATATGTATATATTTATCCAGTTTACTATTTACAGACTGGAGTGATCTTTTGAAATTATGGTTTTAAACCTTTTATAGCATTGTATTAAGTACAGATATGTATTACTTTCTTTAAACTAACTTAACAACTCTGTTCTCTTATCATTGTGGACAATACAATACACCTTCATTAAGGCAGGGTTGGCAACTTCTGGCCTGAGAAATACTATTTAGTGGCCCAAAGTGCAACCTCACCAGCCCACCTGTTATCATAAGTGATTATCACAGATAGGCAAGAAAGATTTGCTGATAGATAAAGGTAGAGATTGATAGCTTGATAAGACAATTGAGTAGAAAGATAGAAAGTGCTACTGATTGAGTTCCAGCAGGTTAGAGAGCAGGCTAGGGCAACTGACCAGCTGGTGGATGTCTAATACTGTGATGGTGATTGGCTCCTGTTCTGGGAGATTGCAGTGGTCTGTTCTCAGGTCCTGCAGCCGCCTTACCTGCCTACAATATTGTGTAGGTCCCCTTTTGACACCAAAACAGCCCTGACCCATCAAGGCATGGACTACATTTTCCATTAGATTGAGATCTGAGGAATTGTGTTCCTCAAAAAACATTCCTGAACTATTTTTGCAGGGCACATTATCCGTTCTAAAGATGCCAATGCCATCAGTGAATACAGTTTAGAAGTAACATCCACATGGATGGCAGGATCCAAGGTTTCCCAGCAGAATATTGCCCAAAGCATCACACTGCCGGGTTGCCACCTGTCCGTGGTCATAACGTTATGGCTGATCAGTATAATTATATATATATATATATATATATATATATATATATTATACATACACACACACAACCTTGGGGACAAATAAGATGATTTAATAAGGGCACAATATCTTACCTTATTTACAATCTTGGCAGGTAAAACAAATGAAGAACCACCAGCTGCAGCTTTGCCAGCATAAGTTAAAACAATCATCTGGACTATCGCCAAACAAATCATCTTAAACATTCTTAAAATTCACAGGAACAGAAGGAAAAATGTTGTAGTAGATACACAAAAAATCCATAGGGTCATTGAACAAGTGATAAACTAAGTTCAATTGAAAAAGCCCTTTGAAAGGGAGAAACGCGTTGTGGAAGGAAGGGGACTTTTTTCTAAGGACTTATTGGGACATTTGGACTTATTTTAATCTCTGTACTGTACCTGATGACTCCTGCTGATTCCTGATATCTTTAATGTAAGATATTTTATTTACTTGTGAATAAATTTACATATACTAAAAAAAGTCTTCCACCTTTTTGCTCTCTTGCTGTCTCCTGGAGAACGACTGGATCATTAACCCTATGTGGGCTCCCACAAGGCTGTATATACTGAGCAGAAATCTGCTCAGGGAAATGTGAGTGTATTCACATTTATTTTTACTATATACACTTTCACGAATTATATGAAAATACTACACTATATTATTATCTGTTTATATTTTTTCCCTTCTATATCGAGTGGATTGCCTCATATCTAAGGGTAATCCCTATTTATATTTTTAGAGTGTTGGGCTACAGCGCACAATATCACTTGTTTTGTTTGTTATTGTATACCAGGAGTGAGACACTGGTAGATTTTGTTGCTGCTATTGCCATCACATCTTGGCGCAGTGTGTTTTTCTCTTTTTTCATTTACAAACCAGAATGTTCAAACTCTGAATCCAGACTGAGATAGAAATGATTGAACTTTGTATGAGGTACTGGATACAAATTCCAACCATTTCTTGGTACGGATACTTTTAAATTATCGTTCCAATACTTGTAGTGAGATTCTATTCTTGGGATGCAGCAAGAATAACCTTGCACAGCCAAATAAAACAATACTTTGTGCCCATAAGTCTCAGACATCTTCCATCGTTCGCGCTCTGAAAAGTGTGACCTCCAAATAACCTCTCCTGGTAGGAAAGGATTTTATTGTGCGGATTGGATGTATTTAATTGGTTTCCACTGAACACAAATGCATTCTACAGGGTTGCAAGTAAAAAAAATTAGCTCTCCAGAACATAAATTGTCCAGATAAGCAAAGAAAAAAAAAATTATATATATTCTATTTTAGTACACACAAAAAATGGTTAGTATGAATTTGTACAAAATTTGTACACAATTCAGTAGAATGCATTTTAAAACCGTTTAAGACAGATATTATATTATGGAGGCTATTCACAAAAACTGAACTGACAAGTGAATGCCGATCTTTAGTGTTTGATTTTGCAGTTAACTTGTATATTTAGTTTTTTGAGACTAGCCAGCCTTGTGTTTATAATTTTATAAAATCAAGAATGTCATAATGAACTCAGTACATTTATTCAAGTATTTATGACTATCTGTTCTGTTGACAAGTTAGAATAATAACACTAAATCACATTTGTCCTCACGGTGTTGGAAGATAAAACAAAATGGAAACAGGACAAGGTCTTAATGGACCAAGAGTCACAAAAGTTATGTTTAATTGAAAGATTCTATCAAGTATGCATTTTAAAGAGAAATGCTTTAATAAAAGAGTACAAAACAAAATACCTTATTTAGAACGCTTTGCTTGTATAGCTGTACATGTCAGATCTTCCTTCATCTGCCCCAAGACCACTGCCCACTGATAGAGCTATACAAGCAAAGAGGTGCATTATTTATCATTATACTTTACAGAAATTCTATTTAAAAATCCTATACTTGATACAATCTTTCAGTTAAACATAACTTATTTTTTGACAACAGTTGTCCTTTAAACTAGGGGAATTAATATGTACAACACTGGATAACTTGCACCCAGTCTGTCACACGGCTGCCCACTTTTTACATAATAATAATAATATATATATAACGTCCTGTAGTGTTGCGCTAAGGCATGCTGGCAGTCTCTGTCGCACCCTGCGAGTACGATCACTGCGAATGTAATCGTATGCCTCACATCAACTGTCACTGCCTATGCGTTAACGGTGTTGCAATGATGCTTCGATCAAGGCATCATGCAACACCCGTCTCTGCCCCCCAGGGCACTGCAATCACCCAGTGATCGCGGATGTCGTATTGAAGAAGAGCATGCTCCTGATATTGCGGGCCCTGTGCCCAGCATAGAGCAATGGAAGTGATTAAAAAAAAAATATTTTGTCGCTCTGAAACTGTTGCTTGACTGCCCCTAGAGGCAGTCAGCAACATTACAGTGGAAAAAAAAAAAAGGAAAAAGCTAACCCTAGATCTAGGGTTAAGGTTACAATTAGTGTTATAATTAGGGTTACAGGTGGATTAGGGTTAGATGAAGGGGTGGGGATAGACAGGGTTAAATTCAGGGTTAGGGTCAAAAGGTCACTGTAGGAGAAAATGGTAAGGAAGCAAAAAAAAACAAAAAAAAACCACTACTATTGGTTATTGCCCTATTACTTGAAAAAACAGAAAAACATGGAAACATTGGTATTTCTAAACTCAGGACAAATATTAGAAACTATATAGACTGGGTTTACCGTTTGGAAATATTTTTTTTAATACTAAATTATATCATATGATGAAAATATTCAAAGGATAGGCTGTCTTTTAAAAAATGATATATAATTTGTGTAGGTGGACTGAAAACGAAGAAAGAAAATCAGTTACACAAACTTATTGCAAAAATAATGGAATTCTGGTCTTCAAGGCACATCAAATGCAGCAAAGAACTTTTTCCATCATTTGTAAATGAATGCTCCCCCTATGTGATGGCAAACCTACAGCACACATTGCTGCAGCAGGCACACAAACTTCAATTGTGAAACACGGCACCATAGCTCGATCAATGCCGCAACAAGCACCTGTTCCACCACACTTCATGTTGGGGCTCTGGCCACAAAGATAACATGTTGCAGCTGGGGCCCAAAAGAATAGAGCCCCCTCCCAGTGCAGATAGCACACCAGATGATTACATTTCCTGTGACCAGCTCACACAGTCAGAGCTCTGCACTGGGAGGGATGTCTGAGGTCTCATCCATCCTGGTATACAACGAACGATAAATAAGGCTTGTATGCACACTACTATTCAAAAGTTTGGGATCACGTTGACACTTGTCCATTAAAATAACACCAAATGGATCAGAAATACAGTGCAGATGTTGTAAATGGCTAAAGTAGCTGGAAATCAAATGTAAAAAGGTCTACAAGGCCATAATTGCAGCAAATGGAGGATTATTTCATGAAAAAAATAGTTTCTGACCTTATAAATCTTTTGACTATTTTCTATTCATTTGATGTAGGTTTTGATGGAAAACAAGGAAATTCCCAAGTAACACCAAACTTCACTATGGGGGGTAAAATAACTCATTCTGTTATTAAGAAGAACCTTTAAATGACCTTTTTTCAGTCTTATGCTTTGTTACTTAGTATCATTGTCCTACCTCCAGTGATGTTTGGGCAAGACTAAGAACACAATGGGTCAATTTAAGTTAGCTATCTTGGTAAGCAGAGGTCTATTTTATGATGGGAGCTCTGTGTGAGCAGTGAACATACCAGGTGTTCAAATAAAAATCGGAGATATCTAACTAGCAAAATCTTAGAAAGTTTGGAATTAAATGTGAAAAGCTGAATGAATTAAGATTTTGCCTGTTAAGATAACTAATATATAGGTATATATACATATATATTTAAATACCTTATGTAAGTGAAGATGTATTGGTACATGTATGGTTGTATGAATGCATAGATACATATTCTGTATTTTATTGATAAGATAAGACACCTCATTCATTCAAATTACTCTGCCTGATTCATAAATGCTGTAACCAGATAGAACCATAGACAGGTCGCCGAAATTAAGCCTGGCGCCCGGGTGCCGGTACCCTCATGTTCCCCTTGCTGCTGCCATTCGTTTCTTTTGTTTGTTTTTTTTGCAGCGCGAGGGGGGGGGAAGTCTGTGCGGATTGCACAGACAGCAAGCTCCGCCCCCTCGCGCAAAGCGTGCGAGTGCTGGGTGTCGTCACTTGACAACACAGCACTCGCCCGAAAGAGTAATGAGGATCAGCTGCAGCACGAATGTTCCCCCTCCCCTGCAATGAGGTAAGGCAGCAGGGAGGGGGAACGTTTGTGCTGCAGCCGATCTTCATTGCTCTTTCGGCTGAGTGCTGGGTTGTCAAGTGACGACATCCAGCACTCAGAAGTTAAGAAAAGGAAAAAAAAACAAAAAAACCCTATGTATGTGTGAGGTGTATGTATGTGTGAGGTGTATATGTGTATGTGTGAGGGGTGTATATGTGAAGTGGGGGGGGGGGGGTGTATATGTGACGTGGGGGTTTGTGTGTGTGTGTGTGTGTGTGTATGTATATGTAAAGTGGGTTGGTGTGTGTGTGTTTATGAATTGCGTGTGTGTTTTGTGTGGCTCCTAAAAATTTTAGCTGGCTCCTAGAATCAAATTAAATTTGTCAAGCCCTGCCATAGAACAATATCTTTTGTACATGTATAGTATTAGAAGTGATTAGATATTACATATGTCATTAAGTTAGGAGTGTTTTTATTAGTTTCATTTCTAATCCAAATATATCTATATCTATCTATCTATATCAGGTGTGATTCTGTTGATTCGAAAATTTGGGATTTAAATCATGGTCAGAATTGTGAGCCAAGAGTGCCACCTTTTGGATAACATTATTATAATCTAATCAAATATTAATAGGAGTGTTTTCAGAGAACAAGCCAGATGAAAACTAATTTATCTGACACACCTTTAATGGGTGTGGTTTGGAGATGGAAAATGGGGATACAAGTTAGGCTAGTTGGGATCTCTTGAAGATCTAAGCTGGAGAAGAATCTTGATCCAAAAAGGCCATACTGACTGTATCCAGTAACATAAATCTTGGTAATTATAGTCTACTTTGAATTTTATATTTTAACTTGTTATTTCTGCAAACTTTTATGGTAAATCAAATTCTATATTGGCTTCAATTCTAATCCATTAGACTTAGTCTGCTGTTAATTCCTAACTTCAAACTGCAGTTGAAAAATAGGAAATAACAAAATAGGAAATAACATTTCCAATATATAAGTTAGAATATTTGATTTCTCATATGTGGTTTTAGTCATTATATGCTGAAATACTAAAATGAATATACTAGTAGTCTATGTATACCATTTTACACTGATATTTATAGTCTTTAGGTTAAATTAGTGTAATATTGGGTTTTAGTACATTCTGGTTCTGCATTAGTGCTGGTTACTCTAATACTCTAGGATTGTGTGGATAGAATTCACTACATTGCTCACAGTAGTTGCCATTGATAGATTGTGTGTGTATGGTCTGTTTGTTTACTCAGCCACTGTCTGTGTTACAACCTATAGAGTTCTCAGGCCTGTAACTGCTTTGATTGTACTGACTAACACTAGGTTGTTTTTTATTGGTGTATTGGGCTCAATCAATCAATGTATTATTATTTTTGTGTGTTATGTCTATATTAGTGTGTGTTAATAAATTTTCATATTTTGTTACAGTGTGCATTATTTCATATATAGTGGTTTAAGTGTATCGCCTTGTAAAACGAATTTGGGAGATACTGTTTTTATGAGTGGTTATTGGACATCTTTAGTGGCATCGAATCTTTCATTATTCCACTTATCTCTGACAATATATGTGTATTCCACTTATCTCTGACAATATATGTGTGTGTGTATATATATATATATATATATATATATATATATATATATACACATATACATATACATACATACATACATACATACATATATACACACACACATACATACACTTTCTTATGTATCTGCGTTCATGTATGTCCATGTGTGAATGTATCTGTAATTCAGAATACACATGCAGACACCTTCACACACAATTTTGCTTTGGGGCCCTTCAGTTTCTACTCACAGCCCAGTGCATATGCACACACATACATTTATATATCTGTAAATGTGTTTACATGCGAGAAACCTTTGATATGCATGCATCTACACAGATACATGCATGTACATACCGTATTGTCCTGATTATAGGCCACACCTGATTAAAAGCCACAGCCTGTAAACTGGAGATTAAATTTAGGACAAAGTGCCCAGCTTAGTCTGTTAATGCTACCAGTTAACAGAGCACTCTAATCTCCAGTGGTAGTGCTGCCCATCTTCTAAGGTGTTCCCGCCAGGAACGAAAGTGCTGCAATTTAATCTTCTCAGTCTGTTTGTTCACTGGTAGCGTGAACAGACTGAGCTGGGCACTTGGAGAATATTACTTCAAGTCCAATAAAACAACCAACAAGTGGATATTCTCACAGGAAAAGATTCCTTATTCAGTGTCACCTGTAAACAAAAAAAACAATATTCTGCACACATAACTGACCAATAAGCTGCTATTGTGAACAGCGGCATTGTATGTACCAACACCTGAGCTAAGAAAGAAATAGCTTAACATTTTCCAGCCAGTATTCAGTTGAGAGCAGATTGGCCAAGTGTCAGGACAGTTGTGCAACAGTAGCCAATAGGTCTGTTTTCCAAGACAGATACTGATCTTAACAACTGGTGCATTCATCCAGGTATAAAAACCAAATGGAGGAGTAATCCATACCTCTTACAGTTTGAAAGATTAAAACGCACATGATCCAGATGTCGGTTTTTAAAACTTTTTTAATTTTTTATTTTTTTTTGAGGTTTTATTTTATATTATCTACAAAGTAAAAGTTTTCTTCCTTAACTTAAAAGTTACACTGCTGTTTTGAGGCAGCAGTTCCATCATCAAACCTGACTCATAAATAATAATCCATCAGTTTGATGATCAGAATTCTTTACTGAATCGGTTTCAAGTTTAGTTAGAAGTAAAAGGGATTTTAGAGTCTTGATTTTTTGTTTTTAAAGAAGATAGCAGCAAGAATCAAATTGTGTTACTTCCTTCGCTAGCTGATGAGTTCATAACTTAGAAGGGCCTTTAAAAATAAATAACTTCCAGTTATCAGCAAGCAAAAGGTGGGGCTTTTAGAGGACTGATGCAGCGCAGTGGATAACCTGCAAAGCTCCTACATGCCTCTACTCAGTCCAAATCTTTCCCACTGCAAGATGATCAGTTAGCATTCCTATTGGATGTTAAAAGTAATCAAGATTTATTTTAAACAAAAAGGAGATCTAGTTGTCAGGGCTTCCAGTAGAGGGAAGCAGATGGGAGGGTTTTTGGCCTATAAAAGGGTTCCAGCCTTTTCTTCATACCACTCCAAGTTCACAGCTGCTGTTGATGATGTGCTTGCACTAGAAAAAACAAAATAAAAAGTGTAACAATATATAGCAGGAAAAACAAGTAATGCTGTTTCAAATACAGCAAGCCAATAATAAACCATTGGAAATTGATGAATCATCTATTTTTGGGATTCGTTGTGCTATTGAATATACTTTTTTACATCCAGCTCCCTCAAATCAATCACTTTACACCAAGTTTGATAGTATCCTCAGGAAAGATATGTTTCTGGATCAATTGATGATGCAGTCAGAAGATACAGAAGTATCCTGAAGAAAATACCATTTAGCCACAGTATTAACATGAATAGAAACCAAGACAAGGCTCCACATTTCTGCCCAGCAGTTTATCAAGTAAAATTAACCAGGACTAATTTGGCCAGTCTAATAAGTTAAACAGACCATATTATTATCCAGTGGGGCAATTTACCTGGGGGATGTGTCATATATGGGAAATGTGCCGTAGTAGAGACAGGAATAGGCTGTAAACCACTTTGAGCAAGTGCCGCTTGAGGGCCGCCTGGTGGCTGCGCGGTCATAAGCATCATAGGATGAGCCGTTGGGTGAGAAGGAACCATTCCAGACTGTACATGTGCCTGAAAAGAAAAACAAAGAATATTTCAGATGCTTCAACACAAATACTGAATATGAATATTGGTTTGGCACTATATGTAAATATTTGATTCCATTACACTGCTGTTTACATGAGAATTGGGAAGACAATGAACAGTTCAATTCTACCATGCTCATATCAACACCACTTCTGCATGACCAATTCAGCACACAGGATTGTAACTGTTAAATTCTCTGTTCTCTCCAAAAGGTGGAGAAAAGAAGCAACCAATAACATGACTCCGAATGCCCTCTGACCTTCTTAAAAAAAAAAAAAAAAAAAAAAAAAAAAAACACTTGAAATTGGGTTAGTTACCTGTTGAACATGAGCCATGTGAGGTGCGTTGGTATAGGCAGGTTGGACGTGAGAGGGGTGAATTGCAAATACAGCCTGTTGAGTGGGAAAGCTGTTTTGTGGCGATTGTGCATTGGAGCCTGGTGTCATCGATGGTGGAGTGGGAGCCAATCCTGCATGGTATATTGCAGACTGTTGTTGTTGATTAGCTAGGTGAATAGCTTGTGCAGCCTGATGTTGGTGATGCTGGAACAACAAAAAGAAAACATCCACATGAAAGTTGGTCTGTTTCAGCTTGGCATAAAGATTTATATTTTTTTGAAAAGACATATGTCAATAACAAAAATGAAATGCAATAAACAAAAACACATTTCAGCTGGTTTTATTGTTGTACACCAGAACTGAGGGAGACATAGTAAATACTACTATTAGTATCAGTATTTCCAGAACACAGCCTGCAGCTGAGGTGCTGCTGCTACCTCAAGACATATGTGTCTTACAGATTTACTGGAGAATGGCATTTGAAGAGGTGAGCAGCAAAATAAAAATTAAATAAAAAGTTAGCTTTCCACAGATTGACCAAAGGAAAACAAACCATGGGTAACTTGCCTCAATTCACCATAAAGGTTTGTCTGCTATGTGGTTACTAACATGGAACCCTGCAAAAACTCAACTAATACAAGGGATATACAGCAAGCTGCAATTTCCTACTCTAAATGTTCACTCTTAGATCAACATTTTACAATCTAATTGATAAAGTGATCATATGCAGATTGATTATCTTCGTTAAATTACAAAAATAACTTATCAAACTTACCTGGACAGGGCTTGGGGCTGCATGACTACCACCATGTTGGTTCTGTTGTTGCCCAGTAGGCGTAGCTGAAGGCTGTGGGTGAGGGGGATGCGGGTGTAAAGCAGCATTTGGGTGCGCATACTGCTGTGCTAGTGAACTGGTTGAAACTGAAATCCAGAAGACAGAAAACTAATCACAACTGGAAAACAGACTGCCCTGGGGCAAACACCAACTGAACAGAAACAAGCAGATATTGTTTTATACTGGCCGAACAAAATGAATTTGATGCAAAAACAAAAAAGTTCACAGACCCATAATTAGCTTCATTTCATTTTTAAATATATTATAAAATGCAGTGGAGGCAGGCAAAACCAAATGCTCCAGTCATAGATTTCGGCAATGGAATAAAACCAAATATCCATTTTTTTCAGTGTATGTTGTGTGCATTAAAACAGGTTTTGTTTTCTACCAAGGAGTACTATTTTAGATTGGCTATTTTCTTTCTGGTGTGGTTTTAGGATTTCTCCCTCTCAAACCCACAGGTCATAGAAATTACATTGTTTTAAACTGCATCACTATCACCACATAACAGGTTTGTGCAGAAGAAATGCGGTGATACAGATAATTAAAAAACGGAAAAATAAAATAAAAATCTCTTAATATTTAAGTGCATTTCTATGGTAAAATATCTTGTTGGTATATTGCAGTATTGAGTGATATACATATAAAAAATGTTTTAATAAGTCCTTGTACTTTCCAATATACAAGTTATTTCCCATAATTGCTCAGTGCTCATCTAGGCGATGCGTTCAAACAGTTGGTACTGCTCCTATATTCAGTCAGACTATCACAAATTTAAGTTAATGACTAAATGGAGTCTGGGTAAAAACATTAAAAAAAAAAAAATCAACTTTTGTTTATTGCAGCTTTTTTAAGAACCACTGGGCATTAGAAAAGTATAAACCTCTGCTCTTGTTAGGGAGACCCAAAAGCACCTCTGTTACAATAGAGCAGAACTTGCAGTTCTATATTTATTACCCAAAGTGGTGCTTACTGGGTGTGAATAATGGTGCAGATCTTTGGACAGGTCATTCCCAGAGCTCCTAAAATAGATTTTAAAAACCCTTAATATTTGGGGGAAAAAGTGTACATTAGTCTCATGTTTCAATCTGCAGAGCATTTTCAGCCAATGATAACCAATATCCTAATTTCTCTGGTGCAAACTTGATCAACAAGAACAGTTAAACTAGCATACAAGTTGGATAGCAACACTAGCAGCAGAGCTGAATAGTTGGATTTTATTTATTTTTTTTAATAGCAGGGCAGGTGCAAAGGTTAACACCTTAAATGGATAAACAGACCCATGTAATCTGCGATATAACGAATATTTCAATTCTGACAAGTGCCTAGAATATACTATAGATTAATGGCTCCACAGGCACTTTGTACAAATGCAATAAGATATATGAATAGTTTGTGGAGATCCATATATCAAATGTAATATTTAATTTTTTAGTGCCGTTTTACAAAATACAAATAAACAACCTGCAGAAAATGGCGTACCACTAGCAACTATATACAAACTTGAGTTGCCAAACCTTTTGGAGATTTTTTGGGCTTTTGTTTTACCATAAAACATTATATATTTACTAAACCACGTTAACTCTGTGAGCAAAAGAAATGTGCTCTTCTGCCATCTGTGTTAAAATGAAACCGAGCAGCATTGGCCTATTAAAAACAAATGTAAGGTAGAAGGTTTTATATACTGTATTTTCCGGAGTATAAGACGGCTTTTTAACCCAGGAAAGTCTTCCCAAAAGTCAGGGGTCGTCTTTTTACTTACCTCGTTGCTGCTCTGCAGGTCCGCGCAGCTGTGAGGGAAGCGTTGTGTGCTCCACGCCAGCCACGCGACTTCAATAAAGTTTGTTTAAACTTTTTTTAAAACAAACTTTATTGAAGCCGCGCGGCTGGAGGGGAGCGCACAACGCTTCCCTCACAGCCGCGCGCATCTGCAGAGCAGCAACGATGTAAATACTGGGAAGGGGGGCAAAATCCTGGCATATTGGAGGGGGGAAATCCTGGCATATTGGAGGGGGGAAATCCTGGCATATTAAAAATGGCACAAGAATGGCATATTGAGTGGCAAAATACTGGCATATTGAGGGGAAAAATAGTGTGTCTCAGGTTGTGTGTCTATTGGTGTCACTGTGTGTGTGTAAGTGTGTCACTGTGTTAGTGTAAGGGTGTGTGTGTAAATGTCACTGTAGGAGAAAATGCGCGTTGGAAGAGGGGTAGTCTTATACGGCGAGTATATCCCAAACTCTATATTTTAACTGGAAAAGTTGGGGGTCGTCTTAAACGCCGGAAAATACGATACCTATAGATTTATAGGTCAACAACCTTTGTTTAACGGAACTCAAACTGTTGAGAAGCCCGATTTAAACAAGCAGTGGTTATTATTTTCTGCTCATAGCTATTCTAATCAGTTTCTTTTAATATTTCTAGATCACGTTATGTCAGGAAATGGTTCATCCAGTCTTTTGTGCCCAGTTGCAAGGTTCACAAACATCCCAAGTAGAAAACCCCACCATAAAACAAACACATTGCATACATTTACCCCTAACTTGAACACCAATGTTGACAATGGACAATGAAGAAACAACGGAAGTCTTGGATTAAAATACAGCTCCAAATCATTATCCGAGAGGTGCATAGCACTCAGGGTCGCTACAACTATGACTGTCCCTCTATTGCAGACTCTGCATGACGGTACCAAAGGTAGTCTCCTCACAGCTCTCCCTCAATGCATGTAGCATTCACCACGCTCAGAGGACTGAGAGCAAATTCTGCACTGGGGCGTACTGGATTCCATCACTGCCACCGCAAGAAGGGTGGTAGATGTAGTGTTCAGTAAAACACAATTCATCATTACTGTCACTGTCATACTTTGTGCTTAGTGTGGTGTGTGTGTGTGTAACCAAATGTGTTATAAGAATGCAATTAAAAAAATAGGGAAGTGCATAAGTATAATTTGTTTTGGTTTCTAGCACATGATGGGAAAAAGTCAATATACTGACTGGAGCAAATCTGGTGCAAACATAGAAACATTTCAGTAGTTTCCATTTGGCACCAGAGTTGCCTTTGATAAATCTCCCAGGACGCAGTGCTGGAGAATTGCAATACATCAGATACTGACTGCCAGATGTCATAGTAACATTTGTGTGGTGTGAGGGAAATGCTGTATTTTGCAAGGACCCTTTGTCCATCTCCATGTTCACTGGAAAGAAAAAGCTTTTCAATACACATTCACCAAATGAGTTCTTAAAAGCACAGTCAATTAGCAGGAAATTGAAACAAAATAACTCACTGGCAAAGTAGAAAGAAGGGGCTGTCTCCTTGTTGTTTGGTATTTTGGGACATGCTGAATTTGAGGAAATAGAAAGGTACATTAGCCTTTTTGGAAAAGAAAAGCATGGCTGACAATTATTTAATGGACAATGAAGTTTTCAAACAGGTCAGTGGCGAATAAACAGCATTATGTTTGAACGCCTACTATTTTTCAGGGGGTGGGGGGGGGGATGTCTTAAAAGCAAAATGGAAGTTAGTTGCAAATAAAATGACAAAAAAATTCAGCAGTGTGCCATGAAGCAATTCTCAAAACCTAAAATGTACTGCACAATACCTAAACTGCAAGGTTCCTCTACATTCATTCCATTTTACTTGTTTACGGATATATAAATTATATTAATGCACTCCCAGTAAACTGTTACAGGTCAATAACCCCCAAACCATCTGGACACAAAAGTGCCACTTCACTTGTTCTCTAATATAGAACAATTGTAAGAAGATGATAAACTGCCACTTTCTAATGTACTGCTTTCACAGGTGGAACTAGAGGGGGAAAAAAAAGGTCTATGTGCACTAGAAAAGAGTGACTGTCGATGACAGCCGCAGGATAATCTTCCATGTTTTAGTAGGTGCCCTTTGTTAGTGGTGTTCAAAAACAAAGGTCTCTGCACTAGTCTCAACAGACCAAGATGAAACGCCCTGTGCAATTTGGCTGCGCGAGCTTTATGCATTCTTAGGGTAGGGAACAACTGATACAAACCATTAAGTATGAATGAAGAAAAACTACTATTACTAAAATTAGAACGTAAAAATTGCTTTAGGTCATTTACATATAGCATTCCTGCAGATGTATTCAGCACTACACCCCATTCTGAAAATATTCATACTGCTCCAAAAAGCAGAGTAAATTAAAACAAGTCTAGCGTTTTTAAGGCATAAATTGGAACAATAATGTTAATCACTCGTTCCAAATCTGTTAAAAGACCTAGAATTTGCTTAATATCCAACTACATAACTCATGATCTGGTTGAAAGAGGGGCATACAATGTAATGAAACACAAGGCACCCAGTGTTAATATCCATTACACTGTAGCATTGCAATTGCAAGGGATACTTCTGAATATGTAAAAAAAAAAAAAAAAAAAAAAAAAAAAAAAAAACTGCAGATGCAGACAAGGATTCTCTGTTGTATGATCAGCTGCTGGTATAATGAGAGCATTTCCATAAAACAGCTAAAACTAGAAAATTGCCAGTAAGGGGGGAGTTAGTTATATAAATAATGTGTGTATTTTAGGCTTTAGCTTTTTATGGTTTCTAGATTTGATGATGTCAGACGAGTAAGACAGGACTACTTTTAGCTTAAATATTTGTCTAGAAACGTTTCTTCCTTTTTGAAATGTACTTCTATGAAGTAACATTCAAAAATGATATCCTGTATATCCTTCAGAAAACAGACTTTAGTTAAATTAGACAAAGCTTCTGCTTCACTAGGCCAGTCGAGTGACCATCTTTTTCTCCACATGGGGTCTCCGTCTAAGCTAGGAAAAAAGGGAGTAATTGATGAGAAAGAGAATGCTTAAGAGAATGAACCGTTGTTAAAAATGATCGGAAAGTAGGAAGGGTTTGTGACCAATGAGAAGAGGGGATAAACCAGTGAATCAGAGGAGTTACACAACATGTCAAAGCTGGAGTGGAAGAGTGAGCACAGAAAATGGTGAAGATTTATAGGTTACACCAATTTGTTCCAGCACAGTGCATAAAGACAAAAGGGTACTATGTAGACCCTTTAGGAATGTTCAGTGCAAAATGTTACTTTACACTGACCACTGGTCTTCTCCCACATAGAGTGGATAGTTCTAACAAATTATCTCTATAATTGTTCTCTAACCATTTGTTATAGTTCTAATGAACTCTTACAGCTCTCAATGGAGCAAGTGTTCATTTGTGGCAACTCTAAAGTACTATTATTTATTGTGCTTAAGCCATGAAAAATGTTCTACAGGATTCTACATATGATAAAATAATAAGACAGATGCATCAAACACAATTGTCTGGTACATTAAAGATGGAAGGAAGGATGGAAACATTAAAAATGAATCATACTGGTGATCCTACATGTATGTGGTAGTGTCGCTTACCATACATAGCATGCGTTTGCTCAGGGGCTCCATACTGTGTTGCAGATGATGACACTAATCCAGCTTGTGCATGAGTCGGAGGAGCGATCATTCTAGTATTTCCTTGTATTACCTGGCCGTACATATGTGGATGCTGTAATGCATAAAAAAAAATTGATGGTTTGCAAAATATCAAATATTTACACAAAGAATAAAATAAAGATAAGAGAGTTTATTTAGGCTGTCAAATCCAAATTTACACACACAAAAAACCCAAAAGAATATCACAATGGATGAACAGCAGCAAGGTCTGTCACCAGAACGGTCCGTTTCCCTCCAAAAGAAACCCCCAAAAATAATCTATGTTTTTGGGTGTTTTTAAAGATTGGTTGAGCACATTTAAAAAAAAAATCACAATACAGAAGACTAATTTGGGGTTACAGAAATAATTACAGTGGCAAGATAGATTCTCAACTTCCTTTGCTCTAGACTTTCACAGGAGGACAAAATGTGTGTGTGTATAATAATATATATATAGCTATCAGGTTGTTGATTAAAATTTACTCACCTAAATATTGTATCCATTCACAATATAAAACATATTTTATCTATACAATGTTTTTGCAGAAATGCAAAATTAAAGATAAGAACGTGAAAGTGGAGAACATATAGCTTACATTTCCTGCCACACTGAATTCATAAATTAGGCAGCAAAAAAAACGTGCATTTCTTTGCAATTTAGTAAACAATTTATAGATCATTTATCATGTTCTATATTTTCACTATAAAATAAAATTTTGGGGACAGATCTTGAACTGTAAAAGAAAGGTTACCTGTGACTGGTAGTGCTGAACATGTTGCATGAGGGGTTGATTAGGGAACTGTTGAGGGGTATAAGCCACATATTGGGCAGAGTAGGCAGGTGAAGTAGCAACAATGGGAGGTCCTGCTGCAGATACGGGATGCATCATTGTGTTCTGGTGATGCTGATCTTGTCGTTGTTGTGGCATATTTGGAACTGAAAGACAAAGTGATCATGACTAACTATTAGTAATCCGTTATAAAGAGGGACACATATTAAATTGCAGCATGGAGCCACTAGCACGTCCCTGCACTGTAACCCAGCATCCCCAGCCTGCAGTCTGTATTGGTATGAAAATAGCATAGGGTTTACGTCAGCAACATATACATTTAGACTAAATGAAATATAGATTTGAAGTATACTGAGCTTTGTCATTTACTCAGGCCATATAGGTTAAGTTTTTAACAAATTTTTATTTTAATATTTTAATGTTTCCATCCTTTCCTACATGGTTATTTGTCTTCAGAAAAGGAAAAGAAAAAAAGGCCTCTACCAATGAATAACCAATTGAATAAAAACTTGGTGGGAAGACAAATGCAAGGCATTTATATGTTTAATAATTCAGCATGCAGACTGAGAAACTAAGCACATGTGTGCACATCTCACCTTTACCTGATCTGTATTGTTTAGATTGATTCACTGGCATAGTCGTCATCGGAATTGAATATAAGGGCTGAATAAGAAGGAAAAAAAAAAAAAGGGGGGGGGGGATAATTAAAGCCAACATGTAAATTTAACAAAACCTGTCAAAGCGAGATTCCACACATTTGTAAGTTTTAGAAAAGCCTATTTCAATTATCTTGGTGAAATTTGAAACTAATCTAGAATCTGAAACCACCTAAAAAAAAGCGTATGGCTAGGCTTTCGTATTGTGATTGCATTAATATTTATACATCAATGAATATACCATGCCCCTCCACATAAGAATGATGTGGGGCAATGTGCTGCATAGCATTTTGCTAAAGTGCAACAATCACAAATATTCAAAGCAGGCTATTTATGCATAGCTTACCTGCACACCAGGGCTCACAGGAACAGGATACATCATATTTTGTGTAAAACAAACGGGTTGGGTGTACACTGGTGTAGGTTGTTGGTGTCCAACCATTGATGGACTTGGCTGAGCTTGAGGTCGAGGTGATGTGGGGGTTGTTGAAGGTTTAGGCTGTTACACAGAAAGCACAAGTTTAACATTAGCAGAGCAAAATGTTAAGCAGGAGGTTTAGCTGAGCTATGTATCAATCATTTGCGACATGTCACTTACACCTTAAATTTGTATTGAATAATATATATTGCTTACCACGTGCAACTAAGTAAAGATAAATGGATGGTAACATTACAGTGCAATTTTGTAGTATATTTGAGTTACCTGAGCATATGATCGTGGATTGAATTCCTTTGCATTAGGATTAAGTGTGGATTTTCTTACTTGCCTAAAAGAAAAGAAAAGAAAAAGAAAAACTAAGCAAGTGCAGGTATCTTCATTGAGAAAAAGCTGCATGAACTAATTTAAAAACCCCCTAAAACATGTTCTATTCGATAAAGATTGAAGAGCCTATGGCCTTAGGACTACCATGCCCTCACACCAGCCTGGTCTCTGCAAAAACTAGTAAGGGAGCATTTACAGTAGAGAAGGGAGGTGAAAACATCCATACCACTACCTTAGCTGTGGATCAGCTCAGTGTACATCTTTGATGGCATTTACATGCATGTCACATAGCAAAATACACCAGCAAGTAGAATTTACATTCTGCACTATCCCTATTATTTACGTTGTAAATAATGTACGGTATTTGCTATTGCACGAAAGAAAAGGAAAAATTGAACAGATCAGCTTCACAGTTACGAACACTCACTCTGCGGCATTTTCCTTCTTGTCGTCTTTGTCATCGCGATCTGGTTTTCCTGGGCCGGAGGTCTGAACTCCTTGTGAGGTTACTTCTGGACCTCTTTTGTGTTCAGAGCTGCTACTGCTACTAACAGAAGGGGAGATGCTAGGACTGCTAGGTTTACTACTGCTATTGCTAGTGGGAGCATTGCTGCCACTTTCACTGGCAGATTCCTTGGCAGCTGAATCCGCCTTCTCCTTCATAAGTGCTCTAGACTTCTCCCCCCCATCACGACTTTTGCAAAGAAGTGGATCTATGGACTCAGGACTTGAGCTAGGTTGTAACTGTAAATTTAAAAGTAAATATGAATATTGATAGTCCATTCTTACAGTAGTGGATTATATGTAACTAGTGGTTATTTAGCTAGTTAAATTTACACATGTACTTACCCTAAAATCATTTTTAAATTTCATCAAGTCATCAAGCTGTTTTCTTTGTTCTGAAGCCATTGGGGACACGACTAAGAATAAACAAAGTAGAAATAGCAATCAATTATTGCATAACGGCCTCATTTTACTTGTGTAACTTGCAAAATTGTAACAGAGCAACACACAAGGAATAATAATCTTATATAGATGTAGATAATGTGGTTCATAGAACAGAAGGTAATGGTTACTTCTCACACAAAGCAACAGGGGTAAGAATTTTTTTTCAAACAAAAATAGAATTTGAACGTAGATACACATTTCAGGGGCAAAAAAAATAAACAAAATTCTAGAGGATTATCTGTACGTCGTCTTACAGTTTTTGTCGTATCAACAAAGCTACATACCTTTGTTTTCAGGTTTGTTAGCAGATTCATTTTGTTTAATCTCTCTCCCACCAGCAGGGGAATTTTGCCTCTGGTCTTGCAACCTTGAATCCTTTGCTGAAAAATATTTGCATTTTAATTTTCTTCGGGTTCTACATGGTAATTCCAAAAAGATTTAGTAAACAGGGATCTAAGATCAAGTCTTGAACGTGGTTACATGTTCAGCCGATTCACAATGGAAAGAACCTTAAGGTTTGCTGAATATAGCTGAATTCCTGGAATATAAATGGTGCAGCTGCTGGGATACTAGTGAATGTAAGCCTACACAAGTATCCATAGTTTCAGGTATAAGGGCATGGTATCATTTATGTATTAAAGAGCAAAGGTAAGTGTTAGCTTACATATGTATAGACCATGAAAAAGGTTTGCTTAGTTTAATGTTATTAGTTCTTTGAACATTGGTGCAATATTAGGAAAATTACAATTTTTATTTTATATTATGCCATTAAGCTCAAACTATTAAAAACAGTTTTAGATTGGTATTAGCATCATAACACATACCTTCACAAGATGGAGTAACTGCCCGGTTTGAGGCAGGGCTGGCAGGTGTTGGAGATGCAGAAGGAGCTGGTATAGAAACAGATTCAGGTGGAACAGTATTGGGCTGGGGAGAGTTTAATGCAGGACCTGAAGCACCAGTTCCCATGGCACTCTGTCTTGGTGACCTGGGCCTGTGTGTCTTGGGAGACAGTCGTTGAACTGGAGAAAATTTAAAAAAAAAAAAAAAAAAGTTTTTTTTGTAAGACCACCCCATTACAAAAACAGGGCCCAACTGCGTTCATCAAAATATCTAAGAGCAATAAGGCAATTCGATCCTCATATTCTAGAACACCTTAAAATATTAAGAGGTTTTAATATGGTACAACATTTTTATTATTTAAAATGTTGTATGTATTGCACCCTGCAATAGTTCTAAGTAAATAAAGCATAATACTGATGTACGTTAAATGGACTCCATTGCACTTTATATAAAATGTAAAACATTAATCTGGTGCTCACAGACTAAACCAAGTGTGTCACTTAATGTAGTGTAGGTTTACACTGCCTCCCTAGTGTGACCACTGTAAGAACTCACCTCCACTGACAACAGATGACCATGTTCCACCAGAACTGTTTCGAGCCACAGGTGGTACAGACACTTCTCCAGATTCATTGCGAGGTACAAATTCTAGACCTCCACATATTGTGCTCCTACCATTAGAAACTCTGTGTGTACGAGGATGCCGCTGTGCTTTAGGAGACATCCTTGGAGGTCCTGAAAGTGCAACACACATTACATGTAGAATAGCGGTAAAGACATAAAATTGTTAATTTTTATAGTGGTTTATCAATGTTTCATCACCTTTATTATATGCCAGGTTTAGGAAAAAATTGCATTTTTGTAAATGGACATATGACTTACAATTTATATTTCCTAGCTTTATTGCCTTTTCCAACACTGACACTAACCCTGTTCAGATAGTGTGCCACAATAAAACGCACCAGGGGTACAAAAGCTTTTATGATAAATGGCTTCAAAACCTGGTAGCCATAATAAATTCATTAGACATGAGACTTCTTCACCAAAGTAAATGGCATGAGTCTCTGCCATGTTGAGGATCAGTATATGCACTAATAGCTTAAAACCTTAAGAGGTCAGAAGAGAGTACAATGCATTTATTATTTTAAAGGCTGCTTGTGAAACAGAGATTCTGATTCAAGCAGTCATGCTGAGGTATTAACTGGCATTTCAGAAAAAAGGTGCAAGGGAATTTCCCTCTAGAGAGGGTGCTAGCCTGTGCTCAGTGCTGAAACCTTCTAACACATCTACTGCTTCTTTCACTCTGTATTTTACCCATAAATAGCGTATCAATACAAATCTTACATGACAAAATAACAGTATGCATTTTTAGCCCATATACATGCATTTTGTATATGCATTTGATTTCTCTACTTATGAAAGTTTGGGGCGATGTGTTCTTGTCCAGACTAATTTCAGATAAAAATCTAAATTATACATTACATACACATGCCAAATGCTGAATATTTTGCCTGTTAGTACGGATACAGGATATTAAATATTGAAAGTCTCAAATTCTATCCAAGAATGCAATTTAACCAATGTAGCCTATGTTTAACACTGGATTTAAAAACTATTACAGGTCATCATATAACTTGCATATTCTTGGCAGCATGGCATCTGGAGTGGCAGGTATCAATTTAAGTTAATTTAAAATATATATATATATATATATATATATATATATATATATATATATATATATATATAATATAAGTGACTGCTAAACTAAAACATGATAGTAAAGGGATGGTCAACGTAAATATTTGCTTATACCGTGGAAGTAGAGACTAAAAAATGAAAGATAATCTAAACATTGCACTAGCACCAATTGATGAAAAGCATTGAAAAAAAATACGTTTTTTTAAAACGTGTCTGTGGCCTCTCCTGTTTATGACATCATCCGTGGCATGATCTGCAACTGAACTAATGTTCAGTGAGAAATGTGTCATTTCATAGAAACACAGATTACCGATGGCATCTAGGATAACAGCCTAGATATAGTGCCATATATAGTTACAAGCAGAAGCAGGCGGATAAAAATAAGCTAAAAAGTGTATGGGTGTTATTCCACATACTGCTCTGTAGTAGACCACTTGCACCATATGACTCACTCCTTGCGGCGAATTCTGGGATTATTTGACTAAATTGAAGAAAATAGTTTTTTGTGTGTGCAGAATTCACACTGCAGATGCCCAAATAAAAATGGCTGCAATCCAAGTTAAGACGCTTAAAGCCAGTTACAAACATTACCACAGGGATCTCTGACAAACATTACAAAAACACTGGAGTCACAAGTATAAGCAATTATTAAAAGACCCTCTGAATTCTGTGAGTGCAGTTGCAGGGCATGAAGAGAATGTTACAAAAACAAAAAACACAGAGGTGTTGTACCTTCTGAAGACATGCGTTTAGGCATAGTAGAGACAGGAGCTGGAGAACCATGAGCAGAGGGGTGAGACGGGGGCCTGGATGGCCGCGAAGGGGGCCTGGAGGGCGGCCTTGTAGGGGTGGCTGCCCGAGGTGGAAGAGAGTTGGGACCTGACTGGTAGCGAGAAGGTGGGCGGGAGGAAGGAGATGGACATGGCGATGGCCAGGAAACACCTGACAGAACAAATGAGATGAAGGAAAGTGTAATAAAAAAATAAAAAAAGAAAATGGGACGAAGGGAAGGAAACAAAAACATACAGAAAAAAAACAAACAAAAAAAACAAACAGGTCAACAGAAAAAAGTAAAATATAACAAAGAGGGGAAAATGGTTTCTCGCACTTGATCTACATGGTAACAAATGGGAAGTCCCTTACCAAGTTCACACTGCCCACATGCACAATAAAATAAAAATCCTTCTAACCTTATGTAAAAAAATAAAATAACGTTTCTTACTAAAATATAGCTGCCACTCCATATAGTTTCATATTTGAAAAGTTAAATTGGCTTAGAATACATATGATTTAAAACTCTATTTGGAAATTTGTCAATCTATTGCAATTATCAGCTGAGATTTCATTTCTTACCTCCGTTTACAACTCTTTGGTCAGCTCCAGAACTGGGACTAAAGTCAGAAGAATGGGAACTTGTTCGTGAAGGCATGGGTCCAGATCCCGACTGACCCATTCTGGGGGAATTCTGTCGTCCTCCATGGCTATTCCATGACATGACATCTTTACTTCTCTGGCCAGGGGGAATGTACTTGTTCTCTCTGTTTAAAATAAACATAATAAAATGGTTCCAGAATTTCAATACAAAAAGATTTTAATCTGGTGGAGATTTAAAAAAAAAAAAGTGTATATGCTTTACTGTACCTTACTAAACTTGCCATTCCAAAAACAAAGGCCACCCAGTTTACAAAAATAAATGAATGTGGAATCCACAAAAGTCACATTATACACATGGAATCCAAAATAAGAGACTGCTAGATATTTCACAGTTATGTAGAAGCAGACTATCTAGGGGCAACAACTTACCGACTAGAAGCGGCATGTCCTTCTCTCTCATTTGTGTTGCGTTGAACAGCTGTATATTTATCCTCTTCTGATCGCTCATCATTTTCCAAGGCAACACGAGCTTTGTATTGAGAGCTTGACTCAATCTCCTCAGCTATTTGAGCAGCTCTTGCTTCCCTCTTTAAATACTCCTCAGAATTATCCCTCTCCAATGGCACTCTAGATAAGATTAATTGCTGCTATTAGTAAATACTTCCAGGAAATCTCTCAATTTTCCATCACTGGGTGTACAAGCACACAAAGCCACAATATTCTTTGACATGCAAAGTTATCACCTTAATGGAAAGAAACTAGATCCAAAGACACTTTCACGTAAAAAGGTCATGAAGTAATATAGTCTACATAGTGATCAGGGTGATGTATATTCATATGTGTTCCTTATCCACTGGTTTAACTTGTAGATATGTATTTGTGACTTTGCAAAAGACTTCGGAAATCTATATTGTAGTGTTGTGTTCTGGGACATCATGTTATATGAAAAGTATTGTAATATCACAAGCAACATTTATATCCAAAAATATTAGTTTACATATGAGAGATCAGCATTTTAAGAATTATGCATTTTCAATTATGGTCAGTGTTTGCGATTTCCCCCCCAAAGACATCCATTTAGGAAAAATAGCAAAAATATTAGTACTTACGTGTAAGAGGACAGGCTACTGTCATAGGTTGATACCACACCATAATTTTCTTCATTGTACCGAAACATTTCTGTTGGGTCCCATCCATTTGACTTAAAAAGGAAAGAGAAAGTTATCATTGTTCTCACATTAACCTGGGCAAGAAAAACCATGAACCATTTTATAATGGTCTGCTGTTACAGTAATCTGTCTGTTATGAGGATGGAAATCAGATTGTGCCATTAATAGTAAGACCAAAATTAGCAGGAAAATGCTATGTTACATGTCTGCATATAAAACGAAGGTATACCATCAATGAATAAATCAAACCGTGGAACAGCAAACCAGAATACATTTATAACAAATAATGGGAGTGCATGGTAACAAACTAGTTTTTGCATATGGATCATTGGATCTACAGAAATTCAGACAATGTCTGCTCTATAATACAAAATAGTATTTCCTATTGTGCAATCAATAGTAAAGGATGTCACTGTCCGAGGAAACATTACTTACGACGTCAGTCTCCAGGGGCTCCAGTTCCTCACTGGCAGTAGACACGTTGCTTGTAATGTGGCTTTCCCCACCATCCCAGGGCTCTAGATCTTTTTCCTTATGTTCGCCATTCACCTTAGATGTTATACCAGAATCAGTGAAGCCATCTGAAAGAGAGAAGAAGTCCTGTTCATTCTGTCTGTAATATGTGACATTTCACACTTCTAACTAACACTTTGAACTTAATATTATAGTAGAAGGCCAGCCATCCCCTGCAAGGTATTTTTGTTAATTTACGTGAACCTTGCACAGTGTGTTTGTATTTACTTGTGGGGGGGGGGGGGGGGGGGGATCAAAGACAAAAGAATGTGGACGCCCCTTCTTAATAGGAATGCAGCCATAGGTACTTCTGGCAAAATATACTATCATGCAATCAAAAGAGCCCAACATTGGAAGCAAATTGGCCCATGTTTAAGAGATAAGTGATTTTCAACATGGACCCACCATAGGATAAGGCTATGTTTTTAACAAGAAAAAGCACATCCAAGAAATAGTAGGGCACACATGCTCAGCATGGGACAGAGAGCATGTAATAATAAAAATCAACACTGTAAAACTGAGCCATTTTCCAACTATTATCCTGAAGTGTGTCACAGAGTGTGATACAGCTTTCAAAGGATGTAAGGAATTGAAAGGTCACTTTATATTTCTAAGAAATGATTTGTAATACATCAACAAGTCTTCTTAATTTAAAATACCTCAATATATGCACACTAGAAGTTTAGGAGTCCACACGTCTAATTATAGAACCCATAACCATGTGCAGCCAAAATATTCTCAATTATTCACATGCAAAAGCAAATAAATAAATATTACACTACAGAGTACCACTGTTAACCAAAACATTACTTGTACTGTGAATGTAGAGAACAAAAAAAATAATAATATATATATGACCTATACACATTGCGTTACCAAATTTGCAAGCAAATGCATAAATTAAGAGGGAAATTAAATAGGAGATGCCACAGACACTGAAAACATAGTTCTCTTATTTCAGGCATTTGCTTGCAATTCTGCTAACAAAATGTTTAGTTCATTTTAGATTTGTTTTATTCTCAACGTCCACAGTATAAGAAATGTTGAGGTTTACAGAGTGCCTCCAATGGGGAATGTGCCATTTCCAGGAATGCAGCAACAGGAGCATACAAAAGAATACAAAGAAACAATGACATGTCTGATGTCAATTTGAGACTGTAGAGTAACACTGGAGTGACCCAGTGTGTAACAAATTCCAGGAGTTTTTTTCCGCATATTCTTTTAAGAAGCCAGGTTTGATTAAAAAAAAAAAAAAAATTAAAGGCCGTTTTCAGCTACAATAGTATTTTACAACATTAACAATGTCTATACTATATTTGATGTTAAATAGACAAAATGTGCTTTTCTTTATAAAAAAAAAAAAAAAAAGAATTAATAGACTTTGGAATGAATTTATAAAATCTTAATCCTAATTTCTAACCTAGTCAACGTCTTGGCTGCATTTCCTATTCATTTTGCAACTAATTTGATATCTTCATGAAAAGTAAGGCAGGGCTTGACAAATTTAATTTGATTTTAGGAGCCAGAAATTTTTTTTAGGAGCCAGACAATCACGCAAACATAAACACAATTCATTAACACACACGTCTACTTCACATATATACAAACACACCTACTTTACATATACACATATATCCAAACATCTCACACACACACACAACTACTTTACATATACACATATATCCAAACGCCTCACACACACACAACTACTTCACATATACCCATATATACAAACACCACACACACCTACTTTACATATACACATATATCCAAACACCTCACACACACCTACTTTACATATACACAAATATACAAACACCTCACACACACCTACTTTACATACACATATATACAAACACCTCACACACACCTACTTTACATATACACAAATATACAAACACCTCACACACACCTACTTTACATATACACATATACACAAACACCTCACACACACCTACTTTACATATACCCATATACACAAACACCTCACACACACCTACTTTACATATACCCATATACACAAACCCCTCACACACACCTACTTTACATATACCCATATACACAAACCCCTCACACACACACCTACTTTACATATGCACATATATCCAAACACCTCACACACACCTACTTTACATATGCACATATATCCAAACACCTCACACACACCTACTTTACATATGCACATATATCCAAACACCTCACACACACCTACTTTACATATGCACATATATCCAAACACCTCACACACACCTACTTTACATATACACATATATACAAACACCTCACACACACCTACTTTACATATACCCATATACACAAACCCCTCACACACACACCTACTTTACATATACCCATATACACAAACCCCTCACACACACACCTACTTTACATATGCACATATATCCAAACACCTCACACACACCTACTTTACATATGCACATATATCCAAACACCTCACACACACCTACTTTACATATACACATATATACAAACACCTCACACACACACCTACTTTACATATACCCATATACACAAACCCCTCACACACACCTACTTTACATATACCCATATACACAAACCCCTCACACACACCTACTTTACATATACCCATATACACAAACCCCTCACACACACCTACTTTACATATACCCATATACACAAACACCTCCCACACACCTACTTTACAATACATACAAACACACACCCACCTCACACAGTCTTTTCTTGGGGGTTTCTTCTTGGTGTGTCCCCCCTCCCTGCTGCTTTACCTCACTGCAGGGGAGGGGGACATTCGTGCAGCAGCTGAACTTGGTCGGCGTGCTGAGTGCCAGGATGTCACGTGACGACACCCGGCACTCAGACACGCGTTGCGCGAGGGGGCGGAGCTTGCAGTCTGTGCCATCGGAAAAATCAGATGGCAGCGGCAAGGGGACCATGAGGCCGACAGTACCCAGGCGCCAGGTCTAATTTCCTGGTCGCCATGGCGACCTGGCGCCTGGGGTTTGTCGAGCCCTGAAGTAAGGTAATTGATCCCAAACTTTTAAACAGTAGTGTAACTTTGGTAGCAGTGGCAATTGTTGAATTGTGGCTAAAAATAAGAAAAAAGGTACCACAACAAGAGGGCATAGTATTTATTTACTGAGAGAATAGTTGATCCATGGAACAGCCTTCCAGCAGAAGTAGTAGAGGTTAATACAGTGAAGGAGTTTAAGAATGCATGGGATAGGCATAAGGCTATCCTAGCTATAGGGCCTTAAGAATGTATTTTGTTGTTGTCAGAAATTAGGCAGACTCAATGGTTCTCATCTTCTGACACATTCTTTATGTGGGATTATTTTTCCCTCAGGGGAAAAATGACAGACATGGGCCTGGTTAAAATTAACTCTTGTATGGTCCATAACCTAATAAGAGACAGTCACATTTCTGAGCATGAAGTAGTATGTAAAGTTTAACAGATGCATTTCAAACTGCAGAAAGATTTGTTACTGCAACAATCTTCAAAATTATACAGAAATCAAAAGCATGAGTAAATTTATGATTAACTTTAGCAAGTTGTGCATATACTTGCCCACCACATTGCTAGGATTCGTATGCACAGGTTTCTAGCTGCCTCTTGGCACTAAGTGACCATTTAACGTAAAATCTGCACCTCAAAAACTAAAATCATCTGATAATTGGGAAGCGATGCATATAGCAGATACTTTGGTAGCAAGAAACCATGATACAGATTACAAAAAATGTATATAACATTTTTTTAACAACCCCCCACAGTATTAGTCTTTAGAGCAGGGCTTGACCAACCACAAAATAAATCCTAAGAGAGATCCTAAACAGAATCATTTTATAGTGCTCTATGGAAATTCCTTTTCCCGACCCCAAAACTATATAGGACTGGTTCCTAAATATGGGTTTGGCTTCTGTACACTAAGACGGGGCCAACCCCTGCTCTAGAGTGATATTTATCTGTTATGTTTTTTCAAAGCATGTCCAGTTCTACAGAGGCTAATCTAAAAGTTATGTAAAACATGCAAAACTTAAAAAAAAACAAAACATCAATTTCCATGTATAGGCTGCACGGTAAACCATGAAAACATTCATTCATAAGGATGTTCAATCTGGGCACCGCTAGCAGAAAGAGTGAAAACACCAACTGGGACAGGGGAGAGTAATTGTAAAACAAGAAAATAATGCATGGTAAAAATGTGACCTGGTGTAAAGCATGAATTACCTGAGTCTGTAGGAACTACAATGAACATGGAGAAAGGAAAAAAAAAAAATATCAAAAGATCAGAAAGTGGGAAAAAATATTTTATAATCAAGCACCAATATTAGAAGCTACACACAAATGCATTAAACAGCACTTCAGATAAGGGACGGGTCAATTAGATTTTAATAACACATGTTAAAACATAATGGTCATTTAAAAAACAAAACAAGAAAAGAGAAACAAATTGGATTGCATTCATGGAAAGATTACCATTTCAGGTATTTTTTATAGGTCCCAGAATACAACCATACATTAAATCTTTGTTGTTTTGCTACAAAAGGCTTATCAAAAAGAGCCAAGTTAAAATTTACTTAGTGTGGTCATTGGTCAAAAAAAAACAAGACACAAAAACAGAAAGACAATCTATAGGTTACTTCCACAAAAGAGAGCTTAAGATTTTCATATTATTTGACATGTGTCAAATGCAGATTGTGGTTTGAGACAAATTTAACTGGTCAGCAACTTAATTTGGCCTAAGGCTAAAGTACACTGTAAAAATCCAAAGGTGGTGTCCATTTCAGTCAATGGGTTATGTGGGAAAGAAGTTTGAGTGTGTAATAATTATTATTACATTTATACACAAACAATCATTTTACAAGCATTTAAGACAAGGACAGGCCATTTATAGTGTAGGTTATGTGGCATTTCTTTTATAAACAAATTAGAGTATAAATAATACACACACATAGATAGATATATATATATATATATATATATATATATATATATATATATATATCTATTTGTAAAGGTGTAAATAACCCCAAATAAAAAATAATCCCATGGAAAATAAAACATTTTAAAAATGACATTTGGGGATAAATGTGTTATTTTCCACCTTAATAGCAAGAAACAAAAAGACCAATGAAGACTTAAAGTGCCAGTTACAATTCAGGTATTAATTGCTTGGTTGGAAAAATAAGGAGTGGAGATTTTTTTCCAGCTCAACTATGAATGCCTGATTTTTGCAGTGCACTTGTTACTTCCGTTTTAGCCCCGTAATGCTTGGTAAAAGCAAATTGATTTAAATTTTGATTAAAAAAAAATTATGAAGAAATGTTTAAAAGAAGAAGAAAAAAAAAGTACCTCTTCTTGCATAATTTATATCCATATCTTTAAATTCCACCATAACGAAGTCAGAAGACTTGAACAAAACACTATCCATAATGTCTTCACGTTTTGGCCCCACAGAATCTTGCATTTTCTTATGAGCAGCAGCAAGTACTAAATCGCACTGCAAAATAAGATTACGGATTAGACAGTTCCCAGAATCACCACAACAGATAGATGCAATTGTGCCTCACATTTTGCAGAGGGCACATGAATAACATCACTCTTATATAGTTCGGCAGCTCACATGAATAGTTTTTTACTAAATGGAAGCTTTCATGAAATTATTATCCTACTAAAATTTAAGCACACAGCCGACATTATGGAGACAGGTTTTAATAAACGTAAAATATATATATATTAATGTTAACCCCTTAGTGACATGACTTTTTTGGCTTGTCCGACGCTTGGTGACATGGGCTGTTTTAACATTTCTGAGCAGTTTGTGTTTTGCTGTAATTTATTTCTGTCTCATTTAGTGTACCCGCACAAACTATATATCGTTTTTATCGTCATAAGAAGGGCTTTCTTTTGATACCATTATTTTGATAATAGCATATAATTTGATGTAAAAAAAATAATAAAATATGGCAAAAAAATTGAAAAAATTATTTTTTTATGACTTATTTGAAAAATCGTATACTCATGTACAAGAGACAACAAAAAAACACTGCTAAAAAGTTTCTAATATATGTCCTGAGTTCAGAAATAGCCCATGTTTTTATGTTTTTGTGCTTTTTTATTCATGTTACAGGGCCAGAACTATAAGTGGTGCAAAGCTATTTTAAAATCCCTTCTTTCAAAATTAGCGATAGTGACATTGTAACACTGATTTCTGTACTAAATCCATGAATGACCCCCAACATGTACATATTTTTGAAAACTAGACAACTCAGGGCATTTAACTTGGGGTATTTTGACACATTTCATGTAGCCATTTTACCACCAATCTATGCCAAAGTTTGCAGCAAAAAATATATTTTTTTTAATTTTTCACATATATTGCAATTTAGGTAAACATTACCTTAAAATGTGAAGGGGTATTTCCAAATAACACCTCAATATGTGTTCAGCAACATCTCCTGAGTACAGGGATACCACCCATGCATAGGTTTGTTGGTTTGTTTTGGGGCTAAAAGACCACATTTAGGGGGTGCGCATTTTGGTTTTCCAACTTGGAATTCTGACATGCAGAAAACTTGTGCCCATGTCCCATTTGGGACATTTTTGAAGCCAGAAAGTGTATTCTACCCCACAAAACCATATATTTTTTTAAACTAGACACCCTAGGGTATTTCAAATGGTAGTATTTTAACACTTTCCATGCACTAATTATACTACCAGCCTATGTCAATGTTTTGGGTAGTAATTTTTTTTCACATACATTGAACTTTGGGCATGAATTCACAGATCCTGTTATATGTCAGTGCCAAACAACACCTCAATATGTGTTCAGCAACATCTCCTGAGTACAGGGATACCACCCATGTATAGGTTGGTTAGGTTATTTGGGGGTTAAAAGGCCACATTTGAGAGGTGCGCTTTTTGGTTTTCCAACTTGGAATTCTGACGTGCAGAAAACCTGCGCCCATGTCCCATTTGGGACATTTTTGAAGCCAAAAAGTGTATTCTATCCCACAAAACCATATATTTTTGAAAACTAGACACCCTAGGGTATTTCAAATGGTAGTATTTTAACACTTTCCATGCACTAATTATACTACCAGCCTATGTCAATGTTTTGGGTAGTAATTTTTTTTCACATACATTGAACTTTGGGCATGAATTCACAGATCCTGTTATATGTCAGTGCCAAACAACACCTCAATATGTGTTCAGCAACATCTCCTGAGTACAGGGATACCACCCATGTATAGGTTGGTTAGGTTATTTGGGGGTTAAAAGGCCACATTTGAGAGGTGCGCTTTTTGGTTTTCCAACTTGGAATTCTGACGTGCAGAAAACCTGCGCCCATGTCCCATTTGGGACATTTTTGAAGCCAAAAAGTGTATTCTATCCCACAAAACCATATATTTTTGAAAACTAGACACCCTAGGGTATTTCAAATGGTAGTATTTTAACACTTTCCATGCACTAATTATACTACCAGCCTATGTCAATGTTATGGATAGTAATTTTTTTTCACATACATAGTACTTTGGGCATGAATTCACAGATCCTGTTATATGTCAGTGCCAAACAACACCTCAATATGTGTTCAGCAACATCTCCTGAGTACAGGGATACCACCCATGTATAGGTTGGTTAGGTTATTTGGGGGTTAAAAGGCCACATTTGAGAGGTGCGCTTTTTGGTTTTCCAACTTGGAATTCTGACGTGCAGAAAACCTGCGCCCATGTCCCATTTGGGACATTTTTGAAGCCAAAAAGTGTATTCTACCCCACAAAACCATATATTTTTGAAAACTAGACACCCTAGGGTATTTCAAATGGTAGTATTTTAACACTTTTCATGCACTAATTCTACCACCAGCCTATGTCAATGTTATGGATAGTAATTTGTTTTTCACATTCATTGTACATCGGGCATGAATTCACAGATCCTATTATGTGTCAGTGCCAAACAACACCTTAATATGTGTTTAGCAACATCTCCTGAGTACAGGGATACCACCCATGTGTAGGTTAGTTAGATTATTTGGGGGCTAAAAGGCCACGTTTAGGGGGGGGGTGCATTTCCAACTTGGAATTTTGACATGTAGTCAGCCTGCGCCCATGTTCCATTTGGGACACTTTTGAAGCCTGTCAAAGTATTTTACCCCATAAAACCATATATTTTGGAAAACTAGACATCCTAGGGCAGGGCTCGACAAACCCCGGGCGCCAGGTCGCCATGGCGACCTGGAAATGGAGCCTGGCGCCCGGGTGCCGTTCCCCTTGCCGCTGCCATCCGTCTTTTGCAGCGCGAGGGGACAGACAGCAAGCTCCGCCCCCTCGCGCTACACGTGTGTATGAGTGTTCAGCCGAAAGAGCCATGAGGATCGGCTGCGGCACGAATGTAACCCCTCCCCAGCAATGAGGTAAGGCAGCAGGGAGGGGAAACATTCGTGCCCCAGCCGATCTTCATGGCTCTTTCGGCTAAGTGCTGGGTTGTCAACCCAGCACTCAGAAGTTAAGAAGGGAAAAAAAAAAACTTGTGTATGTTTGAGTTGTATATGTGAAGTGGGGGGGAGGGATGTATATGTGAAGGGGGGGTATATATGTGAAGTGTGGGGGGGAGGTGTATATGTGAAGGGGAGGTATATATGTGTGAAGTGTGGGGGCAGGTGTATATGTGAAGGGGGGGAGGGATGTATATGTGAAGGGGGGGTATATATGTGAAGTGTGGGGGGAGGTATATATGTGTGAAGTGTGGGGGGAGGTGTATATGTGAAGGGGGGAGGTGTATATGTGAAGGGGGGTATATATGTGAAGTGTGGGGGGAGGTGTATATGTGAAGGGGGGTATATATGTGAAGTGTGGGGGGAGGTGTATATGTGAAGGGGGGTATATATGTGAGGTGTAGGGGGAGGTGTATATGTGAAGTGTGTGTGTGTGTATTTGTGAAGTGGGTTGGTGTGTGGGGTTTGTATATGTGACGTGGGTTGGTGTGTGTGGGCTGTATATGTGACGTGGGTTGGTGTGTGTGGGGTGTATATGTGACGTGGGTTGGTGTGTGTGGGGTGTATATGTGACGTGGGTTGGTGTGTGTGGGGTGTATATGTGACGTGGGTTGGTGTGTGTGGGGTGTATATGTGACGTGGGTTGGTGTGTGTGTTTATGAATTGCGTGTATGTTTGCGTGATTGTCTGGCTCCTAAAAAATTTTGCTGGCTCCTAGAATAAAATAAATTTGTCAAGCCCTGTCCTAGGGTATTTAAAATTGTGGTATTTTAACACTTTCCAAGTGCTAATTCTACCACCAACCTATGTCAAAGGGATGGGATGTCATTTTTTCCCCACACACATTGTAGTTCAGGCAGGAATTTTCAGATTCTGGTATTTGCCACTGCCAACCAACACCTCAATATGTGTTCAGCAACATCTCCTGAGTACAGGGATACCCCCCATGCATAGGTTTGTTGGTTTGTATTGGGTCTAAAATTCCACATTTAGGGGGTGCGCAATTCCAACCTGGAATTTTGACATGTAGTCAGCCTGCGCCCATGTTCCATTTGGAACATTTTTGAAGCCGTCCAATGAATTTTACCCCATCAAACCATATATTTTTGGAAAATAGACATCCTAAGGTATTTCAAATGGTGGTATTTTAATACTGTATAGGTACTAATTCTACCACCAGCCTTTGTAAAAGTTTGTGGTAGTACTTTTTTGGGAGTTTTTTTTCCCACATGCATTGTACTTCAGGCATGAATTCACAGATTCTGGTATATGTCACTGCCAAACAACAACCCAATATGTGTTCAGCAACATCTCCCGAGTACAGGGATAGCACCCATGCATAGGTTTGTTGGTTTGTTTTTGGCTAGAAGGCAACATTTGTGAGATGCGCATCTCAAAATTCCAACTTGGAATTTTGACATGTAGTCAACCTGCGTCCGTGTCCTTTATGGGATATATCTTTGAAGCCAGCCAATGTAATTTACCCCCACCAAACCATATATTTTTTTATCGGTAGACCCCCATCACTACTTGTGGCAAGGGCTCAGCAGCCACCGATACATCGCTAGATGATGTATCAGAAAGCTGAATAGGGTCAAAATCGAACCCTGAGTCCGCGGCCTCAGAATCAGTGCGTAAGCAGTGATCTCGAGCAAAGAAGGGGTTAATAGCTCTTAGAAGAGCCTATCTAGTACTGTAATACATTACAGTACAAATAAATTAATCCATAAAACAGTGCAGACAGCAAAACATACTATTGCTGTGCAAGATTACTGCTTACACAGTGATGAATGGCAGGGAAGGGGTTAATACACAGTGAAAGACTTTCATAAAACCTGCTAATTTCATAAAATGTTATTTTATATCACTAATACTGATCTGTCTCTTTCCGTCACAAAAATGTAAGTGAGGAGAGGGAGGCAGATCAATATTTGTGAATATTGATCCGATTAATTTTGATCTGACCAGGGCGAATGGTGAGCTTAATTGAGAAATCACCAAACCGCCTTTGCCACTAATTTGCTGTTACTGATCGCTATGCGCTCAGGCAGCTTAAAAAAAAAAACTCAAATATTTTTACTTTACATGTAATCCCCTAGCGGGTATGTGTAAAAAAAAAAAAAAAATAAAAATATGCAGACAGATAAAAATTGCTTTGGCGTCAATATCATTGCGTAAGCAGTGATCGACGGCAAATAAGGGGTTAATAACTCTTAGAATAGCCTTTTTAGTACTGTAATAAATTACAGTACAAAAAAATTAACCCCTATAAAATGCACAAACAGCAAAAATAAATGCGCTGATGTGCACGATCACTGCTTATGCAAGATCAGTGGCAGGGAAGGGGTTAAACGCAGGGAATTGCTTTAATAAATTTTTTTTTATTGTTTTATTATTTGTGTGTTGTGTATTTATTGTTTTTTTTAACTTTTACTTACTTTTAGAACTTTGATCTGTCTCTCTCCCTCACTAAAAAAAATGTGAGGAGAGGGAGACAGATCATAACTGGTCAGATCAATATAGAGTTAATATTGATCTGACCAGTCAGTGGGGATGTTCAGGAGAGCATCCCCACTGCCTGTCAGTGTGCCTGGCAGTCACTGATTGCCTCTGTGAAGAGGCAATCGTGTGACAGCCAGAGAGCACAGGAAGCAGGTACTTCCTGCCTCCTGTGCTCTTGCCCTTAGAAGGGCAGCGCCATCTTGGTCACTTAGTGACCAAGATCGTGCATTTTTTTTTTGTGTTTCTGATTGCCTCGACTTGCGAGGCAATCAGGAACACTTTCTGAGCATAGGAAGCGAAAAATTCGCTTCCTATGCTCATTTTTTAAATGCCCGCGTTTTAAAGGCACTGTGCCTTTAAAACCGGCATTTCGATCGCTCTCCGGAGCTATCGAAATGTACGATGCTTCCACACGGAAGCATCGTTACAATGCCCTTAGAGCACTGAAAGCGGAAAAACTCCGCTTTCAGTGCTCGTTTTGACACAGGACGGACTAGGTTCGTCCTGTGTCACTAACGCCTCGGCACACAGGACGGACCTAGTCCGTCCTGTGTCGCCAAGGGGTTAAGGCAGTCTTGATAATGGTTCCCAAGGGAACCGAAACATCAACATTTTTGTATAGACTTTTTTGCTGAAAACCCATGTGTCTATTTCCTTGAATCTCCATAGGTTTGCAGTGTATATCACACTGCAATAGACATGTTGCTTTAGTCTAATTACTTGCTCTAAACACTTATCACCAAGATATTACTTGCTCTCTGACAATACATTTAATGAATGGGTCAACAAGCCTACATCTCCAACTTCTTGAGATCAGTATTAAAAACCACTACATGGCTGAGCTGTAAAAAAAAAATTAATGCAAAATTATTATTTTTTTCTAGGTTGAGAAAAAGATCTAAATATACGCAACTTGTACCTGAGGTTTTCTGAAAACATTTATGAAAACTGACATCTATACAGTTGGAAGAACTTTCACCATAATTTAGACTTAAAACAAAGTTAAATGAACAGTTTAATGATTTGTTTTAAGACAAGGTTAACCAGTCTGGAAATCAATTTCAGAGTGTAAACTTACCTTAGGACTGTAGGTCTTAAAAACACCTTCATAAACATTGCCATTTTTCACATGAACCTCACACTTTGAACCCTAGGGGGGGGGAGATAAAAGATTGTTTTATTTTCTTAATATACAAGTTCCCTTACAAAAAAAAGTGCGATTCTTTTTTTTTTTTTGTCCTGAACGGAATTGCGAGGATCAAGCTGTAATTTACCCTTTCATAAAAAAAGGGTGAGCGGACATTAAGAACATAATTAAATGTTACAGTCTAAAATCAATCTGTGGCCATGTTTTAAAAACTAAGGTAAAAAGTGATTTCAAAAACAATCTGAGAAAATGTACATACTTTGGTAAGTAGATTGCCATTGCTTAGAAGAAAAGGGTAGCAGAGGAATTAAGAAATATAAATCTACACATACCAAACAAGCCAAAAGGACTATGGCGTGCAGCAACCATAGTTAGCACAGCTGTGGGGCCTCAAGTCCTCTATGACTGCTGTACAGAGTTCAATTCCTATGATGCTCAGTTGGGCACAGTCAAATGTGACAGATGCCTAGCTCCTAACCGTTCTTCTGTTCACGGTTAGTGACCCTGACATTTGTTCCCACTATGACGGTCTGTGTCCAACACTTAATTTCACGTGATACCAGTCAAGCTAGAGTCCTTTAAGACATTTCCCACCATAGCCAGCATTGTGGGACAGATGACAATATGCTTTATGTCAGCCATATTAGTATAAAGCTTCACAGTGTACAATGCCATTGGTATTAAACCAGTAAATATTCCAGCTGTTGAAGTACTATATACCATGGTGCCCCTTCAATAGAAATGTGTCCTAAACATCACATGAAATGTTGTCTTAGACAAAAGCCAAGATTGGAGGAGCTACTAAAATTTGAGGGGGACAAATGGAGAGGTCTTGATGGAGCATTAAGAAAACGGTAGGTGGGTTGACCTTATCGCTGGATTTCTCAAAGAAGCTTATTAAAAAAAAAATAATACCGATACTAATATGATCCAGAACTGCAATCTTAATTTTACACAGAGCAGCCCTAAATCAGGCATTTTTATTCATAACCTTAACTAAAACTGCAACATAGTCACATGGTGAGGAGAAGCTAGGGCAGTGAAGTGGGATAGAGGCAATGTCTGTTTGAGAAGCCCAGCATATTTTTTTCAGGTCCAGTGCTGGGCCCCATTTCTGATGGCATCAGTGAATGACAGAAAAAATAAAATAAAATAATTACAGAAGTCTGCTTGATTGACAAATCAAAAGACAAAACTGAAAAGAGGCCTGTTGCAGTTTAAAAATCTTGTTGATAAAGGGAAGACTTCAAACATTGCCACACAATGCAAGGTGGGTATAACAAAACCAGAGTCACTAATAGACCACCTTTTTTGTTAATGGTAACATGTTGCATGCCCCTCCCCTCTTTAACACCACATCTAATGAGAGTATAAGACATTATGGCACATTTCTAAAATGGAATTTATAGATTTACAAATATATTACATTGTTATATAAAATGGCAAATTACAATATAGATACAAACTAAACAGCACAAAAAAATTACAAGAAAAAGTGCATCTGAGAATAACAAATGAGAACTTACAACCACTGAAGTGAGAACATGGACCATTCTCATATTTGCATAGATTCCATCAAATGAAATCTAAAATAAAATAGAAACAATGTCATTCCCAATTGAAAGAAACATAGAAACATAGAATGTGTCGGCAGATAAGAACCATTCGGTCCATCTAGTCTGCCCAATTTTTTTGAGTACTTTTATTAGTCCCCCATTCCCGGTCTTATAGCTAGGATAGCCTTGTGTCTATCCCACGCATGCTTAAAATCCTTGACTGTGTTTACCTCTACCACTTCTGCTGGAAGGCTATTCCATACATCCAAAACCCTCTCAGTAAAGTAATACTTCCTGATATTACTTTTAAATCGTTGCCCCTCTAATTTAAGACTATGTCCTCTAGTTGTGGTAGTTTTTCTTCTTTTAAATATACTCTCTTCCTTTACTGTGTCTATTCCCTTTATGTATTTAAATGTTTCTATCATATCCCCCCTGTTACGTCTTTCCTCCAAGCTATACATGTTAAGATGCTTTAACCTTTCCTGGTAAGTTTTATCCTTCAACCCATGAACCAGTTTAGTAGCCCTTCTCTGAACTCTCTCCAAAGTATCAATATCCTTCGGGAGATAAGGTCTCCAGTACCGCGTACAATACTCCAAGTGAGGTCTCACCAGTGCTCTGTACAATGGCATGAGCACTCCCCTCTTCCTACTGCTAATACCTCTTCCTATGCAACCAAGCATTCTGCTAGCATTTCCTGCTGGTCTATTGCATTGCCTACCTACCTTCAAGTCCTCTGAAATTATTACTCCTAAATCCCTTTCCTCAGATGTTGAGGTTAGGACTGTACCAAATAGTCTATAATCTGCTTTAGGGTTTTTACGCCCAAGGTGCATAATCTTGCACTTGTCCACATTAAATGCCATTTTTCTAGTTTAGCTAAATCATTTGCCATATGGCTTATCCCTCCATGAATATCAACCCTGCTGCAAATCTTTGTATCATCAGCAAAAAGACATACTTTGCCAACAAGACCTTCTGCAATATCGCTAATAAAAATATTAAAGAGAATGGGTCCAAGAACAGATCCCTGAGGTACCCCACTAGTAACAAGACCTTGCATCGAATATACCCCATTGACTACAACTCTCTGTTGCCTGTCACTCAGCCATTGTCTAATCCATTCAACAATATTGAAATCCAAACTCAAAGATTTCAGTTTATTGATAAGCCTTCTATGTGCGACAGTGTCAAAAGCCTTACTGAAATCTAGGTAAGCAATGTCTACTGCACCACCCTGATCTATTATTTTAGTCACCCAATCAAAAAAATCAATAAGATTAGTTTGGCATGATCTCCCTGAATCTTGAAATACAAGCGACTTTAGATGTTCAACAATCCTATTCTTTAACAAGGTTTCTATTATTTTCCCCACAGCTGACTTTGTATAGTTCTTTTAGATGATAGATTTTCAAAGTGGTACACCTGCTAAAACAGTCTATTTTAAATACTTCCTCTGGGTTCTGAGAAATTAAGATTTTTAAAATAAAATTTAAAAAAAGTATACCATACAATAATCTCAAGTTTGCAAAACTACATATTGATAAGAATGTACCACATTTTGTGGCTGCTAAACTATATGCCGATATTGACTGTAGTGCAAGACTTGAGAATACCTGGTAACAAAGGAGCCTGCTGATCTTAAGTTTTCTGATTATTTTACATAGACCGCTTGGAAGCACCATTTTACTGGATTCTAAATAAGAACCAGGACTTCCAAAATTGTTCTGTGTGGCGCCTAAAGTCTACAAATATTTGTCAAGTCCTACTCACCATTATGCCGGTCGTGTCCACAGCTGGAAGATTACACACTGGAAGGAACTGTACCTAATAGTCAGTAGCTGCAGTCAGTAGCGGTATATTGTACCACCAGAGGGCTGGCAGACTGTATTTTGATAGTAACCATATTTTACCACTATCTGTGGCTGGCAGGCTATATGCTTTTGAGAACTATTACTTCACTATCTTTAGCTGGCTAGCTAGACCTTGCAAGGGGAATCTTATAAAATGTATACCAAGTGAGTGCTTGACACATTTATGTAGACATTTGGAGCCAGACCGGCTAATTCAGGAGGCCTAGAGTTCTAACTAAACAATCAAAAAAAGTTAGGAGCCCGCATTAGGGATTTTAGAATTCATGCCTTCGTAGATAATCCACCACTTTCTTGAAAACTAAGACTTGTATTATTGACACAATGGTAGGCACAGGTAATATTAAACTACCTTACCTTGCAAAGTCATTGGCTGCTAAAATGTCTAAGCTGTTGTATCTGGACAAAAATCCAAAGGCCATTTGGGAGATAAGTAAAGATACTATTCCTAATGTTAAAACATTATTTATTATTTTTGACACCTTCCATACTTTACTAATGCTTAAATCGACTCCTTTTTTCTAGGTTAGGTTTAGGGCATAATAGCGAGCATGGCTCCAGTAAAGTGTTAGAAGTGTGTTTACAAACAAATTTACCTGAGCTGATAAAGCGCATAAACCCAATATCAGCGCAATTTGGAAAGGCCTGTGGACAGTAGGTTTTAAGGGAATGAGAAGGGGATAAACAACAAGTATCACAGTGTCTTTCTTAATGACACAGAACTATTTTAAGGTCATTTGAGGTAATTTCCCATAATATTTCATTGTTGCTGTACTTACAGATTGAGGAGGCCCTTTACCACTGCTGCGTCCCCTAAAAGAAGAAGAAGAAAAAAAGAAGAAAAAAAAAAGTTATATGGTTTCCAGTAAATCCTTTTTTTGCAGAATTATTGAGGCCTAATTCAACTGTATAGATAATACAAATCCACCACTCATTTATATCCATGCATTTCTCCAATCAGCACATTAATTAGGAAGATCAACAGTTTATCACAAGTGTTCTGCATGGTACATGCATAGACATTATACTAACAAAACAGTGTTGCCTATTAACCTTTGTGATGTGCACAACAGCAGACTAAGACTAATAAGAGTCAAACAACCATTTGCAGTTTATCAGCATAGCAAAAGTTAGAAATAAACCAGTTTATGAGAACATTGCTCTTTATGATGCAAGTGTTCTCCATAAACAATATAACAAAAGCTACCCATTCTGAGATTTACTTCAAAACTTTTATTTAAATATGGTTTGAGAACGTAAATGAACCAAACTTAAATTTAAGGCACATGAATCTTCTTTATTAAACTTGTTGACAGATGTGGAGTTCTTTTTCACCATAAATCAGAAAAGTCAAACTGATAACGAATCTAAAAGTTATCGGGTCCCTTTACCCTTCACACTGAGGCCCTTACCAAATCCTCAAACCAAAACAATACTGCTTAAAAGCCTCCACCTACTCTACACCTCTGTTATCTCCCATCTCAACTACTGTAACCCTTTCTCATGGTTCTCCACTGATGTTTGGAGCTCACCATTGTTCACTTTTAAGATTGATCTACCCCAGATTCTGCTGCCAAGCATCCAATTCACAGCTCTACTTAAGAAAGCCTTCCAAACAAGGTGAATTTGATTTAAAATCAAGTTAATTTAAAATCACTAGTCAGTAAGACTCAATTTAAATTACGATTTTTAAATGTAAAGACTCATTCTTGCTGGTAGTTATCATTAATATATGCAACCAGATGAAGATTTCATTTATAGATAGTTTAGTATAGAGATATTAAATAGATTAATCACACATATTTGGAGAACTACTTAAATTGTTTTATTTAACTAAAACAGTGTTTCTCAACTGGTGGGCCCTGACCCAAAAGGGGGGCGCGAGCTGGTGTGGAGTGGGTTACGGATGTGTGCTGTGGCTTCACCAAAAAGTCTAACTTTTGATTGGGGAAATGGATGGCATTGTTTCAGTTAATTAATATTTAATGTGTGTCTTTTTTTACATTCATAATTTATTGTTGCTTTTAATTTGTTTCTGTTAATTAGTGGCATTAATTCCCCTTTTTTCCCCCGCCTCAGACTTTTTCTGTGGAGATGGGTCTTTCCTTGCTCGCATCGGGATCCCACTATACCTGCTATGTGGGTCCCGATGTGTTGCTATGGTTACGACACATCTAACGTCTGCCATCAGGCCACTTCAGGCCATTTTTTTTTTGCGAGTTCCGGAAGTGGTGCTATTTAAACAGTCTTCCCTGCTGGGAGAGATGTGCTGGACGTTTTGTGTTGAAAGAGGCTGAAGACGTTTTTATCGAAACGTGTCCCTCTATTTGAAGCAAACCTGGCCAGGTCTAAGTCTTCCTTTTTTCGTCTGCCAGCGCATCTTTGCAGAGGGTCTTTTTATACAGCGAGTTTTTTGTTGCTCCTTGTGTTTATAATTACTTTATTTTTCTGGTTTATTTGCTATTTGGATTTATTCCTTGTATGGGAATTTATTCTGTTCCCTATCATATAGCGGTTTACTGCATCTCACTTCTGTATATTTAATTTGTTTTTAATTATTATTCATATATTATGTATTGTGTTTATTTAACATTTATATTTTTATAATCCTTTTGTGTTTGTGTGTTCCTTATCTAACCACTGAGGTTCTTGTTATTTTATTTCACCATCATTTTTATTGACCAAGCGCTGTCTATTCATCTTCTCATGTGTGTTCTCACCATTCAGTGGTGCTCCACTGTTCCATCCAAGAATATCAGCTATTGTTTCACTCAATATGATTTAAACCTAAGAATCTCATTTGGAATCACTGAAGTACGCTTGACATACTAGCTCCTACATTCTATATATGTTAATATAGCCTTTGGGGTTTGTATTTTTTTTTTATTTATATTTATCTTTATATATTTTTCTGATAATTTCTTTTATATCAATCTATTTTGGTTTTTTTTTTTTTTTAGAGTTACCAATTCACTATTTTTTTTTTTTGAATATACTTATTTTTCATTGTTTCAGTAGTGACGCCGATCCAGTAGCCCCTGTAGGATTAGGAAACAGCTGAGGTTTCACCGTTTACTTTGGGGATACAATTTCAAAATTCACCTGAGATGGGTCAAGTGAAGTTTGAGTTTGGTTCGGCAGTGAGTGCTTAATGTACCTATCTTTGAGAGAGTGGCACAAGAATGGACATGACCTCAGGGTTGCTTTGTCTACCATCACCCCAGACTTTGAGATACTTATCAGGAGCAAAAAGCATCCCTAGATTTCCCATTAGTGCTTATAAGTCTCATATATTAAAATTTCTTTTTATTTGATTTAGTTTTTAGGTACTTTTATTTTCAATTGCCCTGTGATTAACGCTCTATTCATTTTCTTAAGAAGCCCTGTCTTTTGGTTTATATTTTGAACAGTACATAAATGTATATTGTGGAATACTGTACAAATTGTTTTGTGGAATAAATGATGTTTTGGAAATTAATTGGGTCGTAACTTAATGACCAAGGACAAATGTATGTCCTGAGGTTACACAGGTTGAGAACCACTGAACTAAACCAATAACATTATATAGCATACATATTCTTGTATTTGAGTTGTTTATTAACTGAAGTGGTAATGTGTGATGGTAATGTGATCTTTGTTTGTACATAGATTTGCAGAACAATGGGATTAAAGGAACACTCCCACCAAAAAAAATGAAGGGTTTTTATTTTTATTTCAAATGTATCTTATTTTTGTTATGCAAGTTTATTTTATGAAATATTTTACAGAACAAGTATGACTGGGCTTTGCCAATTTTGTGAAATAATGTTTTGGGTGCCATCCCCCAGTGGCTTTACAGCACTAGTATTGCCCTGGGGCTGGAGACACAGAATGCAGTCCATTAATCATAATTCTGACCATAGACTTGCATTGAATGGGAGGGTAAAATAACTATTACATTACAAGGGGACAGAGTTATGATCCTGTTTCATCGGGTTAATCCAGGGCTCGACAAACCCCGGGACCCTAATGTTCCCCTTGCCGCTGCTATCAGTTTTTTGCAGCGTGAGGGGGGAAGTCTGTGCGGATTGCAGACAGCAAGCTCCGCCCCCTCGCGCAACGCGTGTGAGTGCTGGGTGTTGTCACGCGACAACCCAGCACTCAGCCGAAAGAGTAATGAGGATCGGCTGCAGCACGAATGTTCGCCCTCGCCTGCAATGAGGTAAGGCAGCAGGGAGGGGGAACATTCGTGCTGCAGCCGATCTTCATTGCGCTTTTGGCTAAGAGCTGGGTTGTCACTTGACGACACCCAGCACTCACAAGTTAAGAAAGGGGGGGGGGAAAACGTGTGTATGTGTGAGGTGTATATGTGAAGTGGGGGGGGGGGTGTATATGTGAAGTGGGGGGGGGGGTGTATATGTGAAGTGGGGGGGGGTGTATATGTGAAGTGGGGGGGGGTGTATATGTGAAGTGGGGGGGGGGTGTATATGTGAAGTGGGGGGGGGGTGTATATGTGAAGTGGGGGGGGGGTGTATATGTGAAGTGGGGGGGGGGTGTATATGTGAAGTGGGGGGGGGTGTATATGTGAAGTGGGGGGGGGTGTATATGTGAAGTGGGGGGGGGTGTATATGTGAAGTGGGGGGGGGTGTTTATGTGAAGTGGGGGGGGGGGTGTTTATGTGAAGTGGGGGGGGGGTGTTTATGTGAAGTGGGGGGGGGGGGGTTTATGTGAAGTGGGGGGGGGGTTTATGTGAAGTGGGGGGGGGGTGTTTATGTGAAGTGGGGGGGGGGGTGTTTATGTGAAGTGGGGGGGGTGTTTATGTGAAGTGGGGGGGGGTGTTTATGTGAAGTGGGGGGGGGTGTTTATGTGAAGGGGGGGGTGTTTATGTGAAGGGGGGGGGTGTTTATGTGAAGTGGGGGGGTGTTTATGTGAAGTGGGGGGGGGGTGTTTATGTGAAGTGGGGGGGGGGTGTTTATGTGAAGTGGGGGGGGGGTGTTTATGTGAAGTGGGGGGGGGGTGTTTATGTGAAGTGGGGGGGGGGTGTTTATGTGAAGTGGGGGGGGGGTGTTTATGTGAAGTGGGGGGGGGGTGTTTATGTGAAGTGGGGGGGGGGTGTTTATGTGAAGTGGGGGGGGGTGTTTATGTGAAGTGGGGGGGGGTGTTTATGTGAAGTGGGGGGGGGTGTTTATGTGAAGTGGGGGGGGGGTGTTTATGTGAAGTGGGGGGGGGTGTTTATGTGAAGTGGGGGGGGGTGTTTATGTGAAGTGGGGGGGGGTGTTTATGTGAAGTGGGGGGGGTGTTTATGTGAAGTGGGGGGGGGTGTTTATGTGAAGTGGGGGGGTGTTTATGTGAAGTGGGGGGGTGTTTATGTGAAGTGGGGGGGGGTGTTTATGTGAAGTGGGGGGGGGTGGTATAAATGTGAAGTGGGTTGGTGTGTGTGTGTGAAGTGGGTTGGTGTGTGTGAAGTGGGTTGGTGTGTGTGGGGTGTAAATGTGTCGTGGGTTGGTGTGTGTGTGTGTGTGTGTGTGTGTGTGTGTGTGTGTGTGTGTGTGGTGTATATGTGACGTGGGTTGGTGTGTGTGGTGTGTGTGTGTTTATGAACTGCGTGTATGTTTGCGTGATTGTCTGGCTCCTAAAAAAATTTGCTGGCTCCTAGAATCAAATTAAATTTGTCAAGCCCTGGGTTAATCTCCAATGTATCTTCACATTTTAAGCCACCCTGCTTCCAATAGTTAACCCAGCTTTGAAATTTAAAAACTGACCCACTGCCTACAAATCCCTTCATGAGTCAGCCACAATTACTCCTACAATCACTGCTGCCAGTTCCCAACCTTTTTGAATGTTCCTTGGCTCCTAAAAATATATATTGGCTGGTGTGTTTATGTGAAGTGGGGGGGGGGTGTTTATGTGAAGTGGGGGGGGGGTGTTTATGTGAAGTGGGGGGGGGGGGTGTTTATGTGAAGTGGGGGGGGGTGTTTATGTGAAGTGGGGGGGGGTGTTTATGTGAAGTGGGGGGGGTGTTTATGTGAAGTGGGGGGGGTGTTTATGTGAAGTGGGGGGGGTGTTTATGTGAAGTGGGGGGGGGTGTTTATGTGAAGTGGGGGGGGGTGTTTATGTGAAGTGGGGGGGGGGGTGTTTATGTGAAGTGGGGGGGGGGTGTTTATGTGAAGTGGGGGGGGGGGTGTTTATGTGAAGTGGGGGGGGGGTGTTTATGTGAAGTGGGGGGGGTGTTTATGTGAAGTGGGGGGGGGTGTTTATGTGAAGTGGGGGGGGGTGTTTATGTGAAGTGGGGGGGGGGTGTTTATGTGAAGTGGGGGGGGTGTTTATGTGAAGTGGGGGGGGTGTTTATGTGAAGTGGGGGGGGGTGTTTATGTGAAGTGGGGGGGGGTGTTTATGTGAAGTGGGGGGGGGTGTTTATGTGAAGTGGGGGGGGGTGTTTATGTGAAGTGGGGGGGGGTGGTATAAATGTGAAGTGGGTTGGTGTGTGTGTGTGAAGTGGGTTGGTGTGTGTGAAGTGGGTTGGTGTGTGTGGGGTGTAAATGTGTCGTGGGTTGGTGTGTGTGTGTGTGTGTGTGTGTGTGTGTGTGTGTGTGTGTGTGTGTGTGTGTGTGGTGTATATGTGACGTGGGTTGGTGTGTGTGGTGTGTGTGTGTTTATGAACTGCGTGTATGTTTGCGTGATTGTCTGGCTCCTAAAAAAATTTGCTGGCTCCTAGAATCAAATTAAATTTGTCAAGCCCTGGGTTAATCTCCAATGTATCTTCACATTTTAAGCCACCCTGCTTCCAATAGTTAACCCAGCTTTGAAATTTAAAAACTGACCCACTGCCTACAAATCCCTTCATGAGTCAGCCACAATTACTCCTACAATCACTGCTGCCAGTTCCCAACCTTTTTGAATGTTCCTTGGCTCCTAAAAATATATATTGGCTGGTTCCTGAATTCTCTATTTGACTCCTGAAGTCTAGATATTTGTCAAGCCCTACCTGCAAGACATTGCTCAAACTTTTACACTCTTCATAACTCTCAATCTTGAAAACCGTCCCTTAAAACAATTCCTTCAATTGGGGAAACAATTCTAAGGCTCCACCCTTTCCCTACCACTTACGTTTCTCCTCTCTCCCTATGTATTATTAGCTTGTGAGCAAAGTTCTCACAATTTTAATATACAGGTGACCAGAAAATAGGTTCTGGTGAACTGAACATGGTTGCAGCCCTGATTCTATTAACAAACACACTGATCACATTCAATTGGAGTCAAATTTGTTTCTGTAGCAGGACTCCAGAGCTTATCAGATTGGCTGTTTGCACATACCAAACAGCCAATTATAAGCTCCGTGAGGCACAGGATGCTGACAGAGCATTGACTGCAGCATGAGAAGACATAGTGATTTTCCCTAGTTACTGGTTTCCAAGTTTTGAGTGCTGGCACCAAAGATTTTTTAAAAATATTTGTCAAGTCCTGTGTTTATGTAATATGTACAAGACTTCACTATTTAATTAGCCGATATTTGGACCATCAACCAAAAGATTCCTCAAATACATAGATCAAGAGGTTAAATAACATGTGACAAGGCAGAAAAGGGTTTAGTTTCACAAGATAATTTACTTCACTCTGTATGCTGCTAGATTGCAGAGGACACCACAAACATAGCTAATTAAATGTTTTCTGTCAAATCTTTACCATTTCCAAACACTTGGAAAGAGACTAAGGTATTTTCTGAAGCCTAACCTATGTATGCTTTCATAAGGTGAGGAAAGCCTTAAGACATTACAAGTTCAAGGATACAACAACTTAAAACTCATCTTTATGCATTCCCCACAGCATCAGACTCACCTTTGAACTCATGCAGCACTGTTATATTTTTCGATTGTACTTAACTCTTATTTAACGAGTAAAGTAATTTTTTCACATTATCTTATGTTATGTTTCACAAATCTAGAACAAGGAAAACCAAGTACTGAAACTATTCTCCAGTATCTGCTTTTAAGTATGGTTTCTCACACTATGGCATGCCAACAGATCTTAGAAGAACTTGTCAGTCAGACTGAGAATTTGACAAACCAAATAGTGGGCATGTCCATTAGCAACAGCCTGCATCCATTGGAAGACTTCAGGAAGCAAAATCTTACTTTTTGGTTTGTCACCTACATAACTAGGGATATGTTCTAAACAAAGAAATGACAGAAAGTCACAACATTGGGCAGAACTCCTTTAAACTAGAGAACATTTGACAACCATTTGCAAAAATGGCCAGATATAAAACATCAAGTGTCCATTATAAAGTCTGCCCTAGCTTGAATGTGTATAAGTACTGAGAACACATTTCACAGCCTATTCCCACTTGAGCTTTACAGTCTGGAGGTTGTGCATGATGTGTCTCCTGTATGCAGAACTACAGAAAGGAAGTCAAGAATCCAAGAAAAACAATGCACTTTACAGTAGTAAATATTAGTTGGCACTGAACTATTATGTTAAAAACGACCTATTCTTAGTGACCACACTTAAACAAACAACTAGGCATCATAGTAAAATATACAAAGAAACCTAAAATCTCCGACATAAGATCTAAATGATGCTAAATTAAAACAAACATGGGTGTAACATCATTACCCGCGTCTGCACAGCCACATAACTGGATGAAACATTATTTGCAAAGAGCTCCAGATCTACATTTTCTGGCGACATCTAGTAGTTCTATTATTGAGGTCATTAGGCTGTTCAGCAAACAAATCCTTACAGAGGAGACAATGTTGCAGAAATACAAAAGGTTTACAGCAAAATACATATATAAAAACAGTTATCAATTTAAAGTGCATCTGTCATACAAAATTGACATTTACTAAAAACAATATGTTCATCTACATTGTGCTTAAAACAAATTGCACACTGGCTTAAAACCTGCAATATATATTGAAAACAACCAAAACAAAGCAAGCTCTGTGGATTAATTTCTCCATAAAGGACAATGATCTAAATCTTTTTCACAAGGAGAACACCAGATAATGATGGTGCAATAATAAGAAAATAAAGCACACTTCTCCATTGCTAAACTATAACAAAGTGTTTAAAAAAACACTAAAATAATTTGACAGCAGGGCTGGGAATAAAACAGGTCAGATACATTTATCTGCATAAAAAAAAAAAAAAAAAAAAGGTCCTGAAGCTCCATTAACCAATGAGCACAAAAAAAAAAAATTTGCTCCAAATAAGACACACACACACACACACACACACAGGTTAAAGCAACAAAACAACAATATAATGGCGTCCTTTAGCGTCACTTGTAGGTGCATTTTTAAAGTCTAATCAAGTTATGGAGTGTACCCTGTGTCACCATATTAAACTTTTGTATAAATATTACTTTAATAAAGTAAATATAAAAATGATCACTCCAGTTAACTACAGTAAGCTAAAGGTCATTTTGCAAAGAAATATTTAAAGGAGAGCAAGATTTCAAGAAACCTACATGCATTATCCAGACACCAATCCATGCATGTAGCAGACAAGAACTACATTTTGCATAAACTGTTCACTTTTACCTCAACCAACCAGTGCACAGCAACTTGCAGGATGGAATAAATGTCACATTGATTGTCATTACCCTTTAGCCATGTGGAAAACTTGCACCAGGCACAAGGTGCAAACGACCATAGGTTACAGAGTAATAAATTGGCCCCTAGCCCATATTGTTGCTCGATAAGAATGGAAAAGAAGGCTTTTTCACATGCACACACTTGCTCCGCCTGTCTAAATTCAGCCATATTGCAGTGTTTAGTGTGAACTACACAATTAAATGTAGCCATGCCCGTTCACAGGGACATAGGGCACCAACCAGGCGATGCAGGTGCAGTCAAAGATATACCTTTAAAACAATAGTAAACATACATCATATGCATGCAGTGTTGGGTACACAGCTCGTTCATGAAACGATTACCCCTGCAAATCATCATAAAGTTAGCATTCCATTGGAACAAGAAGAAAAAACATGGTCGCTGTGCAGTTATTCACCAAAAAGGTCAAGGAGGCATTTAAATGCCATTATCAGTAACCGGTCAGACGGAATTTACATGTAATGCCTGACGGGCTTACAAGATAGAGGTCTTACAATTTGAACTAAATGGACAATATAACAAAATAAAAATAAAAAAAAATTAACATTACCCAAATTATCTGCTTTTAGCGACCGATGCCCCGTTAGACGGAGCGTGAAGAATCAAGTAAGGGAGGGCTTCGAGATAAAATGGGATTGGGTTATATCAGGAAGCAACACAGAAACATAAAAATGCGCAGCCGGCATAAACGCCCTGTCTGCTATTGGCGAGCACTGCGGATTAACCTCTCCTGTGCCAGGAGGAAACACTATTGCAAAGAGCCCATTGCAGATGACAGAAGCTTCAACCAAGGGAATACCAGAGGAAACCAAAAGAATACGTGACCTCTGAGCAACAAGAGGTTAACCGAGCCTTGACCTCTGCAGCTTTTACTTAATTAACACGGGATAATATACTTCCTAATGTCACGTAGGTTGCGGGTTACTAGACCCCGCTGAAGCACATTTCTTTTCTATAATCCAATTCTAAAATGTAGCCATAGGGTTTTAAACAAGTCGATCACAGATAAAAATAAATACCTATTAACCACAGCAATGACATACGGGGGCTATGAAACCATAACTGATCACATTTGACTTGGCATGTATACGCAAAATAAATAATGTAGAACCGCATTAAAGTCAATGCATAAGCCCTGCATTAAACGTACCGAATTAAAGGGCCGGTCTGCTCATCTTAGCCATAGGCCCAGCAGTCGAGTCACAAGCATGCGCTGTGTGTGTGTGTGGACTGTCTGTAAAATGTACAGGCATAAGCTGCACCCAGTGTCAGAACATCACACACCAATGACGGTCACCTCCAATAAATTGTTAACATACAGATGACTTTTAGGGAATGATGGGGGTGCACAGGGGCAAAGGAAGTGCGGGGAAGGTAGCAGGAGGTCACCAGGCCGGATGCGGCATTTAATCGAGAGCTGGTGCCTTGCAGGCCTCACTGTCCGAATTGGGAGGGACAGGGACGTCCACAGCTGTGTCCCTTCCTTCAAGTCATGAAGGTGAAGCAAAGGAAAGCCCCAAGGCCTTCCACTCCGACACCCGCAACGCCCTTTTTAATAATATGGCCTCCCCCAGGAGCAGGTCATCATCACCCACCTGCTCATGTTCTGTCTTCCTCCTCCAGCCGCCGGGACACTGCCCCCACCGGGCTTTCTGTTGTTACCGGCCTGCTTCATGGACATGACGGTCCCATAAACAACCACAATTCGCAGGCCACTGACGAACCAAGTAAAAAATAATAACAAACGCGACTCCTTCTCTTAATTAAAAAATAAGTCAAAAAAATTACTTTAAAAATTAAGCTGAAACCCCGCTGGGCCTAACACTGAGGTGAAGCTGGTTACCGGGAGCTGAATGTTCGCCGGGGTAGTTGGGAGATCAGAGCGGGTGAAGTCTCCGCGGTTGCCACAAGCGAGCAAGACCAAAACAGTCTAAGGAGAACAGGCCCGCGGACGAATATGGGCAACCAATCGCCGTTACTATATACGCCAGACAACAGTCTGCTGTGTATTCAAAGACAACCGTTCGGCAGCCCCGACGCTTATAAAAAAAATAATCTGTGAATATTCTACTTGAAACTCTGGTGTACACAAGCTGCTGGTTCAGATTTTAGGTAAAGGGGGCGGTGTCTTGCGTGGGACTATTTACAGGAAGTCGGAAGGATAAGAAAATGGGAGGGGGTGAGCGAAAAATTAGCACGTGAGCCGGTTTGTACAGCTAAAGTGGAAGTATAGCTGAGGACGGATTGTTATGTACAGGCAGCTACATAAACCAATTTACATACCTACAGAGATCTTTATGGCCTCAGTGATATATTTTAATAAACGCCTGCAGGCACACCAAAGAGCCATTTTAAATAATGATTTTGTATCTATACAAATGTCTTTCGCTATAGAGTTGAAAATGCTTTGTTGGTTTTCTGCATTTTCTATAAATAGGAGACAGTTGCATAGTTTTGAGACGTGAGTGTAATCCATGCCCTATAGTGTATTGGAGACAAGTGGTGTGTTATTAAGTACAAATTACCTGTATGCACATGGTTTTTTAATGGATATTGTATTAGTTAATTCAAAATATGTTCCCAGGAAAATACAATATTAGCTCGAAATATATGACGACCCCACCAAACCTTGGATTGGGGGGGAGAAAGCTTTATTTAATTCATAATTTAATTATGTAATAATATTAATTCACATGTAAACTTTATTCCTATTTGATAAAAATTGTGATTGAAAAAAAAAATGCATTTCTTGTTTTTGTTTGCCAATCTGCCCTTACACACTTGCCAATGCATCCTCAGACTGAGCCACTGTGAACTCCAGACTGAGCAACTCTGAACCCCAGACTGAGCAACTCTGAACCTAGGGTTGCCACTAGTGTTGAGCGAACCCGAACCGCACTGTTCGGGTTCGTACCGAACATTACGATGTCCGTGCCACGAACCCGAACCTGGACATTTCACTGTATGTTCGGTTTGGAGTTCGAGGTTCGGCTATAAACCGAAAGTCATTCGGTTTATAGACTTTCGGTTTATAGAATAGCCAATAGCTTTACATGCATTCTATAAGCCGAAAGTCTATAAACCGAAAGACATTCGGTTTATAGACTTTCGGCTTATGGAATACATGTAATGCTATTGCTATTCTATAAACCGAAATAGAGTCCCCATTCATCCGAATAGGTCAATTGACCTATTCTTATGAATGGGGACTCTATTTCGGTTTATAGAATAGCAATAGCATTACATGTATTACATCTGAGAGTCAAATAGAACCGTCAAATACTGTGCTTACAGCGCACTTTGAAAAATTCTAATAGTTTTGGGTGGTAAATAGTACATTTGCGTCTTGCAGTGCACTTCATATCTGAGAGTCAAATAGAACAGTCAAATACTGTGCTTACAGCGCACTTTGAAAAATTCTAATAGTTTTGGGTGCTAAATAGTACAGTATTTTTAATCCAATGTATTTTATGTTTTTTGAAGTTATTTCCCTATCCATATTTTTTTGCAGGGCACTTGTCCTACTCTTACCCACATTTTAATTCCTTTTGCAGCCCTCTAGCCCTTTCCAGGACTTTTTTAGAGGCATTTTAGTGGCCAAAAGTTTGTGTTCCCATTGACTTCAATGGGGTCAAGTTCGAGCACGGACCTGGACTTTTTTCCAAAGTTCGGTCGAACCTCTCGAACACAAACATCCAGGTGTTCGCTCAACTCTAGTTGCCACCTTTTCTTCAGAAAAATACCAGCCCTACTACTGCCTCCTTAGACTTAACATTGGCCTCAAGCCATTTTTTTACCGGCCAGGTGGCAACCCTATCTGAACCGCAGAGTGAGCCTATCAGAACCCCAAACTTTGCTTCTCTGACCCCCAGACTTGCCAATGCTCCTACATACTCCCCGGTGTCTAGTCGGGGCAGCCAGTGGATATCTGCACAAAGCCTCCCAGAGTGACTATTGCCATACTGAAACGGTTATGCACAGTAACAGCAGATCAGGTGATCAATACAGCTGTGCCTTGCACCAGCCAAAGTCCTCCTGAAATGGATCAAAGTGTAATAAAATAAAAAAAACAGTAAAAAAAAAAAAAAAAACCAAGACACCATACATTGATTAAATACATTGATTAAATACATAAAAGTTAAAATAAATGAACATAAAATAATTTTTTATTAAAATGTAAAAATACTTAGATGTGGAAATATTCTATAATAATATATAAATTAATATTATAATTGTACTTCTATACTTACTCTATTCAGTTGACGCGCTAAAATCTGGAGAAATTAATTGGGCAAATTTCACCAATGTTAACAAAATTCATGTTCAGGGGTGATCCCCTCTTTTTGGGTAACCGAAAATCTATGGGTTTCATGGCAAAAATGTCCCAGTCCGAATGCTTCTGATGCTTCAGTTTCCGTACGTCTGAAATTAAGTGATATTAAGTAGCTGCATTGCAGAGAGTTGTGAAATTCGGCTAAAGTGCCCGATCTGAATCCATTTTGGGATAAATCAGTGTATAATGAAACCCTTTAGTTGAATGGGAGAATTTTTTCAACTCTGCTACTTTGACCTTATGTTTGAAATTCCCTTCTCAATTTACTGCAAGTCTCTATTTCTTCAATAAAGCCATCAGTATATATAAACCCAATTTTGCATTTCAACAAAATGCTTTCTTTTGTGCTTTTAGTGAATGACTGTTTGCTTTTGGAATCCTTTACTATTGGGGTTTGCATTGCAAATACTGTAACTGGAAAGAGCAGTTACATTGTGCTCCTTATAGCTTTGCACAGTGACTAACAACTCTGTCTTTGTAATGCATTTACTCAGTGTATCTTCCACAAGGCAAACAAGGCACTCGCCTAGGGCGGCACTTTGCCAGAGGGCAGCACTTGGCCATAGGGTGTTAAAGCACACTTCTGGTGCTTCAAACATTTTCGCTCACTCCCACACCGTTCAGCAAGCTTTAGCTCCTTCCAATTAATCGTGGTGATGGGGGCATACAATGGACGTGGTGGGGGTATGAAATAAGGGTGATGGTGGCATTTAATGGGGGTGATAGGGCATTTAGTCTGTATGCAATGGGGGTGATTGGGCATTTAATGTGGGTGATGGGGCATGCCGTGGTCACAGTGGTGTTTCTTGGTTTTGTGCTGCCCTAGGCAGACAAAATTTGGGCACCCCCCCACGAGTATTATTTTGCCATTTAATATGCCCCTGCCAATTTGCCCAATAATATGCCAGTATTATTTGCCATTTAATATGCCCCTGACAATTTGCCCAACAATATGCCAGAATTATTTGCCATTAATATTCCCCAGCCAATATGCCCAATAATATGCCAGTATTATTTGCCATTAATAAGCCCCTGCCAATTTGTCCAATATTAAGCCACTATTATTTGCCATTTAATATGCCCAATAATATGCCACTATTATTTGCCATTAACAAGCACTGTCAATTTGCCCAATAATATGCCAGTATTTGCCATTAATACCCCCATATCCCCCAGCACTTACCTTTTTCACCGGTGACTAGTGGCAGGCAGCATGGTATCCTACATGCTGCCTGATTGGCTGCCCGCGTTTGTGCAGAGAGGTCACGTGACCCGGCGGGCATCTGATGTCAGGGCGCCGGTCAAGTGACCTGTCGGCCCTTCCCTGTCACACTGCACGGGGAGCCAAACAGGCAGCACAGAGAAACCTGTGTCCGGCTCCCCGTGCAGCCAGCTGGCAGGCAGAGATGGTGAGGGGGGATCTTCCGATTTACCCTCACCACCGTCTCTGCCGGCAAGCGCGTATTTATTTATTTTTTTAAACATGCAGCTTTTTCTTTTTTCGTTTTGTGTCACCCCGCCCTAGGCACTTGCCTTGTTTGCCTTGCGCTAAATACAGCGTGGTCGTGGGTGTGCAACATGGGTGATGGGGCATGTCTGCCTAGGGCAGCACAAAACCAAGATACACCACTGCATTTACTCATATTAAACTATATGGACAAACGTATTGGAAGACACCTCTTAATTATTGAATTCAGGTGTTTCAATCAGACCCATTGTCACAGGTGTATAAAATTAAGCACTTAGCCATGCAGTAAGCATTTACTGCATTTTTTAAATGAAAAAATGGATTGTTCTAAAGAGCTCAGTGAATTCAAGCGTGGTACTGTGATAGGATGCCATCTTTCCGAAAAGTAAGTTTTGCAACCTTTTCATCCATATCTAGCAGGGATGAAACTTTTCAACTGTATGTGGTATTATGTTGTATTATTAGAAAGTGGAAGCATTTAGGATCAGCAGAAACTCAGCCATGAAACAGATTACCATATTTTGTGCATATAGTTTATATGATATAATTCTGCATTTCAGTTAAACAGTTTAATAAAAATTCCACAAATGTAATCCTATGGGTTTCTTTGTTAGGCAGATTCAGATCTGCAAGGTCTTTACACACCTATGATTCCTGTCCAAAGATAATGCTTTGTTTTGTTCCCATAATTAATTTACACTTAACTGAATTATCATCTAAATTACTACTTTGTGCATGTCACTACAAATACCTATTGTCCAAATCTACAAAGCTTTTTGTTGTATGAATTAAGTTCTCCCAGTCATGTTAGGAGGCAAGGGCTACCCCCTGTTTTTTGACAGGAGGGTCAGCGCTTCTTTCTACTTTCCCCATTATTATTTATTTTTTTACATTTCGGGTAGTCTTCGGATATTTTCAGAATAGCCAAATTTCTCTGGAAATGAGTCACTATCAACCCCTAAGATATCTATGGGGATGATACATGTACATTTTCGGATCAGGCATATTTCTCGTCCTTTTGATTTCGGCAGATCTGGGTGTCAAATCAGCTATGAGGTCCCAACTGTGGACCTATTCCAAGGCACATATTGAGTTGGTAATAAAAAGGGATTCTGGGCTGCAAGACTGGTCCTGATTCCATTGTGTGCTCAACTAGCACTGAGGAATAACCAGCAAAAAGTAATGAAGTCATTATGAATAAGCGCTTTTAGTGCGAAACGCATCAAGCCTGCTGTGCGCATACCCTGCATCCTTTTCACTGTGTGGACACAATACATTTGTATCATTTTTTGCAAGTACGAGAGGGCTCCCTTTCATTACTTTTTGCTACATATTGATGTTTTTAATGCTGTTTTGGTTCTCCACTAACTCTGTTCATCAAAACAGAGGCCCCAGTACAGTACCAAATTGTTACTTGTACATACACTGTATGGACAAAAGTACTTGGACACCTTTAAAAGCACTTTCACGATATTCCATTTTAAATACATAGACATTATTATGTAGTTTATCCCCCTTTACTTTGGCCTTACGTTTGAAATTCCCATTTCCATTCCCTGCAATTCTCCTTTCTGATCTTCTGACCTAAGGATAACTTCTATACTAACATATCATGAGGAAGTTTTGTCTTTGCTTTACAGATGTGCAAGCACATTGTCTCCCTTTTACATAATTAAATTACCCTCATTAGTTGCATACACTGCTATAGCATGATGAGCTCTGGAAATTGGGTACTGTAAACAAAGCATTAGAAATGCAAGCGGCAAGTGTTTTTGTATATAATGGATTAAAGTGAAGAAACCATGCTGTGCTTAGATGGCACTTTTCTAGTATCTTTGATAATCCAATAGAAAGACTTTCTTGAGAGAGACAATAAGATGATTTACATGTTCAAACAATCTTATTTTTTGGATTAGGTAGCACTAGGTTTAGGATTTTCCACCCAGAGCCATAGAAAGAATGACACAACTTTGAGGTGGCACATGAATGATAGCATGTGACCCTGAAGCAGTCAAAAGCCGCGTTTTACATAGACTATGCATGCACTGCTCTCAACATAAATATAGGGTCTCTGATTCCCACTTACCTAAGCCTACGTTCAGCCAATCATATGGGGAGTGCGGTGAAATTAAGACATATCCCAACCCCTAGCCATACACGTGACATCTTGCCACGGCCGCCACCATGAATTTCAGGGCCCCTTACTGAACAAATTTTCTGGGCCCCCTACCCCCCCCCCCCTCCCGAATATATCTCCTACTCGCCCAACCTACCCTCACAAGCATGTTATCCCGGTCTAATGTAATATGGAGGGTGGTTGGGAGCAGTTGGTCAATATGCCAGTAATATTTTGCCACTCAATATGCCAGTAATATTTTTCCACTCAATAAGTCAGTATTTTCCCCTCAATATGCCATTCTTTTTCCAATTAATTTGCCACTATTATGCCTTTCAATATGCCAGTATTTTCCCCCTCAATATGCCATTTAATGTGCCAGTATTTTGCCCCTCAATATGCCATTTAATATGCCAGTATTTTGCCCCTCAATATGCCAGGATATTGCCAATTAATATGCCAGGATTTTCCCCCCTCAATATGCCAGGATTTAGCCATTTAATATGCCAGGATTTTGCCAATTAATCTGTCAGAATTTTTCCAATTAATATGCCAAGGTTATGCCAATTAATATGCCAGGGTTATGCCAATAAATATGCGAGGACTATGCCAATTAATATGCCAGGGTTATGCCAATTAATATGCCAGGATTTTGCCAATTAATATGCCAGGGTTATACCAATTAATATGCCAGGATTATGCCAATTAATATGCCAGGATTATGCCAATTAATATGCCAGGAATTTGCCAATTAATATGCCAGGATTTAGCCCCTCAATATGCCAGGATTTTTGTCACTCAATATGCCAGGAATTTGCCAATTAAAATGCCAGGATTTAGCCCCTCAATATGCCAGGATTTTTTTCACTCAATATGCCAGGAATTTGCCAATTAATATGCCAGGATTTTGCCCCTCAATATGCCAGGATTGTGCCCCTCAGTATACTAGTTATATACCACCGAAAAATCACCCAAAACTATGTAGTTTAATTGTTAAATTATAATTATTTATTAATTGCGTATATTAAACAATTAATCATCAGAAAGTTGGTTTAGGAACAAACATTTCAACATATCTCTTTGTCTTTGCTTTATGCAATCTTTTCAATGTAACAGAACTTCATTATAGGCCAGCAGTTGTCATTACCATATATATGTTGAAATGTGTGTGCTTTTCAAGCCTTGTAATGTTTAAAACTTTGTGAAGAATAATCCTGGTCACCTAATGTTTCTCATCAAGAACTACATCATTCTTGCTGAGAAATGTGAGCCTCTCCCTCGCTGCATTGTACATCCACTACCCTCTCAGTAAAGTAATCCTTTCATTAGTCCCTTGCCTTATCTTATTTCTAGGATAGCCGTATACCTATCCCACACATGTTTAAACTCCTTCACTGTGTTAACCTCTACCACTTCTACTGGAAGACTATTCCATGCATCCACTACCCTCTCAGTAAAGTAATACTTTCATTAGTCTCTGGCCTTATCTTATATCTAGGATAGCCTTATACCTATCCCATGCATGCTTAAACTCCTTCACTGTATAACTCCTTCACTGTATTAACCTCTACCACTTCTACTGGAAGACTATTCCATGCATCCATTACCCTCTCAGTAATGTAATACTTTCATTAGTCCCTGGCCTTATCTTATATCTAGGATAGCCTTATACCTATCCCATGCATGCTTAAACTCCTTCACTGTATTAACCTATACCACTTCTACTGAACGACTATTCCACACGTAGTCACACTCACTCAGGTAGTCAGTCATATACATGTATACATACATACATACACACTCACACACTAACAGAAACACTCAACCAGGAGGAAAGGTGCTCAATGTTGAAAGTGGTCTCACAGACCACACTTTGTTCTTCCTTACAGCACCGGATGCACTGTGATTTAGCCATTCAGTATGCCAGGAGTTAGCCACATAATATGCCAGGAGTTAGCCACATAATATGCCAGGAGTTAGCCACATAATATGCCAGGAGTTAGCCACATAATATGCCAGGAGTTAGCCACATAATATGCCAGGAGTTAGCCACATATTATGCCAGGAGTTAGCCACATAATATGCCAGGAGTTAGCCACATAATATGCCAGGAGTTAGCCACATAATATGCCAGGAGTTAGCCACATAATATGCCAGGAGTTAGCCACATAATATGCCAGGAGTTAGCCACATAATATGCCAGGAGTTAGCCACATAATATGCCAGGAGTTAGCCACATAATATGCCAGGAGTTAGCCACATAATATGCCAGGAGTTAGCCACATAATATGTCAGGAGTTAGCCACATAATATGTCAGGAGTTAGCCACATAATATGTCAGGAGTTAGCCACATAATATGTCAGGAGTTAGCCACATAATATGTCAGGAGTTAGCCACATAATATGTCAGGAGTTAGCCACATAATATGTCAGGAGTTAGCCACATAATATGTCAGGAGTTAGCCACATAATATACCAGGAGTTAGCCACATAATATGATAGGATTTTGCCACTCTATGCCAGGAGTTAGCCACATAATATGCCAGGAGTTAGCCACATAATATGCCAGGAGTTAGCCACATAATATGCCAGGAGTTAGCCACATAATATGCCAGGAGTTAGCCACATAATATGCCAGGAGTTAGCCACATAATATGCCAGGAGTTAGCCACATAATATGTCAGGAGTTAGCCACATAATATGTCAGGAGTTAGCCACATAATATACCAGGAGTTAGCCACATAATATACCAGGAGTTAGCCACATAATATGTCAGGAGTTAGCCACATAATATGCCAGGAGTTAGCCACATAATATGCCAGGAGTTAGCCACATAATATGCCAGGAGTTAGCCACATAATATGTCAGGAGTTAGCCACATAATATGTCAGGAGTTAGCCACATAATATGTCAGGAGTTAGCCACATAATATGTCAGGAGTTAGCCACATAATATGTCAGGAGTTAGCCACATAATATGTCAGGAGTTAGCCACATAATATGCCAGGAGTTAGCCACACAATATGCCAGGAGTTAGCCACACAATATGCCAGGAGTTAGCCACATAATATGTCAGGAGTTAGCCACATAATATGTCAGGAGTTAGCCACATAATATGATAGGATTTTGCCCCTCTATGCCAGGAGTTAGCCACATAATATGATAGGATTTTGCCACTCTATGCCAGGAGTTAGCCACATAATATGCCAGGAGTTAGCCACATAATATGCCAGGAGTTAGCCACATAATATGCCAGGAGTTAGCCACATAATATGCCAGGAGTTAGCCACATAATATGCCAGGAGTTAGCCACATAATATGCCAGGAGTTAGCCACATAATATGTCAGGAGTTAGCCACATAATATGCCAGGAGTTAGCCACATAATATGCCAGGAGTTAGCCACATAATATGCCAGGAGTTAGCCACATAATATGCCAGGAGTTAGCCACATAATATGCCAGGAGTTAGCCACATAATATGTCAGGAGTTAGCCACATAATATGTCAGGAGTTAGCCACATAATATGTCAGGAGTTAGCCACATAATATGTCAGGAGTTAGCCACATAATATACCTGGAGTTAGCCACATAATATGATAGGATTTTGCCCCTCTATGCCAGGAGTTAGCCACATAATATGATAGGATTTTGCCACTCTATGCCAGGAGTTAGCCACATAATATGTCAGGAGTTAGCCACATAATATGTCAGGAGTTAGCCACATAATATGTCAGGAGTTAGCCACATAATATACCAGGAGTTAGCCACATAATATGATAGGATTTTGCCCCTCTATGCCAGGAGTTAGCCACATAATATGATAGGATTTTGCCACTCTATGCCAGGAGTTAGCCACATAATATGCCAGGAGTTAGCCACATAATATGCCAGGAGTTAGCCACATAATATGCCAGGAGTTAGCCACATAATATGCCAGGAGTTAGCCACATAATATGCCAGGAGTTAGCCACATAATATGCCAGGAGTTAGCCACATAATATGCCAGGAGTTAGCCACATAATATGTCAGGAGTTAGCCACATAATATGTCAGGAGTTAGCCACATAATATGTCAGGAGTTAGCCACATAATATGCCAGGAGTTAGCCACATAATATGCCAGGAGTTAGCCACATAATATGCCAGGAGTTAGCCACATAATATGCCAGGAGTTAGCCACATAATATGCCAGGAGTTAGCCACATAATATGCCAGGAGTTAGCCACATAATATGCCAGGAGTTAGCCACATAATATGCCAGGAGTTAGCCACATAATATGCCAGGAGTTAGCCACATAATATGATAGGATTTTGCCCCTCTATGCCAGGAGTTAGCCACATAATATGATAGGATTTTGCCACTCTATGCCAGGAATTAGCCACATAATATGATAGGATTTTGCCACTTTATGCCAGGAGTTAGCCACATAATATGATAGGATTTTGCCACTTTATGCCAGGAGTTAGCCACATAATATGATAGGATTTTGCCACTTTATGCCAGGAGTTAGCCACATAATATGATAGGATTTGCCACTTTATGCCAGGAGTTAGCCACATAATATGCCAGGAGTTAGCCACATAATATGCCAGGAGTTAGCCACATAATATGCCAGGAGTTAGCCACATAATATGCCAGGAGTTAGCCACATAATATGTCAGGAGTTAGCCACATAATATGTCAGGAGTTAGCCACATAATATGTCAGGAGTTAGCCACATAATATGTCAGGAGTTAGCCACATAATATGTCAGGAGTTAGCCACATAATATACCAGGAGTTAGCCACATAATATGATAGGATTTTGCCCCTCTATGCCAGGAGTTAGCCACATAATATGATAGGATTTTGCCACTTTATGCCAGGAGTTAGCCACATAATATGATAGGATTTTGCCACTTTATGCCAGGAGTTAGCCACATAATATGATAGGATTTTGCCACTTTATGCCAGGAGTTAGCCACATAATATGCCACTAGTTAGCCACATAATATGCCAGGCTGTGCTCGTTTTGTACCACCCTCCTCCCCCCCTTCCCTAGCACTTGCCTCCATGCTGCTCTCCGTTGCTTCCTCTGTGCAGTCTAACCTCCTGCACGGAGGAAGGAAGCTCCGGGCGCTTTTTTTTTTTTTCTGCTTAACTTTATTGATGTCGCGCAACGTCAATAGAGTTAAGAAGGGAAAAAAAAGAGACCGGATCTTCCTTCCTCCGTGCAGGAGGTTAGACTGCACAGAGGAAGCAACGGAGAGCAGCATGGAGGTAAGTATGCACATACATTCGCTCCATAAGACGCACAGAGGGAAAAAGTGCGTCTTATGGAGCGAAAAATACGAAAAAAAAGTTTGTTTTTTTTTTCTTGAAAAATTCGGACGGGGCCCCCGAGTGGGCAATCGCAAAACAGCCCATGCGGAAAGACGGCACTGGAAGCCGCGCGACTGGAGGGGAGCGCACAACGCTTCCCTCACAGCCGCGGACCGGCTTTTAACAGAGATTTTTTTTTTACCTGGCGTGACCCGGGACGCCAGTATCGCCAGTCACCCCCCTGATGGCGGGCCTGCATTTTGCTATCGTGCAAAGCAGTTACTCGCGAGGGAAGTACTCATTTGAAATACATTAACCTGGGAATCCCACCAACACTACAAGAGGGTAGGGTGCTAAATACCTACAGGCCATATTGCTTTTTCTGTCTTCAAGGAACAAACAAAAAATGCTACCTGCTGCTGTTATGGACCACTCTTCTAATGATGCTCAGACAGATACTTTTGTCTGGCTGAGCATCATGGGATGTATGTTCATATACAGACTGCATTTTCCATTATTTATATATAAATACCGTATTTGCTCGAATATAAGACAAGGTTTTTTTCAGAGCAAATGCTCTGAAAAAGTCCCCTCGTCTTACATTCGAGGTCTTCTTATAATCTGACCTCAAATCGACGTCAGATTATAAGACATGGATCCAGGTCAACCGCAGAGCTGCAGGGGACCTTGATCCCCCTCTCTACCAGCCGGAGGATGTATGCGCGATACGCACATAAAGTTTGTTAAAAAAAAAAATGCAACCAGAGTTACTCTGTTTGCATTATTTATTTTTTTGAAATGCTCTGAAAAATTCCCATCTTCTTACATTCGAGGTCTTCTTATAATATGACCTCAAATCGAGGTCAGATTATAAGACATGGATCCAGGTCCCCCGCAGAGCTGCAGGGGACCTGGATCCCCCTCTCTAACAGCCGGAGGATGTCTGCGCGATACGCGCAGACATCCTCTTCTGCTGCCTGGCACGACCGCCGGGACTTCTATGATGAAGCCGGGTCCTTCCGGCTTCATCATAAAAGTCCCGGCGGCAGGGCCGGCGCCACCAGTAAGGCGACCTAGGCAGCTGCCTAGGGCGCATCTTGGCTGGGGGCGCCGGAACCCTGCTTCAAAAAAAAAAAAAAATCCTCCTCCTTACTTACCTCGTCGGCGTCGCTGCGTCTCCGGTGCTGGGCCGCCTGTGGCTGAGAGGGAAGCGTTGTGCGCTCCCCTCCAGCCAATGCGCATTCAGTAAAGTTTTTTTTTTTTTTTTAAACAAACTTTACTGAATGCGCATTGGCTGGAGGGGAGCGCACAACGCTTCCCTCTCAGCCATGGACGGACCTGCACCAGAGACACAGCGGCAGCAGCGACGAGGTAAGTAAGGGAAGGAAGTAGTCATGGCATATTTTGGGGTAAAGTGCTGTCTGGCATGGCATATTTGGTGGCTAAATCCTGGCATATTTTGGGGCTAAATCCTGGCATATTTTGGGGCTTAATCCTGACATATTTTGGGGCTAAATCCTGACATATTTTTGGGGAAAGTCATGGCATATTTGGTGGCTAAATCCTGGCATATTTTGGGGCTAAATCCTGACATATTTTTGGGGAAAGTCATGGCATATTTGGTGGCTAAATCCTGGCATATTTTTGGGCTAAATCCTGGCATATTTTGGGGCTAAATCCTGGCATATTTTGGGGCTAAATCCTGGCATATTTTGGGGCTAAATCCTGGCATATTTTTGGGGAAAGTCATGGCATATTGGGTGGCTAAATCCTGGCATATTTTGGGGCTAAATCCTGGCATATTTTGGGGCTAAATCCTGGCATATTGAGGGGCTAAATCCTGGGATAATGAGGGGCATAATCCTGGGGTATTGAGGGGCATAATCCTGGGATATTGAGGGGAATAATCCTGGCATATTGAGGGGAATAATCCTGGCATATTGAGGGGAATAATCCTGGGATAATGAGGCGCATAATCCTGGGACATTGAGGGGCATAATCCTGGGATATTAAGGGGAATAATCCTGGCATATTGTGGGGCATAATCCTGGGATATTGAGGGGAATAATCCTGGCATATTGAGGGGAATAATCCTGGGATAATGAGGGGCATAATCCTGGGACATTGAGGGGCATAATCCTGGGATATTAAGGGGAATAATCCTGGCATATTGAGGGGCATAATCTTGGGGTATTGAGGGGCATAATCCTTGGATATTGAGGGGAATAATCCTTGGATATTGAGGGGCATAATCCTGGGACAATGAGGGGCATAATCCTGGGACATTGAGGGGCATAATCCTGGGACATTGAGGGGCATAATCCTGGGACATTGAGGGGCATAATCCTGGGATATTGAGGGGCATAATCCTGGGATATTGAGGGGCATAATCCTGGCGTATTGAGGGGCAAAATCCTGGGGTATTGAGGGGAATAATCCTGGCATATTGAGGCTTAAGTTATGGTACTTATTCTCCACCATTCTTAATAGAGGGCTTTATTGCAACATGTAACTCTGTTAACTCTCTTTTAATTTAAATGCTGAGAAAGGGGTGGAACATGTGATGTCATGATATGGGAAAATAATATGATATTGGATATTGAGGGGAATAATCCTTGGATATTGAGGGGCATAATCCTGGGACAATGAGGGGCATAATCCTGGGACATTGAGGGGCATAATCCTGGGACATTGAGGGGCATAATCCTGGCATATTGAGGGGCATAATCCTGGCGTATTGAGGGGCATAATCCTGGCGTATTGAGGGGCATAATCCTGGCGTATTGAGGGGCATAATCCTGGGATATTGAGGGGCATAATCCTGGCATATTGAGGGGCATAATCCTGGGGTATTGAGGGGCATAATCCTGGCATATTGAGGGGCATAATTCTGGGATATTGAGGGGCATAATCCTGGGATATTGAGGGGAATAATCCTGGCATATTGTGGGGCAAAATCCTGGGGTATTGAGGGGAATAATCCTGGCATATTGAGGCTTAAGTTATGGTACTTATTCTCCACCATTCTTAATAGAGGGCTTTATTGCAACATGTAACTCTGTTAACTCTCTTTTAATTTAAATGCTGAGAAAGGGGTGGAACATGTGATGTCATGATATGGGAAAATAATATGATAAGGGGGGGGGGGGGACGGCAAATTTCATTTTGCCTAGGGCGGCAAAAATCCTTGCACTGGCCCTGCCCGGCGGAAGTGCCGGGCAGCAGCGGAGGCCTCCACTGCCTCCACTAGCCACCAGGAGAATCGGGCAGCCGGGGATGTCTGCACCATAGTGCAGACATCCTCCATGCTGCCCGACACTGCTGTCTATTATGACATCCCCGGCTGCCCCCACTAGCCACCAGGGACCAAGAAACAAGGTGAGGGGGAGGGGGGCAGAGAGACAGAGGGAGGGAGGGGGGCAGAGAGACAGAGGGAGGGAGGGGGGCAGAGAGACAGAGGGAGGGAGGGGGGCAGAGAGACAGAGGGAGGGGGCAGAGAAAGACAAAGGGGGGAGATGGGAAGAGAAGGACAAGGGGAGGGAGGAGGAAGAGAAAGACAAGGTGAGGGATGGGGAAGAGAAAGACAAGGGGAGGGAGGGGGAGAGAAAGACAAGGGGAGGAAGGGGGAGAGAGAGCAAAGTTTGGGGGGAGGGTGAGACAACATGGGTGGGGGAGAGAGATAACCCTGGGGGAGAGAGAGGCAGCATTGGCACATAAAAGGAAATAAAAACAAGAAATGCATTTGTTTAATATCATCATTTTTGTTAAATATTAAAAAGCAATTTACATGTGAATATATACAAGTTAAACTTTTTTCCTATAGGGTAGTCTTATATTGAGGCTTTTAGTTTTTTTCCTAAAGGAATATCCAAAGTTTGGGGGGTCGTATTATAATCAGGAAAGAGAATCAGGGTCGTCTTATATTCGAGAAAATACGGTAATTGTGTTTTGCTATTTTATTTGATGACTTCTTATTTTTTGCAAATTAGATTTTATTGGGTTTTACAGGTATTAAATAATATTTTGTAAAGAAAGTTATAGAGCAGGGGCTTCCAACCAGGGCCAGACCGTACCAACAAAAACCAGCCCTGGAAAAAAATTGTATATCAGCCCTATAGCATTACATTATTAAACCATCCCCATAGCATAGTATTATTTTTTTGTTCGTAAAAGGGAAAAGCCGGCTTTTTAAAAGCACACCTAAGAGTATGTACACAAAGTTATATGAATTGACCTGTGCAGAGGTGTATATCAGGGCAGTGTGTAAAACATAACCTTATGTACATACTGGCTGAATATATTGATGTACCCCAGCACCCAGTTTGCACTCAAAGGGCTTGACCCAGCACCCAGAACTTCTCAAATTGCCCTCACATGATTTGACCCAGCACCCATATTGTTCTCACAAGACCTGCCCCTGATTTGTCCCAGCACCCATATTGCACTTACAAAATTTGACCCAGCACCCAGAAGTTATCCGAGCACTCAGATTGCCCAAACAGGACTTGACCCAGAACCCATATTACTCTCATAAGACTTGGCCCAGCACCCATTTTGCACTTACAAGATTTGACCTAACCCCCAGGACTTACCCCAGCAGTGAGACTGCACTCACAGGATTCACCCCAGCCCAGCACTGAGATTACACCACAGGAGCGGATCCGTAGTCTTTTTTTCTACATGTTCGTCTGTAGTGTGTCTGTCTCTCTCATTTCTGTAGTGTATGTCTCTCTCTCATTTCTGTAGTGTATGTCTCTCTCTCATTTCTGTAGTGTATGTCTCTCTCTCATTTCTGTAGTGTATGTCTCTCTCTCATTTCTGAAGTGTATGTTTCTCTTTCTCATTTCTGAAGTGTATGTCTCTCTCTCTCATTTCTGAAGTGTATGTCTCTCCCTCTCATTTTTGAAGTGTATGTCTCTCTCATTTCTGTAGTATGTCTCTCTCTCATTTATGTAGTGTATGTCTTTCTTTCTCATTTCTTTAGCTTCTCTCTCTCTCATTTCTGAAGTGTCTCTTCATTTCTCTCTCCCCCCACCACCTGCAGTGTCTCCCTCATCCGTATCTCTTTCTCTTTTTCCCCAGCCCTGCTCTGTGTCTCTCTTTTCCCCACAGCCTCTTTCTCTTTTATATAAACATAGAATGTGTCGGCAGATAAGAACCATTCGGTCCATCTAGTCAGCCCAAATTTTCTGAATACTTTTATTAGTCCCCCGTTCCCGGTCTTATAGCTAGGATAGCCTTGTGTCTATCCCATGCATGCTTAAAATCCTTGACTGTGTTTACCTCTACCACTTTTGCTGGAAGGCAATTCCATACATCCACTACCCTCTCAATAAAGTAATACTTCCTGATATCACTTTTAAATCGTTGCCCCTCTAATTTAAGACTATGTCCTCTAGTTGTGGTAGTTTTTCTTCTTTTAAATATACTCTCTTCCTTTACTGTGTTGATTCCCTTTATGTATTTAAATGTTTCTATCATATCCCCCCTGTTAAGTCTTTCCTCCAAGCTATACATGTTAAGATGCTTTAACCTTTTCCTGGTAAGTTTTATCCTTCAACCCATGAACCAGTTTAGTAGCCTTCTCTGAACTCTCTCCAAAGTATCAATATCCTTCTGGAGATACGGTCTCCAGTACTGCGTACAATACTCCAAGTGAGGTCTCACCAGTGCTTTGTACAATGGCATGAGCACTTCCCTCTTTCTACTGCTAATACCTCTCCCTATGCAACCAAGCATTCTGCTAGCATTTCCTGCTGGTCTATTGCATTGCCTACCTACCTTCAAGTCCTCTGAAATTATTACTCCTAAATCCCTTTCCTAAGATGTTGAGGTTGGGACTGTACCAAATAGCCTATATTCTGCTTTTGGGTTTTTACGCCCAAGGTGCATAATCTTGCACTTGTCCACATTAAATGTCAATTGCTACAGCTCTGACCATTTTTCTAGTTTAGCTAAATCATTTGCCATTTGGCTTATCCCTCCATGAATATCAACCGCGCTGCAAAATTTCCCCCCAGCCCTCCTCCGTGTCTCTCTTTTCCCCACAGCCCTCCTCTGTGTCTCTTTCTCTTTTCCCCACAGCCCTCCTCTGTGTCTCTTTCTCCCTAGCCCTCCCTCCTTCCTCCGTGTCTCTTTCCCCAAGCCCTCCCTTCCGCCTCTCTGTTTCTTTCCCCCAGCCTTCCATCCTTCCCCTGTGTCTCTTTCCCCCAGCCCTCCCTCCTTCCTCTGTGTCTCTTTCCCCCAGCCCTCCCTTCCTCCTCTGAGTCTCTTTCACCCAGCCCTCCCTTCCTCCTCCGTGTCTCTTTCCCCCAGCCCTCCCTTCCTCCTCCGTGTCTCTTTCCCCCAGCCCTCCCTTCCTCCTCCGTGTCTCTTTCCCCCCTGCCCTCCCTTCCTCCTCCGTGTCTCTTTCCCCCAGCCCTCCCTTCCTCCTGCTCATCTCTTCCCCCAGTACTTCCTCCTCCTCCGCGTCTCTTTAAGTTCCTGCCCTCCGCACCGGAATCCTGCTGCTGAAGCAACATCCGGCAGCAGCGGGGACGAATTGATTAAAGTGGTGTAGCCACCGACCGGTTTCAAGTTGCCACAGCGGCCCAAGGGAAGGCGGCCCACCGGGATTTTTCCCGGTGTCCCGGTGGGCCAGTCCGGCGCTGTGTACCATTAATCCTCAGGCACAAAAGGAGCTAGCTAGGCTCTGTTTCCAACTATGTGCCCAATATATAATCCTTCATTCTTCCTTCTCTTACTCAACAATTACCCATATTAGCAATTGTTTTCTAACAAATTGCACTTCTGTTGTAAATATGCTTCCTTGGTTTACTTGTTGGCACACATTTATAGCTTTTTCTAAATTTGTAAAATGAACAGAATAAATAAAAACACAACATTTAACATGGTGTTAATGCAGCAGCCCGTGTTGCGTAGCAGGCGTCATAGCTGAACTAGGGCTATGTGGGTAGCTGTGATAAAAGGCTAGCTATATGGCAGGGTGAGAATGATAGACCTGTGCAAGCTGTCAGGCCAGTTGGGGTAAGTGATTTGCTACACAGCTGGCTGGCAAGGTGTCTATCTACTTGCAGGGCATGATTAAGACATTGAAGGCCCCTGGGCTACAGGTATTGTGAGGACCCCAGTAAATATAAGATGACCTTACATGAAAAAAGTTTTACTAGTAATTAATAATTCACATGTAAACAGTTTTTTCCATATTTAATAAAACCTATGATTGAGATCATGTATTTATTGTTTTGATTTACTTTTATTTACCATATCATATTTATCTGCCCCTCAGACTTGCCATTATGCCCCCATAGTTGGCAATCTGCCCCACAGACTTGACAATGCATCCCCAAACTTGCAACTCTGCCCTGTCAATCTGCACCCCCAGACTTGACATTCTACAACCAGTCTTGCCAATGTATTCCCACAGCCAGGTTGCCCATTAATATGCCACTATTTGCCACTGTTAGTTTGCCCATTAATATGACTGCCGTGATGATCTGTCCATCGTGTGTAGTCCCTCCCTCCTGTCGCAGCGCTCTGGGAACTACATATCCCATGGGAGCTGGCTCCACATTTATGGCACCTGGGAGGTGAAGCAACGGAGCTACACCGCCAGACACCACGAAGTTGAGTAACCATTATACGAACTGACTCACATCCCCCCAAAAAATTGGATTTTGTTTTTTGGATCTTTGGATAAGGGATAATCAACCTGTACTTGTATAGTGTGTGTATGTGTATAGAAAGAATTCAGTTAATAACAGTGGAAACGGTACAGGATATAAATATATATACACACACTTTAGGCATTACCTTTCATATACCACTTTGTGGAATGTATATGTGGTGATCACAGTGTACAGACACAGATTAAGCAGCCATTGCAAACAGTTGGTTAACCAGGCTGACCATGCAATCAAGTTATTGAGACCCCTATGCAGATATACGGGGTTATGACTGCCAGCTTCACATAGAGCAGGATGTTTGGCCAGTAAGCTGTTGTAGCAAATATTCACAAGTAGTAGTTCTATAGTAGCCATTTTACATTTACATCTGAGTTATGTACTAAGACCTGTAAATATAGGACACATAATGTGTTTTATGATACAGATTCACTTTTTATGAATGAAATGTCTACACGCCTCTTTCCTTCAATTTTCTTGATTGGTCAATCTGTGTGCATTCATAATTCGATGAGGTGTGGTTGTTCCGGGTGATAAATAGCTATGTCACTTGCAGTTCAGCTTATGATTAACCACACTGAGTGCAAAGTGAGTCATAAAGCACATAGCTTAGCTTAATTTCATGTCAGTCATCTGCTATAATAAAATGCAGGCAAAATAAATGTATCACATCTATTTTATCTGAGGGAGGTCTACTCTACTATGACACCTCAGCTTAGCGTGAGGAGGGCATAGGCAATAACCCCTGGACTGCAGGAGGCATTCAGATAGGTCAATATTTTTTGGGCGTGGTTAATGTCCAATTTTAGAGAAAAGGGTTCCGGTGGTTTCTGACTTTCCTAGATCAACTGAACTCCAAACCCAAGATTAGAGGCCACTTACTGAATCAAATGAAGATTCCTGTATGATATGAAGATTATCCTGACCTTACAATAAAGGGAGGTGTCGGTCAGTTGAGACGGGATTAATATATTTTACCTCTATGAAAAGCTCTTATACCTAAGGAAACTCACCAGATTTGTCCCTGTGCAATGAATGTATAATGCACTTAGCAAGAGGAAATGTTCATCTCATCTGAAGGGTTGCCACCTCATCCATTTTTTTACCAGCCATATTTATCAGGCTTCCTTGCAGTATAGAGAAGTCATATGTGAACCGAAGGTAATGGATTACTCAGTGTTGAGATTTCACAGAATCATGTTGTTTGGTTTTTCTTCAGTCACCTATAACAGCTATGGACTGCAAGGCAACATATCAAATGTAATGAATGAGCTAGAAAGTGGAACCCTCAACGCGGAGAACATGGTAAATAAATAATGTCAAAGCAGGATTCCTAGAACCCAGGATGGTGGAATTCATCCCAACAACCAAGTACCCGAAGGTTGAACCCAGGATGCAAACCACCGGGGACTTGTGTGGCACCTAACCTACATCCAGCAAACCAGAAGAATGCTGATGGCAGGAGAATTAAACAATAACAACGAAGTGAGAAGACAAGTTGAGGTCAGGACTGGAAAGTACCAATGAGGTCAAAGGCATGCCAAATTTAGGACTGGAGAAAACAGCAGAGTCAGGCCGAGCCGTGGTCAGGAGTGGAGAGAGCAGCAAGGTCAACCAAGGTCATTAACAATAAGACAATATTCATGAGAAGCACTAGCAGGAGCCAAGGGAAAGAGAACTATCAAAGGTATTTTAGGTTTTCAGTAGAAACTGAGAACCTAAAATACCCAAAGAAAATTAGACACTCCACCAGGAGGGGGGAATAATAGGTAAAGAGTGCACTGAGAAAAATCCCATGGAATATGCATGCAAAAAAACAAAAAAAATTCCATACGTGGTGGAGCCTGCAGCGGACTCTATTAGTATCACAGTGGGAATGTTGAATCCCAATTAAGGCACTGCTGAAGTATTGCAGTAATCCAGGCAGTGGCACATCCGTCTGAACCAGGGAGGTGTGGGCATATCCAGGGCCGTGAGGACATCGCAAGGGAATGGGGAATGGCAACAGTGAGGTGTTGGACATCCTCAAGACACTGCGTTAGAGTAACATAAAAAATGTTGTCAACCGTACTCACTTTACTGAATTGCTCACTCTGTGAATACTTTTCACTAAAAAGTGAACTGCAGAAATCAGTCAGTAATTGCCGTGTTGGAACAAATTCACAAACTTGCCTATTTTTTTCCCAAAAAGAACAAAAAGATACAGTACAATAAATACAAAAAACATATCATACGAAATACACATGGTCAATGTCACATATAAGAGGTATCTACAGTCCCTTCAATTGTCCCAACAGAAAAGAAAAAGAAAAAAGCTCTGTCATGTGCTTACATATCTATACAGTGCTTAACTGTAGCACTCCGACTTGTCATGGGTAGCTGTATACCCCTTTCCATGTTACACTTGTTAAATGGACATTACCACTTACATAAGATATAACTAGATAACCTGGTCATTTAAAACAAATACATATCGAAATCATATGCCACTGTTTTTTATATGATTGAATTAATTGCACATAAAAGGTAAAATAAAATTAGGCGTTTATCTCTTGGCTCCATTTTTTTAATATTTCCCATGATGCAACATCATCCAAAATCTTCCAGCCAGTGTCACTTTACAACTGTGGCCAAAGCCTGCATGATGATGTCTTAAGATACTCCCCTGCTCTCAACTAGCTTCTGTGTATCATTGTGGGCAGGACTAGGTGGCTGTGTACAACTTTTTTTTACCTGCCTTCCAACACAAACAGAAGAGATTAACCTGATCAAACAGGATCATATCTCCGCCCCCTTGTGATGTAATTATTACAATACCCTCCCATTCAGTGCAGGGCTATGATAATTCTGACTTACAGACTGCACTCTGTGTCCCCAGCCCCAAAGTGAGAAATTTGTGTTGTAAAGTCACTAGGGAGTGGCACCCAAAAACACCAGATTTCACACAATGGCAGCGGCCAGTCACACTTGTTTAGTTACATATTTTATTAACCCCCTGCCGACGTAGGACAGACTAGGTCTGTCCTCTCTGGCAAAGCGTTGCCGATATTGAATGGACCTAGTTGTCCTGCGGTTAAACAAGCGGTGGAGGCATAAAGCATCACCAAAATCCAGTGCCCAGAGCATCATGCTCCTCCAATATGGCTGCTGCCCTCTTGTGGGTAGCGCTTCTGAAATTGTTGCTAGACTGCCCCTAGATGCAGTCAGCAGAATTACAATGAAAAAAAAATTTTTTGGTTTGGGTTGGGGTCAAAAGGTCACTGTAGGCGAAAAAAACAAACACTATTTTTCGTTTTTTTGTGCTATAACTCGCAAAAAACTGCAGAAAAACATGGAAACAAGCATATTTCTAAACTCGGACAAAATTTAGAAACTTTTTAGATGGGGTCGTTTTTAATGATTGTATTTATGTAAATTAATCTTTAGGTCAAAGTTAGAAAAAAAAAGAATTTTCATTATATTTAATGATTTTTTTGTGTAGTAAATTATAAGATATGATTAATATAATGGTATCTAACGAAAGCCATTCTTATGGCAATAAAAATAATATATAATTTGTGTGGGTTCAGTATTTGAGAAAGAAAAAAATGACAGCTAAACACAAACACTCCAGAAATGTCAAAACAGCCCAGGGAAAGACAAGGTCAAAATGTCATGTCACTAAGGGGTTAAATACAGTCACATAACAAAAACAAAAGATATATCTGAAATCAACAATACAAAATAAAAAAACAAAACCATTTTGTGGTGGGAATGTCCCTTTAACACTATGCTATCACATAATATATTCATCTTGCTAAAAACTACCTCCGACCGTTTAATTTTTTTTTTCACAGATCCACCATATATGTACAAAGTCTCACTCCACCAATCATGGGTGTCCGCGGGGGGGAGGCACGGAAACAGTCATGCGGACAGCAGCTGGCAGTCCGCATCCACTGGATGTGGCTGCTGAAAAGAAATAAGTAAAAAAAGAAATCATTGACACCGACTATGACCTTATGTCATATCCGGTGGCTGCATTTCCCTCCTCCGTGCAGGAGGGAAGACTGCACGGATGAGATGACCGGGGACCCCGAAGCAGCCAGGAGTACTGGGGAAGGGGGAGGAGGGTGGCATATATCGAGCATAACGTTGGCCTATTAAATGGCAAAATCATACTCGCATATTGAATGGATAAATAATACTGCCATATTAAATGGCTAAATAATACTGGCATGTTAAATGGTTAATCATACTGGCATGTTAAATGGCTAAATCAAACTGGCATGTTAAATGTCATAATCATACTGGTATATTAAATGGCTAAATAATACTGGCATGTTAAATGGCTAGATAATACTGGCATATTAAATTGCTAAATAATACTGGCATGTTATATGGCTAATACTGGTGTGTTAAATGGCAAAATCATACTGGCAAATTAAATGGCTAAATAATACTGGTACATTAAATGGCTAAATAATGCTGGCACGTTTATTGGCAAAATCATACTGGCACATTAAATGGCTAAATAACATTGGCATATTAACCCCTTAACGACAGATGACGTGCCAGGCACGTCACGGCAAATCGAGGACTTGCCGACAGGTGACGTGCCTGGCACGTCATGCACTAAACTGAGTAAAGAAAGCGACCAGCGGTCGCTTTCTTTACTCTAACGGTGTTGCTAGAGGCATTGTGCAACACCCCCCAAATGTGCAGGGGCGCGCTACGATCACTCCACGGAGTGATCGTAGCAGCCATTTAAAAATGCACACATGTGCTTAGAAAGCGAACGATCGTTCGCTTTCTAAGCATCTGCGGTGTTGTTAAAGTGCCTCGCTAGCGAGGCACTTAACAACACCTTCAGCTGCCCCAGAGCCGATGGTGGTCGCTCTCCTGAGCGACCCCATCGGCTCAGTAGAAGGGAACGCTGCCTATACAGGCAGCGCTTCCCTTCTAATGGCAAGAGCATCGGAAGTGAAAGTATTTCACTTCCGATGCTCTAGGGGGAGCCAATCGATGCCGGCACAACAGATCTATGTGATCTGTGTGCAGGCATGTATGGTAAGTGCTCTGATGAGCACTTATCATACTGTCAAAGGCAATATTAGCAAATATTGCCTTTGACAAGTATTGATCTGCCTCCCTCACCTTACTAGTTATAGTAAGGGAGAGAGACAGATCAGATAAAGTAAAAAAATAAAATAAAATAATAAAACAAATATTTAATAAAATTTTAAACACCAAGGGCTTTTATAAAAGCCATTTAACCCCTTCCCTGCCATTGATCGCTGTGTACGCAGTGATCATACACAGCAGCACATTTTTTGCTGTCTGTGCATTTTTTTAGGGGTTAATTTTTTTTACTGTAATTCATTACAGTATAAAAAAAAGCTCTTTTAAGAGAGATTAACCCCTTTCTTGCTGTAGATCACTGCCTAAGCAGAGATCTGACGCAAATGCAGCAATCTTGCTGCAGAAGCATTTTTAATTTTTTTAAAACTTTTTTATTACACCCGTCACGTGTTAATTATACCCGCTAGGGGACTACGTTTAACGTAATTTTTTTTTTAAATAAGAGCTATTAACCCCTTCCTTGCCGTATATCACTTCCTAAGCAGCACATATGGTCACTGCCTAAGCAGTGCATATGGTCACTGCCTAAGCAGCGCATATGGAGCAATCTAGTCGCAGAAGGATTTTTTTTTTGCTATCAGCATTTTTTTTGTCAGACTCGCTAGGGGTTAATTATACCCACTAGGGGATTACGTGTATTCCTTTTGAAGCTGTCTGAACACGTGTATAGCGATCAGTAACAGCCGATCAGTGGCAAAGGTGGTTTGGTGATTTCTCAGATGAGCATCACCATTCGTCTGGTTCGATCAATATTGGTAAATATTGTTCTGACCCATATGGATCTGCCTCCCTCTCCTCACTTGAGTTTTAGTGAGGGAAAGAGACAGATCTGTATAACATAATTTTTTAATTGTAATAAATTAAATAAAATGTTAAAAAAATTGTGAGTCCCAAGGGCTTTTATAAAAGCCATACCCTTTGTATAGTGTAGTGTATTAACCCCTTCCCTGCCACTGATCACTGCACAGCAGAAATTTTTTTCTTGTCTGTGCATTTTTAGGGGTTAATTTTTTTGTACAGTACTACAAAGGCTCTTATAAGAGCTATTAACCCCTTCCTTGCTCTACATGTTCAAATTCCAAGTTTGAAAATCAAAAAGCGCACCTCTCAAATGTAGCCTTTCAACACCCAACAAAGCTGACAAAGCTATGCATGGGTGGTATCCCTGTGCTCGGGAGATGTTGCTGAACGTATATTGTGGTATTGTTTGTCTGTGACACATACCGAAATATGATAAATTTGTGTCTAAAGTGCAATGTATGTGGGAAAAAATACACAATAAAATGACTACCACAAACTTTGACAAAGGCTGGTGGTAGAATTGGTGCATGGAAAGTGTTAAAATAACACCATTTAAAATAGCCTAGGGTGTCTACTTTTACAAAATATATACTTTTTGGGGTAAAATACACTGTCCTACTTTAAAAAAAAGTCCCAAATGAAAGATGGGCTCAGGCTGGCTACACGTCAATATTCCAAGTTGAAAATGCGCACCTTCACAATGTGGCCCTTTTAGCCCCCAAACAACCCAACAAACCTATGCATGGGTGGTATCCCTGTACTCAAGAGATGTTGCTGAACACTTATTGGGGTGTTATTTGGCAGTGACACATACCAAAATCTGTAAATTCATGTCTGAAGTACAAGGTTTGTGAAAAAAAAACACAAAAAAATGACTACCACAAACTTTGACAAAGGCTGGTGGTAGAATTAGTGCATGGAAAGTGTAAAAATACCACCATTTGAGATAGCCTAGGGTGTCTACTTTAAAAAAATATATGGGTTGATGTGGTAAAATACACTGGCTGGTTTCAAATATGTCCCAAATGGGACATGGGTGCAGGCTGTCTGCATGTCAAAATTTCAAATTGGAAAACCAAAAACTTCACCTCCCAAATTTGGCCTTTTACCCCCCAAACAATCCAACAAACCTATGCATGGGGGGTATCCCTGTACTCAAGAGAAATAGTAGAATCTATTTAGCATGTTTTTTCGTTCGCTATTGTCGATGAGGAGAAGTTGTTTCAAATAAAAACAAAGAAATTTGTGTATTTTTTTTTTTTTTTTACCATATTTTTTTTTTTTTTTTTAATAATATGATAAGATATGATCAAAAATATGGCATCCATAGAAAGCCCTTTTTGTCCCGATAAAAACAATATATAATATGTGTGGGTACAGCAAATGACGAAGAAGAAAATTACTGCTAAACACAAACAGCACAGAAATGTTAAAATAGCCATTGTCCAGAAAGGACAAAAATGTTTCAAAGGCTCTGTCCTTAAGGGGTTAAATGGCTAAATAACATTGGCATATTAAATGGCTAAATAACATTGGCATATTAAATGGCTAAATAATATTGGCATTTTAAATGGCTAAATAATATTGGCACGTTAAATGGCAAAATCATACTGGCATGTTAAATGGCTAAAAAATACTGCATTATTAAATGGCTAAATAATACTGGCACGTTATATGTCAAAATAACACTGGCATATTAATGGCAAAATAATCTTTTAATAGACAAACAGTGGCATACTTTAATAGACAAACTGACTGTTGCATATTTTAAAGACAAAGTGACTGTGGTATGTTAATTGGTACCTGACAGTGGTTTATTTCAATTGGCAAAGTGATGCTGTGGCATGTTCTGTGGGGCAAAATAGCATGTACTATGGGGGAAAGTGGCACTTTGGCTTGTTCTGCAGAGGCAGATCTGTGGGATAAAGTGACACTGTGGTATGTTCTGTGGGGCAAATTAACACTGTGGCATGCCAAATGTGTGGGCACAATATTAGTGCAAACCAAGTGCTGTGGGTGCAATATAGGTTCATGGCAAGTTTTATGGGTGCTGTATGGTGTTGTGTTAAGTCCTTCAGGTGCAATGATGATGCAGAAAAAGGGAATAAAAAGGAGAAATACAATTTTTCAATAACATTTTTATTACAAATACAAATAGTTGAATTTGATATGAAAATAGTTGCATACAATATGAAAAAGTTTACATTTACATACAGTTTTTTACAATACGACTTGGGTCGAGGGGGGACCACTGCTAAAGACTTTTTCCAAGGCCCACTAGGGCCTTAAAGCGGCCCTGTGCACCGCAACATCAGAGGAGGCCCCCCGCTGTGTAAGATAAGCGTAGCAGCCTTACTAGAAATGCAGGCTGGAGCACTGCAGTTTCCGTCACATGCATGCAGCCAGAAAGCAAAGCAACAGACGGACAACCAGGCCAGCTGCCTGCAGAATACATGCAGGGCCGATCGTAGGGTCATGGGCACCTGGGTGCAGGTTTTCTTTTGGCGCCCAAAGGTGGGCGTGGTTATATTATGAACTCCTCCCCTTTAGACATTTCTGTTCCAGACATGCCCATTTCATTTTTGGGGAGAGGGGGAGGAGACTTTATTTTGATGTAAAGGACCAACACAAACATTTATTTTAAATAAAGATATATATTTGCCATAATACTGTATAGTGGTTTTATTTATTTCTATGATGCTCAGCCAGCAACATGGGAGACTTTTGGCTGGCTAGCAGAATGAGTTTTTATTCCGTTCCCATGATTTCTATCCAGCCAAAGTCTGGCTGAGCATTACTGAGATAGAGAGCATCTCTCTCTCCACTCATACCCAGTGTGTGTGTCTCTCTCTCTCCACTCATACCCAATGTCTGTCTCTCTCTCTCCACTCATACCCAATATCTGTCTCTCTCTCTCCACTCATATCTGTATCTCTCTCTCCACTCATACCTAATGTCTGTCTCTCTCTCTCCACTCATACCCAATGTCTGTCTCTCTCTCCACTCATACCCAATGTCTGTCTCTCTCTCCACCGATACCCAATGTCTGTGTCTCTCTCTCCTCTCATACCCAATGTCTGTCTCGCTCTCTCTCTCCTCTCATACCCAATGTCTGTCTCGCTCTCTCTCTCCACTCATACCCAATGTGTGTCTCTCTCTCTCTCCACTCATACCCAGTGTGTGTCTCTCTCCGTCTCCACTCATACCCAATGTCTGTCTCTCTCTCCACTCATACCCAATGTCTGTCTCTCTCCACTCATACCCAATGTCTGTCTGTCTCTCTCTCCACTCATACCCAATGTCTGTCTGTCTCTCTCTCTACTCATACCCAATGTCTGTCTCTCTCTCCACTCATACCTAATGTCTGTCTCTCTATCCACTCATACCTAATGTCTGTCTCTCTCTCCACTCATACCTAATGTCTGTCTCTCTATCCACTCATACCTAATGTCTGTCTCTCTCTCCACTCATACCTAATGTCTGTCTCTCTATCCACTTATACCTAATGTCTGTCTCTCTATCCACTCATACCTAATGTCTGTCTCTCTCTCCACTCATACCTAATGTCTGTCTCTCTATCCACTTATACCTAATGTCTGTCTCTCTCTCTGTTTCCACTCCTGCCCCATGTCTGTCTCTCTCTCTGTTTCCACTCCTGCCCCATGTCTGTCTCTCTCTGTTTCCACTCCTGCCCCATATCAGGCACTTTTCAGTGCTTTATGTTTTACACATAGGCTGCGCCGGCACAACGAGCGCAAACCAACTTAAATATCCCAGACTCCTGTGAGTCTGTTTTATACATTGGCGCACACGCTGATTGCACCAGTGTGCGCCGTGTTTATACATGCCCCCCAATGTGTATATGTGATTATGTATGCATGCACATACATAATTAAATACACAGTCACATAATCACACAGTCATATACAAGTATGCACAGTTACATAGACACAAGTAAATATAGTCACACATGCAGTCAGTCACATACACACAGAAACACACACATACACAGTCACATACACACCTACACACAAATATACAGTCAGTGACATACACATACATACACAGAGAAACACACATATACAGTGACATACACATACATACACACAAATATACAGTCACACATGCAGTCAGTCACATACACATACATACACACAGAAACACACATATGCAGTCAGTCACATTCACATACATACACACAGAAACACACACACATACAGTCACACATGCAGTTAGTCACATACATACACACACCAGCAGTCTTTTTATTTTTAAGGGAGGGGGGGGGGGGGTTCTTCAGTTCCTACTGTGGATGACATACACAGAATGACACTCATACAGATATAAACAGTGACACACATACAGGTACATAGGGGCACAAACTGACACACATGCAGACAAACAGATACACATAGAGACACGCATGCAGATACATGGGTATCTGTTTGTATGTATATGAATGTTTGTTATTAACATGTGTATCTCATGTGTCTGCATGGGTATCTGCTTGTATGTGTATCTGAATGTTTACCATTAAGATACACATGACAAACATTCAGATACACATACAAACAAATACCCATGCAGACAAAGAGATACACATGTTAATGACAAACATTCAGATACACATACAGACCCACATGCAGACACACACACACAGTCATACCACAAACAGAGAGACACAAACATACACAAACTGTTAAAAAAATTGTCCCCCTCCTACCTATTAGGTGCATAAGGGTGACTTCCCTGGGGTCTAGTGGTTGCCTCCCCGGCGGTCTCCTCCCGCACAACGCTTTGTTAGCTGGGAGAAAGTGATGGCTTCCTCCCAGCTCTTATATCATCACTGGGGCCCGGTCGCGCGCTTAAAGCGCAACAGTGCTGACCGGGCCCCAGGAAATCTATTGAGTTGTGCCGGCACTGGAGGGAGAACACCCCCCCCCCCCCCAACAGGGTTTTTTTTTTTTAAGCTAATCTGCGCAACAGTGCTTTGTTTTGTTTTTGTTTTTTTGGTAAATATATATCTTTATTAGTTTTTAGTTATTATTGAAAAACAATTAAAAAAATACAAATATTTGGGAGAAGGGACAACAACAATAATAGAAAACACATGTCAAATAATAGGGTTGCATAGTAGGGCACCCTTCGCAGTGGGGCACATCAATATAATTAAACATACAATTGATTCGGTCTACATGTTTCAATTATATGTTTTACTTCTCCTCAGGAATGTATATCCAAATTTATCATATATTTTTCAAAATATATAAAATTAAATAAAAAATAAAAAAAAAAGGGGGGGGGGAGAAGAAGAAATAGAGACAGAACGTAAAGAAGGAATATAAGCATTACAGGGAGAAAGAAAACTGGAATGTGGATCAGTCAGCAATATCTTCCCCAGTAGTGGGGTGTGTGTCACTCGTGAGTATCTGTCGAATATCTGGGCTGTCTAGGAAACTCAACCAGTAAAACCAAGTCTGGTGGTATTTGGTGCGTTGGGCATCAGAGAACATGGCTATCTCTTCGAGAGTCCTAAGCCTCTCTACTTGCAATATCCAATCCTTAAAGGACGGGGGCAGAGGGTCTTTCCAATGCAGTGGGATGAGGGTCTTTGCCGCATTAATCAGATGTCGTACAACAGATTTCTTATAGCTCGCTATTGACCCCCCAATTTGGTGAATAAGATATGGGCCTGGCAGAAATGGGAGAGGTTCATCAGTAAAATTGTGCATAGTGTCATGGATTTGTTTCCAAAAAGGCACAATGTTTTTACACTCCCACCAGATATGTAGTACCGTGCCCTTCTCTACCCCGCAGCTCCAACACTTCTCCGAAACATCAGGAAACATGGAACGCAAACGTGTAGGTGTATAGTACCAGTGGGTAAGGAGTTTGTAGGAGTTTTCCAGAATTTTGGTACTTAGGGAACATTTGTGTGTAAGCGTATGTATTTTCTCCCATTCTGCCGTATCCAATGATATCTGGAGGGCTTCTTCCCAAAGGCCCTGAAACCTCAGAGGGAATTGGTCGTGCACCTGCAATATTAGCTTGTATAAACGCGAGGTTCCATGGCGTGGTAGATCAGTGCCCGAACATAAACGTTCGAACGGGGTAAGATCTCTAGTGATTACGTATTTTCTCCCTATTGCTTGAAGGAAGCTAGACAACTGGTGATATTGGAGGTTCTCTAATGGTGTGGGTGTCTGTTCATCTAGAATATCGTGCAGGGGTCTCAGCTTTGGGCCAGATAGGAACATTGAGATTGGTGCCTGGTCTGAGGGGAGAGTAGTCAGAAACCGACCCTTCTGGCACCCTGGGGGGAAATCAGGATTATTTCGAATGGGTGTGAGGGGTAGGTTGTCAGATCAAACTTGGCATGCATGGAATGTAAGGTTTGGATAGTGGCGGAAATAAAAGGGTGATCCCTCATTGAGGAATTCCAGTGGCGTTTAGGAAGCCATAGAAGGTGTTGGATAACACTGAAGACCGCTTCCACCTCAATCCATCTCTTGTGTGGTGGGCGGTAAGCCCATTCCATAGCCTAAAATAGGCGAGGGCAGGGCAATCCCGTGCCCCCCCTAACCTTTGGGCGGATCAATGTTGTGTATTTCAGTCTCGCTGGTTTTCTAGCCCATATGAACTGCAAAAATAGCGTTTTGACAGAAGCCAAAAAAGATTCTGGAAGTTTGATCGGTATCATCTGAAATAAGTAGACCAATCTTGGCATCACATTCATTTTTAGAACATTGATCTGCCCAAACCACTAAATATATTGCCTACTCCACCTGGGCAAGTCTGTTTGGAGAATTTTTAGAAGCGGAGGAAAATTGTTTTGATACAATGTAGTCAGATCTGTCACCAGCCATATACCCAGATATTGTATCTTCCCTTTACACCATCTAAATGACAAGCTGCGTGCCAGATCAGATGCTAGTGTTTCCGTCACATTAATATTAAGGATTTCCGATTTATTATAATTGATTTTAAAGTTGGATAGCTCTCCATATCTTTGGAATTCCGCAAGTATACAGGGCAGGGTGAGTCTAGGGTTGGTTATAGCAAATAGCAGGTCATCTTCGTAGCCTAAGACCTTGTGTTGGGAGTCCCCCACTGTCACTCCCATAATGTCCGGATTTTGCCTAATAGCTTCCAGGAACGGTTCTAAGAACAGGATAAAAAGTAAAGGGGACAGGGGCAACCCTGTCGTGTCCCATTGGAAATCATGAAAGAATCTGTTGGGTCACCATTGATCCTGAACCTAGCCGAGGGTCTAGAATACACAGAAGCCACCCACGTACGTATATTTTGTCCGAAGTTCATGTGCTCCAGCACCTGAAACATAAAGGACCAATCCAACCTGTCAAAGGCCTTTCTGCATCCGTTGACAGGAGGATGGTAGGTGTTTTAGAATGTTTAGCCTGGTAAATTAAGTTAAGGGCTCGGATCGTGCTATCTCTAGCTTCCCTGCCCACTACAAACCCTGTCTGATCTGGGTTTACTAATTTAGGAACCAGTCTTTGAAGTCTAGTAGACAAAATCTTCGTAAAAAATTTCACGTCGGAGTTAAGAAGAGAGATCGGGCGATAACTTCCACACAAGTCCGGTTCTTTCCCTTCTTTAGGTATTAATGAAATGTTGGCCATAAGAGTATGAGGGTGGAAAGATTGGTTCTCTAGTAGAGAGTTAAGAGCATTAATCAGGTGTAGACCTAAAATCCCCAAGAACGCCTTGTAGTAGGATCGAGGGAAACCGGCTGGGCCCGGGCATTTCCCCGGCTTCGAGTTCTTAATGACCTCGGCTAGCTCCAAAAGGGTGATTGGGGCTTCTAGTGTAGCGGTATCCGCATCTGAAAGCTTCGTTTTCAGATTTTTATGAAGATATTCTGTCAGTCTTTGTGCACGAGCGGCAATTGCTTCGCCAGATACAGAATTTGTCAGGTTATACAGTTTAGTGTAAAAAGTCATAAATTCCGTCTTGATTTCTGATGGTAGTCTCCGTATAAGACCCCCAGAGGTCTTAATTTTAGGGATATATGAGAGTCTACGCTGTTTGCGCAGCGCTCTGGCCAAGTGTTTGCCTGGCTTATCGCCATGTTCATAGTATAAAGCTTTCATCTTTGTGAAAGACCTGCAAGCCCTTGCGTTAAGGATAGTCGATAACTCTTTTCTCAAAGATGTAAGTAATTGGAACGAACCTGCATCTGCGTGTGCTTTATGTAATTTATCTGCATCTCGTATATGGGTGTACAAAGTGCTCAGTCGTATCGCGTCAGCTTTTTTCTTGTTTGATCCTAGCCTAATAAAATGTCCCCTTGCCACCGCTGTATGGGCCTCCCAGGTTGCCAGAAGTGGAACGTCAGGGGTTAAATTATCCGTGAAATAATTGGTAAGGAGTGTTTCAGTAGCCGCTGTATGGGTATTGTCTGTCAGGAGGGATTCGTTCAACCTCCAGGTCGAGGAGGTGGAACGTGGGAGAGTGGAGGAAATTGTCATACTAAGGGGAGCATGGTCCGACCAAGTAATCAAACCATTGCTGGCTTTGGAAAGTTTAGGTAAGTGATAGTATGGCATGAAAAACTAGTCTATTCTGGTGTATGTCTGTGCTGGATTAGAAAAGAAACTGTAGTCTCTGTCACTGGGGTGTAAGGCCCTCCAACAGTCGGTTAATTGATATTCGTCCAGGATAGACTTAATTTTTTTCAACACAAATGGTGCAGTGCAAGAATGGCCTACCGAGGTGTCTGCATGAGGTTCCAGTGCAACATTCAGATCTCCCCCCAAAATTAGGATGCCTTCTTGGAAGTCTTGTAGAGTAGACATTATTTTCCGAAAACTATGGTGTTGGCGGGTGTTGGGTAGGTATATATTGGCAAAAGTGTAGAGGGTATCTGCAATGGTGCCCTTAACAAAAACATATCTCCCTTGTTCGTCTATTAAGTTCCCCTTCTCCACTATGGGTGTGAGTTTGCTGAACAGTATCGCAGTGCCTTTAGATTTGGACTCAGGATTATTACTAAAAAAACCTATTGGGTAAGCTGGTGTGGTGAGTCTGGGTTGGGATGTGGCTAAGAAATGTGTTTCTTGCAGGTACAGGTCCGAAGCCTTATGGAAATGGAGATCCCTCATCAGGTGTGATCTTTTCTCTGGTATATTCAACCCTTTCACAATGTATGACAAGAATTTCATCTCACGTGTTATGCTGGAGGAAGAACCTCCTTGAAAACTCCTGTCCCTGACAGGAGACCGAGCAGCCCTGGGGGGCCCCATCCCACTGCACAAGTTGTATCCCGAAGCGTCGGTTCTCACTGACAGAAGGGGCGGAGAGGGGGAGGGATTGGTGTTGGGAAGAAAAGACAGACAACGGGGGGAAGAAATAAAGATGAGAAAAGAGAGAAAAAAAGGGGGAGGGGTGGTTGGGATCAGAAAAGGGTAAAGAAAAAAAAACACACTACAATTAAAACATGTACTAAAACAAAAACAATAACACCTGGAGCGTTGACTGGAACGTTAATCTGGACTTCCCGGATAGTCCAATAGTGGGCTCCAAGGGAGGCCCTCCGATCACGCCAATAAATATGCACGCTCACAGTGAGGGGCAAATGTCAGCCGACGAATTCTAGGCCCAGAAAGAACCCAGATCAATCTAGTGTCTAAAAACACAACGTAAAATACAATAACAGTAATAAAACAATTCCAATGTTATCAGAGAGAAGAGTTTCTCCACCCAAACTTGCGTATGGAGCAACAAAAATAAAAATCAACCAGGGTAACAAAGCATGAAAAACCTTTAGAACCGATCTTTAGGTAATTAGAAGGTTGGGTAACTTTAGTTGGGGTGTGTTAAAGGCCTCCATTAATCTCCCGTGTGGAAAATAGATGCCTTTAATTGTTATAGTATCCGTTGGGTGTTAACCTATGAATGTCAATTCAGTTTTCGTTGAAAATTGAGGACATAACTTAGACCCAATGTTATGGGGGATTATGCATATACAGACAAATACTTAACACGTTCAATTCAGTCCGATATCCTTTATACAACTAAGTTAGGTATCCGGTGTCCTCTTATGTAAAATTTCTATTGTAATTTCAATTCGAATATCATTGAAAATTGGGGACATAACCCAGACTCAGTGTTAAGGGGAATTATATATATCCGGACAAATACTCAACACGTTCAATTCAGTCAGATATCCTTTACACAACTAAGTTAGGTATCTGGTGACCCCTTATGTAAGCTCTCTATTACAATTGAAATTCAATTATCATTGAAAATTGGGGACATGACCCAGATCCATTGTTATGGGGAGTTGTGTATATCCAGACAAATACTCAACACGTTCAATTCAGTCAGATGTCCTTTATACAACTAAATTAGGTATCTGGTGTCCCCTTATGTAAACACTCTATTATCTCCCAGATAGATTTTTTTTGTTTGTTCCTCCCCTCCCCTTGCAAAAACACAGAAACATAAACACAACCCCATGATACTTAAGTTAGGCGATCCTCTGTTTGTCGTCCATCAGGAGTCTCAGCTCCTGAACATTAAAAATAAGAGTCACCGAGAGTCACACAAACTCGATTGATGATGGACTTTTGTTCTCGGTATCGCCAGAGCGTCTCTCCCAAATCCTTCTCCACAACTCCAAGATCGCTTTTACAGAAGAGGAACGATTTGTTCTTCTTATTCTTCTCTGTCATGGGCCAGGTCTCGGGACTCTTCCCACCTTGTGCGTGGAAGAGGTCTTGGTTGTTGTCGCCTGGCACTTCCACGAGGTCGCTGACGCATCGGCCGGGAGGGAGCATTATCCAACTGTGGCAGGTCAGGTAAGTCCCAGTTCGGGATAACCATGTCCGGGAGCTCCAAGGCTTCCAGGAAACTGGGTAAGTCAGCATGATAGCGAAGTACCTGTATGTTGTTGTCCCATCTGACTTTTAGGCTAAACGGGTAGCCCCAGCTATACCGTATGCCTTGACGTTGTAATTCCATTGTTAAAGGCCGCAGGAGCCGTCTGGTCTGTAAAGTGATATCTGAGATATCTTGATAGAACGAAAGCTCATGGCCTTCATAGGACCACTGGGGGACTTCCCTTGCTCTCTTCAAGATGGCTTCCCTCACGCATATGAGGTCCCGTGGGGGCATTGTAGAGGGTCCTCTAGGCCTCAGGGCCCTATGTGCTCGATCCATGTGTACAGGTGAGGCTGGGGGTCTCCCCAGCAGGGAATTGAAGATCAACATTAGTACACGTGAAACGTCCTCCGTCTCTTCTGTGCGCAGTTCCTGACCCTCAGATTATGTCTCCTACTACGATTGTCTAAGTCCTCGATTTGCCTTCTGTACTCAATAAGGTGACGGGAATGGAGTGAGTCGTCAGATGGGATTGTTGAAGCAAAAACTCTTGTTCAGTTTTACTGACCCTCTGATCTAGTCCAGTTATATCAGACCTCAGCGTTGCGATTTCCTCTTTCACCGTTTGTTTCAGCTCCACTTTCAGGGTGCTGAAATCCGCCTTCCAGGGGGCTGAAGAAAACAGCTGCTGTAGCAACTCCTGTTCAACGTGGGTTGCGGAGGTGCCCGGTAGCGAGGTAAGTTCAGTGCTGTCATCCTCCGTCATTATTGAGCTAGCAGGGGATGGTGCCTCGTGGGCCTCAGACGCCTGAGTGGCGAGATCTCTCGGGGTATGAAAATACTCCTGCAAAGAGGCTGTAACGTGGGTGCCTTTGTTCCTCGGAGTGTCATATTCATTCCCGGTTCTTTTATTTCTCCCCATGGTGATTTTTGCTGTACTTAGGCTTCAAATAGTTTGGGAGGGAAACGGAGCTCTCTGTTCAAGCAGCCGAGCAGTTCTCTCGGCAGCCGGCCACGCCCCCCGTTTATTTTTTTTATTTTTTACGCGGTGGGACCCCCTTCTGGCCCGGGACCTCGAGCAGTGCCGGAATGGTCAGTCCGCCCCTGGAAAGAGCACACTTACACACAAAAAATACACACAGTCACCCTTACACACATACATTTACAGACACTCTTATACACAGTCACACACACAGCCACCTTTACACACACACTGTCACACACACTGTCACACTCACATAAATACACACACAGCCACCTTTACACACTATACACTTACACAGACACTCATGTACACACACTTGCACAGACAGTAACACACATTGACACACACATACTTTTATACATTGACACACACACTTATACAAACACACCCTGTACACACTTATATACACTTACATATATTGACACACATATATTTTTTTATTTTATTTTTTTAACCCCCCCCCCCAAAAAAAAAAAACTTATGCTGTCCCCCTCCCTGCTTAATACCTTTATGTGCAGGGAGGAGGACGTTCTCGATGGTGTCTGCACAGGATGACACCGGCATCTAGTTTCTTCTGCCAGATGTCAGCTGACATCCGGCAGAAGAAGCTAGATGCGATGGACCATCTTCCTTCCTGCAGCCAATCACCTGTGGCTCGCACCTCCTTGTCACACCAAGCACAGCGCGACGGGTGCAAGCTCCGCTCCCGTAGCACTCTGTGATTGCGGCACCTCTCCTCCCGTGCGCCTTGGCGTGGTGCACCCCGTGCACCCACCCAGGATCGGCCCTGGAAACATGAATGACATTAACGGTCACACGGGGCAGAAAAGGTAATGAATGGTGAAATTACATGAATGATGCATCATGGACATGGAGGTAGATTGCAAAAAAAAAAAAAACAGGACAACATGGTGACAAGGGGATGGGGCAGAAAAGATAATGGAGGATTAATTTACATGATATAGATGGATCATGGAGGCAGATTGCAAACAAAATGGGACAACATGGTGACAAGAGGATGGGGCAGAAAAGATAATGGAGGATAAAATGATGTGATAGATGGAGGCAGATTGCAAACAAGATGGGACAACATGGGGCTGAAAATATATAATGGAGGAGGAAAAGAGGTGACAGGCACTCAGGAATAAAACACACAAAATGATGGGGAAATAGAAGGCAAACATGGAGGAATAAAGCAGATGAAAAGGGGAAAAGAGATAAAGAAAGATTTAGGAATTTGGGTGTTCTCTCTTGCTGTGTGCTTATATTGTGTGCTATAGTGATGTATCTGGTGCTGTGGGGTTATAGCTTTGCTATGTTGTTGTATCTGTTGCTGTAGAGTTTCAGCTAGAGCTCTGGATATTTATCTGGTGCTGTGGTTTATATCTTGTGTCATGGGTTTATAGCTGGTGCTGTGGGTTAATATTTGGTGTTGTGGATTTATATCTGGCACAGGGGATCTATATTTGATGCAATTAGGTTATATCTAGTGTGGTCAGTATATATCTGGTTTATATCTTGTGCCATTGGGCAGTGGCGTCCCGCGGGGGATGCGGGGGGTGCGGACCGCACCGGGTGACACCCTCAGCATATTGAGTGGCAATATACTGGCATATTGTGGAGCAAAATACTGGCATATTGAGGGGAAAAATACTGGCATATTAAATGGCAAAAGAATGGCATATTGAGTGGCAAAATACTGACATACTGAGTGACAGAATACCGGCATATTAAATGGCAAAAGAATGGCATATTGAGTAGCAAAAGAATGGCATATTGAGTGGCAAAATACTGGCATACTGAGTGACAGAATACTGGAATATTAAATGTCAGAAGAATGGCATATTGAGGTGCAAAATACTGGCATATTAAATGGCAAAAGAATGACTTACTGAGTGGCAAAATACTGGCATATATTAAATGGCAGAATAATACTGGCATATATTAAATGGCAGAATAATACTGGCATATTATTGGGCAAATTGGCTGTGGCTTTATAATGGCAAAATAATACTGGCATTGTTACAGAACTACCTTCCCCTGGATATCTACAGTTACTGTTGTTACATTTGAACACTTTGTTTCACACAAACAGACTTGTATATCAGAACTCTGCCACATCGTTCGTGAGATCAGAGCGCAATTCAAACATCTTGTGCGCTCAGACCTGAGCTATCTAGCGAATGGTCACATGACCTATTTTCATCTTAAAATGTCAAAGGTATATGTTTTTATGTTTTTATGTTATTTCCTTTTATGAGTGTAAAATGAAGTAGTTCCATGTGCTTGGGGATAATTAGGTTATTGTAACCGTTAAAGCCAATTATCTTCAAGCCAGGCAGGGACCTTTTCAAATGTTGCACTGTGTGTCCATTGGATAGAATATGTGATTGTCCTGTGTACCTTCAGGGGGGAGGGGGCTGTCCCTTTGTCTGTAAGGCTGTATAAATTGTCCCACCGGGAGCCATTAAAGGTGTGTTCGTGTTACCCTCAAATCGCAGCCTCGACTCGTTTGTTAGGGAAGAGTATCCTAGCGGTGCCATAGCTAGTTGGATGTTTCCACACTTGCAGGTTTTTGCCGATTGAAACAGCGTTCGTCTCTCTCTGGATTCGGGAACAAGGGTATCCAAAGCGGTCCAACTTCCAGCAAGCCTGGGACAACCGTAACAGGCATATTATTGGGCAAATTAGCTGTGGCTTATTAATGACAAAATAATACTGGCATATCATTGGGCAAATTGGCTCTGGCATATTAATGGCAAAATAATACTGGCAAATTGACTGTGGCATATTAAATTGCAAAATAGTACTGGCATATAATTGGGCAAATTGGCTGTAGCATATTAAATGGAAAAATAATACTGGCATATAATACTGGCATGCCAGAGGCAGCATAGGCAAGTCTGGGGGAGTGGGGGGGGGGGGGGGGGGGGGGGGGGAGAAGAGGCACCAGGACATAGCTGAATACAAGATAAGAAATGTAATGATATTTCTTCTGTTGGCAATACAAAATTCAACAGATTTATTCTAGTATTTTGGTAAATCTGAGATTTTTTATTTCATAAGTTTACAGTTATGTGGACATTCTGTTAGTAATTAACCGCACATTTACAAGTTAATATAAACAAATAAGTAAACAAACAAATACAATTCCACACTAGTAATTCGTTAAACCCCTTCGCAACATAGTACATACAATGTCACTATAGTTCATGATGAGAAAAACTGGTTAGTGAAAAGCAACGCACTACTTGTACTTATAGCAATAAAACTTGCAAAAAAAATAAAAAATCTATTAAGCAGTTTCTATTCAAAGTTAGAAATAGTGTTAGAAAATGTTCCATCATATTTTTTTATTATAGCATATTATATGACCAAAATAACTTGCATCACTTTGAGATCGTGTATCAGCCAGCTACAAACACAGATTTTTACTGAAACACCAGCAATATTGGTTACTCACACGTGACAAGTTTGTGCTTATGATCAGAGTTTAAATCAACCCCTACAATGTCCCTCAGAAGCTGTACACTAGAACAAAATATTGACACTATTGACATGGTTTACAAATCTGTACTATTTTTACAAAGCAAGACAGTTGCTATAGCCATCTGTCAGCAGTTGTCTTATGGACTTGTCACAGAATGTACATTATTATTCCTCTCATTTGAAGTTATTTACTCACTTTAGTGAAAGCTTTTTGGTTCTGAAATAAAAGGTAGAGACAGTAGTATAACAATAATAATTGTAAGCTGTGACAATGTGTCCCATTCACTGGTAATCCAGTCTGAGAGAAGAGGTATACCTTCCATGTTCTCCCTCCTCAACGCTGCACTGCAGCAATCACAGATGGCATAGAATAAAGTCATATATGGTGCCATTATTTATGTTTCTGTCTATTTCTCCATTTCTGAGCTCAAGTAGCTCATAATCAGGGTGAATAATGCTTGAATAGGCTTAGGGATATCTAGGGGAGAGGATATGAGGTGGCAGGGGAAGAAGTTGCTATGCGCAAGGTAAGTGTTTTCAAGTCATTTTTATTTATAAGGTGCCGTATTCTGTGTACAAGTTGGCAGTGTAGATATTCACTGTTGTCTAAACCTGGGATTTTTTGAATAGCCATTTGTAATTCCATAGTTTTTTTTTTTATTTTGCTTTGAGGCAATAAGACTTGGAGGGCTTGCCTATGATGGACCAAAGGTCAGGTGCTTGTTGCAAGGTGGTGACTCAGTGGTATAACCTGGATCCTATCATCAGCTGTTCAGTATTCTCTGGTTGAGTTGGAGCAAGTTGGTGGTAATCCAACTTTGGATGACTCCAAGCATAACTCATTGGTGGCTCTGGCCAGTAGTTTACAGCGCAGCAGGACCTCTGCCAAACAGTGTTTTCAGTGCCTACATCTACAAGTAAATTCATAGAAGGGTGTACACAAACCGATCCGTTACAAAATGAATAAATGCTGAATCAAATGGATCTCCGAAATTCGGCTACACAATATGATGCATTTTAGATCAGATTTGACTATTATGATTGTTCGGATACTGAAGCCTGGAAAGCATTTGCATCAGAACAGTTTCACTATAAAAAGTACAGAATTTTGGCTACACAATATTCGGCGATCAACCCCAAATACAATTTGGATTCGGGGATGGTTGCCACATTGCGAACATTTCAATTCATATTTTCTAAGAAGGTGAATTGGAATTAAATAAAATAAAAAATAATTTCCAAGTTAAAAAATTACCTAAAACAATGGTCCATCTACAACATCTCCTGGCTCGGTAGGGTCTACTCAGTAAAAATGAACACCCTCCCAAAAATGCAATATTTGTTTCGTACACTACATATACCACTAACAATCAAGTATATTGAATCCCAACAATCCTCAATCATGCACTTTATTTGGGGAAATAAGTAGCATCACCTATCTAAATGTCAGATTCAGAGGGGGTCTCTCCATGCCTCACCTACGCTCTTATTAAACAGCTGCCCAGTTCACCCAGATGTTAGAATGGTTACTACTAAAGGGGAAATCCCAATGGGTAGACATAGAAATATCCGATTCGGAACCCATTCTCCTACACAGCCTCCCATGGATTATTATCCTGAGCTCCACCTGTTGGCCATAGTTCAACACACAGGGGGCCCTTCCAGGCCCGCCATCAGGGGGTGACGGGCGATACTGGCGTCCCGGGTGGGCTCAGGTCACGCCAGGATAAAAAAAATTCCCTTGTTTAAGCCGGTCCGGCTTACTCTGGTCGCATTTTTTTTTTTTTTAACAAACTTTATTGAAGCCGCGCGGTTGGAGGGGAGCGCACAACGCTTCCCTCACACCCACGGACCTGCACCGGGAGACAGAGCAGCAAGGAGGTAAGTAGTGGGGAAGGGGGGAGGAGGGTGGCAAACGAGCAAAAAGCGGGCACTTTGAGGGAAAACATCCTGGCACATTGAGTGGCAGAATCCTGGCACATTGAGTGGCAGAATCCTGGCACATTGAGTGGCAGAATCCTGGCATATTGAGGGCAAAATCCTGGCATACTGAGGGGAAAAATCCTGGCATACTGAGGGGCAAAATCCTGGCATACTGAGGGGCAAAATCCTGGCATATTGAGGGGCAAAAGAATGACATATTGAGGGGCAAAATACTGGCATATTAAATGGCAAAAGAATGGCATATTGAATGGCTAAATACTGACATACTGAGTGGCAGGGCTGCCACCAGGAATTTAAGGGCCCCTTACTCAGCAAATTTTCTGGGCCTCAATATGCCAGGATTTAGCCATTTAATATGCCAGGATTTAGCCAATTAATATGCCAGGATTTTGCCCCTCAATATGCCAGGATTTAGCCAATTAATATGCCAGGATTTAGCCAATTAATATGCCAGGATTTAGCCATTTAAAATGCCAGGATTTAGCCATTTAAAATGCCAGGATTTAGCCATTTAATATGCCAGGATTATGCCGTTTAATATGCCAGGATTTAGCCATTTAATATGCCAGGATTTATCCATTTAATATGCCAGGATTTAGCAATTTAACATGCCAGGATTATGCTATTTAATATGCCAGGATTTAGCCACTTCAATATGCCAGGATAATGTCAATTAATATGCCAGGATTTAGCCATTTAATATGCCAGGATTTACCCATTTAATATGCCAGGATTATGCCATTTAATATGCCAGGATTTAGACAATGAATATGCCAGTATTTAGCCATTTAATATGCCAGGATTATGCCATTTAATATTCCAGGATTTAGCCAATTAATATTCCAGGATTTAGCCATTTAATATGCCAGGATAATGCCAATTAATATGCCAGGATTTAGCCATTTAATATGCCAGAATTTAGCCATTTAATATGCCAGGATAATGGCAATTAATATTCCAAGATAATGCCAATATGCCAGGATTATGCCCTTCAGTATGCTCGTTTGCCACCCTCCTCCTCCCTTCCCCAGTACTTACCTCCTTCCTGCTCTGTCTCCCAGTGCTCTGCAGGTCCACGGCTGTGAGGGAGCGCTTTAATAAAGTTTGTTAAAAAATAAATACATTTCCTAACAAACTTTATTGAAGCCGCGCGGCTGGAGGGGAGCGCACGACGCTTCCCTCACAGCCACGGACCGGCTTAAGAGAGGGGGAATATTATTTTTTTTACCTGGCGTGACCCGGGCCAGGCGTGCCCGGGACGCCACTATGGCCCGTCACACCCTGATGGCTGGCCTGCTGAGTGGCAAAATACTGGCATATTGAGTGGCAAAATATTACTGGCATATTGACCAACTGCTCCCATCCACCCTTCATATTGCACTAGACCGGGATAACATGCTTGTGAGGGTAGGAGGGGCGAGTAGGAGATATCGGGGGGGTAGGGGGCCCAGAAAATTTGTTCAGTAAGGGGCCCTGAAATTCCTGGTGGCGGCCCTGCCTGCTTCATCCCAATTCCTACCTTAGCCCTAATTTGCCCCACAGAACATACCACAGTGTCACTTTGTCCCACAGAACTGCCCCTGCAGAACAAGCCACAGTGTCACTTTTACCCTTAGTACATGTTATTTTGCCCCACAGAACATGCCACAGCACCACTTTACCAATTAAAATAAGCCACTGTCAGGTACCAATTAACATGCCACAGCAACTTTGTCATTAACATATGCAACAGCCAGTTTGCCTATTAAAATATGCCACCGTTTGTCCATTAAATATGCCCCAGCTTGCCCATTAATATGCCAGTATTGTTGTGCCATTAATATGCCACAGCCAATTTGCCCAGTAGTATGCCAGTATTATTTTGCCATTAATATGATAGTGTTACTTTTACCAATTATATGCCAGTATTACTTTTGCCATTAATATGCCAGTGTTATTGTGCCATTAATAAGCCACAGCCAGTTTGCCCAATAATATGCCAGTATTATTTTGCCATTAATAAGCCACAGCCAATTTGCCCAATAATATGCCAGTATTATTTTGCCATTAATATGCCACAGCCAATTTGCCCAATATTATGCCAGTATTATTTTGCCATTTAATATGCCCCAACCAATTTGCCCAATTATATGCCAGTATTATTTTTCCATTTAATATGCTTCAGCCAATTTGCCCAATAATTTGCCAGTATTGTTTTGACATTTAATATTCCCCAGCCAATTTGTCCAATAATGTGCCAGTATTATTTTTCCATTTAATATGCCCCAGCCAATTTGCCCAATAATGTGCCAGTATTATTTTGCCATTTAATATGCCCCAGCCAATTTGTCCAATAATGTGCCAGTATTTTACATTTAATAAGCCATAGCCAATTTGCCCAATAAAATGTCAGTATTATTTTGCCATTTAATATGCCACAGCCAATTTGCTCAATAATATACCAGTATTATTTTGCCATTTAATATGCCCCAGCCAATTTGCCCAATAATATGCCAGTATTATTTTGCCATTTAATATGTCCCAGCCAATTTGCCCAATAATGTGCCAGTATTTTACATTTAATAAGCCATAGCCAATTTGCCCAATAAAATGTCAGTATTATTTTGCCCAATAATATGCCAGTATTATTTTGCCCAATAATATGCCCCAGCCAATTTGCCCAATAATATGCCAGTATTATTTTGCCTTTTAATATGCCCCAGCCAATTTGCCCAATAATGTGCCAGTATTATTTTGCCATTTAATATGCCCCAGCCAATTTGTCCAATAATGTGCCAGTATTTTACATTTAATAAGCCATAGCCAATTTGCCCAATAAAATGTCAGTATTATTTTGCCATTTAATATGCACCAGCCAATTTGCCCAATAATATGCCAGTATTATTTTGCCATTTAATATGCCCCAGCCAATTTGTCCAATAATGTGCCAGTATTTTACATTTAATAAGCCATAGCCAATTTGCCCAATAAAATGTCAGTATTATTTTTCCATTTAATATGCCACAGCCAATTTGCTCAATAATATGCCAATATTATTTTGCCATTTAATATGCCCCAGCCAATTTGCCCAATAAAATGTCAGTATTATTTTGCCATTTAATATGCCCCAGCCAATTTGCCCAATAATATGCCAGTATTATTTTGCCATTTAATATGTCCCAGCCAATTTGTCCAATAATGTGACAGTATTATTTTGCCATTTAATATGCCCCAGCCAATTTGCCCAATAATGTGCCAGTATTATTTTGCCATTTAATATGCCCCAGCCAATTTGTCCAATAAAATGTCAGTATTTTACATTTAATAAGCCATAGCCAATTTGCCCAATAAAATGTCAGTATTATTTTTCCATTTAATATGCCACAGCCAATTTGCTCAATAATATGCCAATATTATTTTGCCATTTAATATGCCCCAGCCAATTTTCCCAATAATATGCCAGTATTATTTTGTCATTTAATATGCCACAGCCAATTTGCCCAATAAAATGTCAGTATTATTTTCCCATTTAATATGCCCCAAACAATTTGCCCAATTATATGCCAGTATTATTTTTCCATTTAATATGCCCCAGCCAATTTGTCCAATAATTTGCCAGTAGTGTTTTGACATTTAATATTCCCCAGCCAATTTGTCCAATAATGTGCCAGTATTTTACATTTAATAAGCCATAGCCAATTTGCCCAATAAAATGTCAGTATTATTTTGCCATTTAATATGCCACAGCCAATTTGCTCAATAATATACCAGTATTATTTTGCCATTTAATATGCCCCAGCCAATTTGCCCAATAATATGCCAGTATTATTTTGCCATTTAATATGTCCCAGCCAATTTGCCCAATAATATGCCAGTATTATTTTGCCATTTAATATGTCCCAGCCAATTTGCCCAATAATATGCCAGTATTATTTTGCCATTTAATATGCCCCAGCTAATCTGCCCAAAAATATGCCACCCTCCTACCCCTTCCCCAGTACTCACCACCTAGCTGGTCCGGGTCCCCGGCCGTTTCCTCCGTGCATCAGGAAAACACAGTCACCAGATATGACGTACTGTCATATACAGTGACAATTATTTTTTTTTTACTTTGTTTTTTGGCCGGCCATGGGTGGCACCCATGCGGCGGCGGGCCCCCCCCCCAGCAGGATCCAGACTTTAGGAGGCAGATGGCTTCTATGTGCCTGAACTGAAAGCCGACTGGGACTACTAAGTGACCCAAGAAGGGGAGCTGGAGAGGGCATACCTCCAGCTTCTCAACCGGGTACCACCAGCAGCCTCAGAGACCATGAGTATCAGTGTTGCACCCCCCCCCCCAGCAGATGCACTGACACAAGAACTGTGCCCATTTTCCCCCATGGATGACCCAGTGGAAGAGCTGGCATCCAGGAAGATTGAAACTAGCTCCTACCTACACCTACTGCAGACCCCAGAACTGTGTCACCTTTCCCCCCTTGAATGCCCAGTTGAACAGCTGGCACCGTTCCCCAAAACCAACCAGGACCCCCCTCCTTGTGCCCACCTGGGTTTAAGGAGTCTTACTGGAACCCCGTCCCTTGTTTTTAACAGCCCTATGCCCCAGAAGAAGAGCTGGCAACAGGGCAAAGTGCTGCTGGCCTCTGTCCACCCCTGCCGCTTGGGGAGTTTTTGTACCTGGCAGAGGTGTCAGCATCTGGGCAGAGAGCAATTGGCCTCTACCCACTGCATCCCATGGCTTTAACCCCTTTACCTTTTAAAAATGACCCAGGAGGGGTGGATGGGACATTGGTCCCTTGAATGTTTGGCAGTTAGCACTGTTCCCAAACTCGTTTGGATGGGTACCACAGCCACCTTATCCTGTTCCCCACAGTATACCCCTGAAACTGTGACTTCCCGGGATGTTATCATCCCAGCAGAAGTGCTGGCAACGATGTTCCCAGGGCCTAAATGGGATACCCTTTCTCCCCAGCGGCAGCTGCATGTTTCGGAAGAGGTGGAGGTTGGTCGGGTAAGTTCTATTTTTGAACAAAGTGTGGGGGCTGCAAACTTGTGATTGACCATGGGGAGACAGCTATACAGACTGACTTAGAAGTCACTCCATCTGGGGGCTCCTGCAGTGTCAGTCTGCCCCGAAAAAGGAGATATGTGAATTCTGACAGCCTGCGTGACTGGGGTTCTTGGAGGGGCCTGAGGGCCAAACACCTCCCTATAGATTATGGGCTATAACTCTATACTTTAATATTGTTAGTTAGTCACATTCTGTTGGTATATTGGTTTATGTGTAATGTATAATTCTGTGAGTAGACCACACTGAAGGATTACAATGTGTCAGTGACAATAATTGATAGTTTACTCCAACATCCATTGTTCTGTGTTAACTGAATTTACTGCTAAACTGATTATGTCGTGTTCATTATGTGTCTTACTGTGTGTTTTATAATTAGGTCTACTCACTGTATGTTAATTCCTATTTGGTTTGCAGCCTGAAAGTATAATGTATTCCTAGCCCCAGTTAATTGGAGAACTATGCTTCGTTCCATCCTCCCCATTGTATACTAATGTCTGTGATGTCATGTTTATGTCTTTTTGTAAGTCTGTGTTGTTTCACAAATAATATTGTTGTTTATTCTTGCTGTACCTAACTGTTAGTGCTCCTGTCTAATATTTGGGTACAAAGAGCAAGGCTCCAAAAAAATACTTGCTTGGTGAATGCTGAGCTGTAATCGGGGGCTAAGGAGGTGATTCCCTACATCAGGCAGAGGCTCTACTATGGTAGACAGTCCGTTATAAGTACCCTTTATGTGTCTCTTATCTTTGCAGGCAGTAAATGCGATACCTGTATAGTACAATACCTGCTGCTCATGTTAGGCTCCCCATTTTGCTACCTGGTATTTGTTGGGGTGTAAATGGGGATCCTTTCTGTAATTGTGGTTTCATATTTGTGCTTTCATATTTTGGTTCTCTTCTACCCTACTGACCTCACTTCAGGCTCTCCCCTGGGTACTGGGGCGGGGATGTCCCTCGTTTTCCCCCATCCTTACTTCAAAGATATCCCTTTCACTCTAGACTCCCCACTGTCCCTACGTTCTCATTGAATGGAGCACATCACCACAAAGCGATTTCAATCTCTGCCGGATTCTCGCGACACGTTCACTATCGACTCAATCCCATGACTCCGGATTTCAGCCTCGATGGTCCTTCGGACTTTCCAGTGTGTTTCACGGGGCCGCAAGTCTTGCGAGTCCTCGTCATCAGTGGCCAACTTACTAGTGGATTTGGCTTCCCATCACGTTAGCTGGCAGGAACGCCATTTTCTAAAAGTTCTGTCTCCCTGAGATTTTTGTCTGGATATTCAGCTGGCCACCTAGAGAGGGTGACAACATTTTTTCTGCTACACATAAGTTGTTTCTCTAACACATAGGTCTTTCTCCAACAACTACTGTGGCGGAACCAACCTTGCCACTATGTTCTGGAGAAGCCTGGTTGCTCGTCTGCTGCCTCTGGACTATGGCCCCATTGTAAAAGCTTGTATTTTCCCCTGCAGAAAGGCTTGTTCATGCCTTTCTGCCTGGGTGTTCGGTAGGTTGAATCTACCGAACCAACTCACGAATGAACGGACCACCTGGGTAATGGATGTGCCATAACACTATACGTTAATATTGTTAGTTAGTTATATTCTGTTGGTATATTGGTTATGTGTAATGTTTAATTCTGTGAATAGACCACTCTGAAGGTTTATAATGTGACAGTGACTCCAATAGTTTACTCCAACATCCATTGTTCTGTATTAACTGGATTAACTGGTAAACTGATTATGTTGTGTACATTACTGTGTGTATTGTAATTAGGTCTACTCACTCTATGTTAATTCCTATTTGGTGCAGTCTGAATGTCTAATGTTTTCCTAGCCCCAGTTAGTTGGAGAACTATGTTTAGTTCCTTCCCCCCGTTGTATACTAATGTCTGTGATGTCATGTGTATGTCTTTTTATAAGTCTGTGTTGTTTCACAAATAATATTGTTGTTTATTCTTGCTGTACCTAACTGCTAGATGTCCTGTCTATTTGGGTACAAAGAGCAAGGGTCCAGGAAAGACTTGCTGGGTGAATGCTGAGCTGTAAGTGGGGGCTAAGGAGGTGATTTCCCACAACGGACAGAGGGTCTACTTCGTCCGGTAGACGGTCCGTTACAAGTACTTACTGTTTTGTTTTCCTCCACTGTGTGTTCCATTTACCATGTCCAACGATAAGGAGCTGCATACCTCCTTGGAGGCCTCTATCATAGTAAATTCACAAGACCCCTAACATGGTGAAATCCATTTCACAAGCCTTACAATCAGCCATGGGCCTAATGTCAGCAAATTGAGTCTCATCTCTTACATTAGCCCTTAAAGCCTCCCAAAATACAGAAGAGCCCCCCAGCAACAAGCTGTGATGACAGGATGTAAGGCTATTGCCAAATTTAGACACTCCTCCAAAAATGTACATTCGGACATGTTTAGCCATGTCATATATGGCGCATCCACACCGCACAAGAGAGCCCTCCACCGGACAAAATCGGCGAGTACCTGGAAAGAGGCCAAAATGTCAATAGAATTGGACTCAGTGTCCATATCAGAGGAGGAGTTTGATGGGTCTGATAAAACTGACCACGATGACATACATGATTACCGGTTTTTCGGGGGAAGGTAACTATGGGCGCAAACCCTCTACTTTGGTACCTATTCAACAACAGGTGAGCCCCTCCTAGAACCAGAGCAGTTCCATCACCCACGGTCCACTGAATGGACCCCTTCCCTCCACATGGCCGATTATCTGGCCTTGAGAGTAAGAAAGCCTCTGGCCTGTCAGATCGCTGAGGTATACCCTCGTATTGCCCAGTTTCTAACCAGTTTCCAGTCTGGAAGTACAGGAAAGGGCTCAAGAGTTGTCATGAATTACGTTTTAGACTATAAGGATTTTGGTTACAGAGTATAGTTGCAGGAAGATAACCCTTACGAACACCACTGAACTTGGACACTGAATAGGTACAGAATACCAAGGCAGGGGAAGGAGCAAGAGTACTTCAGGTTGAGGACGAGCCGAGTTCAGGGGTACTAGATAGTGGGATAAACGTAGTCCGAGCAGAGAGGTCAAGGCAGGCGGCTGACATAGAATGGTTAAATATACAATCCATGGTCGAGGGGTACCAGAGGGCAACATAAACTGAGTCTGAGCAAAAGGTCACCATCACTTCAAAATGGAAGGCATACACTGTCTAAGAGATCTTCTCTTGTTGGGAGATTGGATGGTCAAACTAGACCTCTGAGACACATACCTCCCAGTTCCCATCGCGCTAGACCATCAGGATCTCCTACAGTTCGAATGGAGGACGAGAAGGTGGAAGTTCACCTGCCTCCCATCTGGCCTCACCTCAGCCCCATGGTGTTTCACCAAGCTCCTAAAACCTGTGGTGGCTGCCTTATATATTTAGACGACATACTGATACCATCTCATAGTGTGGAGTCGCTCCACCTGCAACTGTCTTGGATGGTGGACCTTTTACAGAGTCTAGGTTTCCTACTGAATTGGGAAAAATTGATATTGAACCCGACCCGGGGGATTGTGTTTCTGGGTTTTATTATAGACTTCAGGCAAAGTAAAACTCATAAATAAGGAGATCAGGATTGTTCCTTGTTTTCAGACGTTCACAATACGTTGCCTCGGGAGAATCATATGCCTATTGTCAGCGTCAATTCAAGCGATCTTTCTCGGAACATTGCATTACCGAGCCTTACAACGTCTAAAGATCCAGTTAACCCATCATGGTCTTTCCTACGACTACACCATCATGCTAGACTATGAGGCGGCAGAGGAACTCACTTGGTGGTTGCGTCATATGAACGCATAGAACAGCAGGGCGATCTTCGGCTGTTCCCCGGACTTAGTCATAGCATCAGATGCGAGTTTACACTGCTGAGGCATGCAATTTGGACACTCCTTTGCCAGAGGAAGGTCATCTATCCGGGAATTGGACTTACACATAAACTGCTTAGAGCTGCTAGTGGGTACTTTTGCAGTCCCCAGTTTTACTTCAGATGCCACACATTGTTCAGTTCTGCTTTGTATGGACAACATATCGGTATGTCATCCATCTGGGTGGCACAAGATCTTGCACTGTATCCCGCCTGGCCTCAGAGTTCTGGAGGTTCTGCCTAGAGCGCAATGTTACTGTGCAGGAGATCCATATTCCAGGCTTCTCCAACACGGGAGCGGACTGGAGCTCGAGGTATCTCAGAGATGCCAGTGATTGGTGCCGCTTACCATCTGTGTTTTATCGGGTTCAAGCAATGTGGACCTAGACTTATTCACCTCCCATGGGCTAGTTGGTGCCTGGAATGGGGTGTGGATCCCATTTCAGCACCTGTGAATTGTGTTCTCAGATTCCTAATGTCCAAATTTGAAGAGGGTCTAGCTTATCGCTCAGTGAATGTGCTACGATCAGCTATTTCGGTGGGTCATGTGGCAGTTAATTAAGTTTCCGTAGGCAAGCATGCACTAATCTGTAGGTTATTGAGAGGCATGAGATTATCCAGACCTACTCATCTGTTTTTCTTTTTCGGCAGCTATCTTTTTGTAGTACACTCTTTATGCGGACTCCAAATAGATGTACTTTTTCTTGTTTGTTTTTATTCTGTTTCAAATCACTTAGGGAACTTTTCTATCCTGTTTTATTAAATATATTTGCATAGATATTTAGGTTTTCTATGCTTTTTATCCCCATCAGTACCTCCCTATTGACACACCCCTCTCCTCCTCTACTGGCCTATGCTAATTACTTGTTATATTTATACACTTGTTCAAACATTTTATAGTTGCCTGTGCAAAAGAGTTTTCTCTCTATTTTTGGGCTATTGTTATTCATTTGTCTTTTTGATCTCGACCCTGAGCTTGTTTTCTGACTTTGTTTTGATCTCCACCTGCCTGGACCCTCGGCTCGTTTCTGACTTCGTTATTCCTGTCACAGCTTAGGATCCTGCTCCGGTTCAGTTTGTTGCAGTTACCTGGTCACCTCTAGGTTATATTTGTGCTGCTCAAGCCCCTGGCATATTTGTCAAGGTGAACACCACAAAATACTTCCCAAGAGGTGATCTTGCTACAAGTGTCCCTCTACTGGGTTTTACCAGATACACCATTACATGTTACAACAGTTGTCTGCAAAACTGGTTACTGTATGATTGTAATGGAACGGCTTTGCAAGGCAGGTAGCTCCTCTGCCGTAGTACGTCTCTAGCCACCAGTAGCTCAGCATCCACCCAGCAAGTCTTTCCTGGAACCTTGCTCTTTGTACCCAAATAGCAGACAGGACCACTAGCAGTTAGGTACAGGAAGAATGAACAACAACTTTATTTGAGAAACAGCACAGACTTATAAACCACACAAACATGACATCACAGACATTAGTATACAATGGATGGATGGAACTAAGCACAGTTCTCCACTAGTTCCTCCAATTAACTGGGTCTAGGAAAACATTATACTTCCAGGCTGCAAACCAAATAGGAATTAACATACAATGAGTAAACCTAATTACAAAACACACATTAAGACACATAATGAACACAACATAATCAGTTTAACAGAAGGACATACAAAGGGGAAATCCTACCTCACACCTTTCAGGATATAAAGGTGTCAAGTTTAGATAAATACAGAGCACACTCAATTAAAGTAACTTGTTAATTGAGGGACATCACTATACAACAGGACACTGAATTACTTACATGAATACAATGGGTAAGGTGAAAAAATTACAGGGGTCACAGGATAGGATACAATCTTAACCTGGGGGAAACAGTGAATGGGACAAAGGTGTGGATCCAAGGGTACACATCTTGGCTGACATCCTGAGTTCCTGTGTTTGAAGTCCAGTTAAAAACAGGGTTCCACTGGTGCCCTCAAAGTGTGTACCCCCAAACTAATATATCAACAAACAGGGTCCATAGTCTACAGGGCCCTCCAAGAACCCCCATCACAGTGGATCTCCAAATCCATTTCGTTGCAATGCTGTTTGATTTCCTGTAAATGTGTTTCCAATGTTTGAGCTCTAGATGTTGATGCAAGATCGTTTACCCCCACTGGGGTTATGTTTGACATCTCTAGACTTAACAAAACATCTATTAAATCAATTTTCTATCCTGCATTTCCTGACCACCCACGACTGTGTCCGGTCTTATTTCTTAAAGTGTATGAGTCTCGGACAATGCAGTTCTGGACAGGTCTACATTCTAAGTTGTTCTTAGCTATCCAACAACCACACAACCCAGTTTCCACAGTATCCCTGGCTCGGTGGGTTAAATGGGTCCTCAAGTTAGCCGGGGTTGACGTATCTATCTTTGGCCCTCATTCTATCCGGGGCGCTATGGCATCTTCGGTGTTGCTCCTGCAATATGGCACACACGATCATTCCGTGGAGCGATCATAGGTGCCCTAGATTAAAAATTTCAGTGCTGCCTAATGCCTCAACATCAGGGCAATAAAACAGCACCGTCAGAGCAGTTTTCGCAATTGTTGATGGTTAAAACCGCTCGTTCCACCACAGTACCAGGTACGTCCATTGTCGGCAATGGAGTTGCTGGCTGAACATGCCTAACATGTCTATTGTTGCGAAGGTGTTAAATTAATCCCAGAACCACGACAGCAGGCTGTAGTGATTATGATGCTTGGAGTAATACTTTAAGGAAATTATTTATATGAGCCATGCATCATAAATTTTTATTTAATTTGTATTTATGATTACTATATATTTTGAAAAAATGTTTATGGTGAATGTTGGATTTATTATGGTTATATTTAATTTACCTGTTTTCTATTGTTTACAAAAAAAGAAATATTTTCCAATAAGTTTCAGTAATGGCACTTTAATAATAATTCAATTTTTTAAATTTGTGTTTTTAAAAAAATCCATTGTGTTTCTTTTTTATATATCTTCATAAAAAAGCCCACCAAAATCCTCAGCACCACGCCCATGATGCTCTTAATCTGACCCTGACCAATGTCCCAGTGTGGAAATATGTAGAAAGGCTCGCTCAAACTATCCTCCAAATTGATAACCAGCTCACACCTCTCACGGCACTACTTAACCCAACTAATATCCCAAAGAGACAGTTCAAATTATTACTGCGTATCTGTGCAGCGGATCATTTGAGTCAGGGGAGACTAGAGGTTCGGGAGAAGGAAATTGACAACTGTATTGTCATAAATATTATTGTAAATTTGTAAATTTGGCTTCCTGCATATCGCTTATACATGTACATTCCTGGGACTGCCTATACCCTTCCCTGTTCAGCCAGAATCTGACCTGGAGGGTCAGCACCCCAGCAATTCATGCAACGTATTTATACTTTTTGTCGAACCTCATTTCTTACTTTTTGTAATTCCCTTTTTTTTTATCTTCTGTACACTGTTATAAAACTCAGGACCCCATCCTAGTGATCCAGGAGGTATACGGTGGCATGCTACCGCTCTGTGTCTCAGTGAGATACCTATATTTTGGTGACACCCGGTTAATTTTTTTGTACTCGTTGTAGTACCGGATTTTTAATATGGTTTTTTTAAGGACGTCAATGTATGTTTTTTTTTTTATTAAAATGCAGCTATTTTTATTAGCTATACAGAATTTATGTTGCAGTTAATTCTTATAAATAAATCTGCGACCTTTTAGCCTTTTTCCCCTGTCATGTAGCAGGGCTTGACTAATCTTAAATCCCTACTGCTGGCTCCTAAAAATAATAAAAGCTGGCTCCTGAATTAGTCTGTTTGGCTTCTAAAAAGAAGTGCTTTAAAGTGTACATTTGAAGAAAAAAAACTCACAAAAAAATGAAAAGTGATGAAAAATAAAGTACAGAAATTCTCATGCTGACAGGAAGACCCAAAACAATAAACGCTGGGTTCCTTTTCCTATAAATAATAGAAGTGATGATAGAACAAAGATCAAGTTTTGAGACAGGAAGGAATATAGCGACTAAATAGCCACACTGAATTTCCCACATTGCAAGTTGAGGCAGATTGATATCTGTTACCGCTTTTTCCCCCAGCTTGGTGAAAGCAATAAAAGAGTACAAAACTTTACTCCATACAGTCAAAAGGTCAAGAATTTAATTATAAGCGGGGGCGTGTCCTCAGGGCCGGCCTTAAGTGTTCTGGCGCCTTGTGCGGGCTTCCCCCGTGGCGCCCCCCCCGTCTCTTTCGCCCCCCTATGTTTGTGTCTCTCTCCATTCCCATGTTTGTCCCTTTCCTCTTCCTTGCCATGTCTGTCTCTCTCTCTCCCTCTGTTCTGTCTCTTTCCCCCCCGTCCCCTATTCTGTCTCTCTCCCCCCATCCCCTATTCTGTCTCTCTCCCCCCTTCCCCTGTTCTGTCTCTCTTTCCCCCCATCCCCTGTTCTGTCTCTCTCCCCCCGTCCCCTGTTCTGTCTCTCTCCCCCGTCCCCTGTTCTGTCTCTCTCCCCCCCGTCCCCTGTTCTGTCTCTCTCCCCCCCCGTCCCCTGTTCTGTCTCTCTCCCCCCCGTCCCCTGATCTGTCTCTCTCCCCCCCGTCCCCTGTTCTGTCTCTCTCCCCCCCCCGTCCCCTGTTCTGTCTCTCTCCCCCCCCCGTCCCCTGTTCTGTCTCTCTCCCCCCCGTCCCCTGTTCTGTCTATCTCTCTCCCCCAGTTCTGTCTCTACCCCCTGCCCCTTTTCTGTCTGTCTCTCTCCCACCCCTCCCCTGTTCTCTCTCTAGCCCTGTTCTCTCTCTCCCCCCTCCCCCTGTTCTCTCTCTCTCTCCCCCTGTTCTCTCTCTCTCCCCCTCCCCCTGTTCTCTCTCTCTCCCCCCTGCCCCTTTTCTGTCTGTCTCTCTCCCACCCCTCCCCTGTTCTGTCTCTCCCCCCTCCCCCTGTTCTCTCTCTCTAGCCCTGTTCTCTCTCTCCCCCTGTTATCTCTCTCTCCCCCTCCCTCTGTTATCTCTCTCTCCCCCCTACCCCTGTTCTGTCTCTCCCCCCTGCCCCTGTTCTGTCTCTCCCCCCTGCCCCTGTTCTGTCTGTCTCTCTCTCCCCTCCCCCTGTTCTGTCTCTCCACCCTAACCCCTGTTCTGTCTGTCTCTCTCTCCCCTCCCCCTGTTCTGTCTGTCTCTCTCCCCCCTAACCCCTGTTCTGTCTCTCCCCCCTAACCCCTGTTCTGTCTCTCTCCCCCCCCCCTCCCTTACCTTTGCCTGAAAAGGTGGATCCAAGGAGGGGGCGGAGCTAACCGGCACAGCGGTGTAGCTCCGCCCCCACCCCGGGAAGCAGAGCACAGTCTGCATTACGGGGAGCCATGGGCAGCAAGAGAAGGTGCTGCTCGGGCTCCCCATGCTTAATGCAAGCATGGGGAGCCGAGCAGCACTATCTCATGCTGCCCGGGGCTCCCCGTGAAGCAGACTCTGCTCTGCTTCCCGGAGTGGGGGCGGAGCTACACCTCTGTGCCGGTTAGCTCCGCCCCCTCCCCCCGGACAAAGCAGAGAATGCCGAGCAGAGGGCTGGTGAGGGGGGATCTTTTGATCTCCCCAAGCCAGTGCCTCTACCGGCTTTTTTATTTATTTTTTTAACTTTTTTTTTTTTTCTTTCTACCGGCCGGGCAGGCGCCCCCTGGGGTGTTGCGCCCTGTGCGCTCACACAGGTCGCACACACCTAAGGCCGGCCCTGCATGTCCTGACCGGAGATGAGACTGGACGTGTGGTAAGGGAGCTCCCGAGTGGGAAACACAGTATAAAAACGACAACTACCTTCTCCACATCGCTCAGATCACTATATATGATGTCTCAGAACCGCCCCACCCGCAAGCAAGAAAAACTGTTAAAGTTTCTTACCCCAAAAGATGCGAAAAAGTCGCCTAAAGCCTCAGAGCCTGACATCCAAGATGGCGCCCGGGAGGAACAAGAATACGATGAGATCTTTGATGGCGACTATGCCGTTTCATCAGCTTCAACTCCTGTCGTAATGCCTGTGGAAGGAATAAAATCGATGTTTACTATTCTACGTACGCAGATTAAAGGAGATATCTCTGACCTTACTACAGAATTTGCCAGGGAAATCAAAGAACTCGGAGACAGAACTACAAAGGTGGAGACAAAACTTGACGACCTGGTGGATCGGCAAAACGATATGTCGGAATGCCACATGGGGCTGATGACTGAAATTAAAGCATTAAGAGAAAAAGTCTGGGACCTAGAGGATCGGTCGAGGAGGAACAATGTAAGGGTAAGAGGAATCCCTGAAGAGGTACTTCCTACTCAGTTGGAAGACTGGGCCCAAGGTTTTTTCTCGACTCTAATACCTAATAGCACAGGTACAGAGGCATTAATCAACAGGATTCTTAGACTCCCCAAGCCTAAACATCTGCCGGTGGAAATCCCGAGGGATACGATCCTCCGACTACATTACTATCACTTTAAGGAAGCAGTAATGAGAGCAAGTCGGGCTATGAAAGATTTACCATCCCGTTACTTGGGGGTCCAAGTCTTTGCAGACTTATCACTGCACACTTTACAACAACGCAGACTTTTCCACCCAATTACTGCAGCCCTGAGAGATGCAGAAATAAAATATAAATGGGGCTTCCCAGTCTAGATTACCGTTTTTTTTTTTCCTCTTACTAATTCCCTGTTTAATAATAAAAAAGCACACAAGTCCCTAAATGATGGGAGTAAAATAGAACATGAAGAATGTTGTGAGTTAGTAATAGTTAAGTTAAATTAGTAGTCAGGTAGACTCATTAAACCTGATGTATGTTAAATTTCCCCCCGGGCCACGATTGCTCCTATTCCGGCCCATTTACGGTGCACTTGCAGAGGAATCTCTGCTTAGTTGGGGCAACCCCCTCTCATCTGGCGATGAGATTAGTGCTCATGTATAAGTGTATATGGTTTACTATGTTATGTAACGCACTATGTCTTTTTTGGTCTTTTTCAGGCCTTCTCTCCAGGTTTTCTAATTTGTTTTGTATTTTTTCATTAAGTACCTGTCACGAAGTGAATTCTGACAGCCTGCCTGACTGGGGTTCTTGGAGGGGCCTGAGGGCCAAACACCTCCCTGTAGATTATGGACCCTGTCTGTAATGTGTTTAAGCCTTCCATTGTTTAATTATGTCAGGCACCCAGTCTGACTACCTTGCATCTGGCTCCAGATTAAAGTGGCTAGATACCGCTTTACTGGTGATGTGTTTAAGTTTTCTATTGTTTAATCAAGTGTTATCTGATTGCAGTTTGGTGTATATGTGCTGTGTAAATCACAAATAAAGGGAGTTGTTCAATCTTGCTGTACCTAACTGCTAGATGTCCTGTCTATTTGGGTACAAAGAGAAGGGTCCAGGAAAGACTTGCTGGGTGAATGCTGAGCTGTAAGTGGGGGCTAAGGAGGTGATTTTACACAACGGACAGAGGGTCTACTACGTCGGGTAGACGGTCCGTTACAGTACCTACTTCTGGTACCCAAAATTCCTTATTTCTCCTTTTCCGACTTTCTTCTTTCCTTACCCTTCACCACCTAAGAAGCACTGGAGGGCATATGTCATTTACGCACTGACTAGGGAAGCTTCTCCAGTACCGGTTAACCGCAGTTTATATACATTCCACACAGAAGAATCATGGAATGACAAAAGACCACCTACCCAATTAACTATCACTGTAGGTACGATTTTTCTTGCTTTAAATACAGTTCATGACGTACAACCTGCTCACACAATTCCAACCATAAAATACAAATGTCTATAAAGATATTATCAATAAATGCAAAAGGTCTTAATACGCCACACAAGCATAGGCTGTTGTTTCAGGAAGCAGCGAAGGCCCGAGCTCAGATCATCTGAGTGCAGGAAACGCATTTTGCAAAAGGCAAAATCCCTAATGTAGTATCCAAACAATATTCAGTTGTTTATCACTCCTCCTCCATTAAAAAGAAAGCAGGGGTCTCCATGTGGTTTCACAACAACCTGTCTTTTAAATTAGATACAGCTACTAGTGACCCTAGGGACAGATTTTTGAGCATAGAAGCGACTATTAATAATCTTCCCTATATCATTATTAATTTGTACGCCCCAAACTCAAATTCGGTGCAATTTATCAAAAGGCTTTTGAATCAAATACCTTATAAAGCAAATGCATCTATAATTGTGTGTGGAGATTTTAACTCGGTGATAGATCCAAATCTAGATACTTCCTCAACCCCTTCAGCCAAGTATTTAAAAACTTTAAATTCCCAAGGCCAGGCATTGCAACAAGTCATAGGAGAAGCCAAATTATATGACGCATGGAGGATAGTTAATGGGTCAATGAGAGACTATACATTTTATTCCCAAGTTCACACCACTTATTCTAGAATAGATTATTTCTTAATGGACAAAAATACACTCCAGAGAGTCTCCAACTGTGAAATAGGCCAAATTCAATGGTCAGACCATGCCCCCTTATATCTCACCTTAGCTGAACAATATCCATACAGAGGCCAAGGTTCCTGGAGGATAAACAAACACCTTCTTTCCAATATACCCATTATGAAAGCAACAAAGTCACACTTAGAGGAATACTTCAAACTAAATGACTTACCATGTACTTCTTCGGAAGTACTGTGGGAGGCGCACAAATCGGTCATTAGAGGCCATTTGATCGCTGCAGCATCCTACGAGAAAAAAAAGAGAGAACAGGAACTAAATTCCTACCTTTTAGAGCTACGACAGTTAGAACAGATACATAAGTCAAAAGCCACTCCTTTAATCGCTTCCCGTATAGCAGTTCTAAAACAGCAAATATCGACAATACAACTGTATCACACCCAACTCCAGATACAGAGACTAAAGCAGAATTTTTATACAAATGGAAATAAGGCCAGCAGACTAATGGCAAAAAAATTAAAGAAGAAAGACTCCAAAAAGGCCATCTCCCATCTAATCTCCCAACAGGGTACCAAAATTCAAAATCCAGCGGAAATCCCTGAAGTCTTCGCCTCCTATTACTCATCCTTATATAACTTAAATAAGGGGGCTAACACACACCAACCCGACCTATCCCAAATAGATATTTTTTTAGATAAAATTAACCTTCCCCAGGTAGACACGGCAAACATAGTAAAACTTAAAGCACCCATAACTGAAGAAGAAATTATTGACACTTTTAAATCCCTTCCCAAAAATAAAGCACGGGGTCCTGACGGATTTTCGAACCTATACTATAAACTCTTCAGCAGGCAGCTAGCTCCATATTTAGCGAATATTTTTAACTCTTGCAGTACCAAAGGACTGTTTCCCCCTTCCATGCTACTGGCCCATATCACCACGATCCCCAAACCAGGAAAACCACCAACAATATGTCCAAACTTTAGACCTATTTCTTTGCTCAATACTGATGTAAAGGTATATGCCAATATTTTAGCCAATAGAATTAAACAAATTTTACCCACACTGTTACATTATGATCAGGTCGGGTTTGTCCAAGGTAGACAGGGAACGGACAACACTAGAACATTTTTTGATGTAATCTCACTAGTAAATAGAAATAAAATCCCGAGTTTGTTTGTGGCCATAGACGCGGAGAAGGCTTTTGACCGCCTTCACTGGCTGTATCTGGAAAAGGTCCTAGTCAAATTTAAATTCCCCCCTGAATATGTTAAAGCAATAATGGCTTTGTACTCCTTTCCATCGGCAAAGGTTGCTTATGCTGGATTCCTTTCCAAACCGTTTAAAATTACTAATGAGTCTAGGCAGGGTTGCCCTCTGTCCCCCTTGTTGTATGTATTGGCGTTAGAACCCCTAGCGGAACTTATCAGATCCAACCCTTTTATCTCAGGTATTCCGTATAAATCCAATGGGGAAACTAAACTGGGATTATTCGCGGATGACATAATTGTTACACTTTCCAACCCATTAGTGTCGCTCCCGCACTTACAAAATGTTCTAGAAGAATTCAGTAAGGTGTCTTATCATAAAGTCAATGAATCCAAGACACAGGCCCTCCCGATAAATATATCCGGCGCGTCTCTGTCCCAGCTGAAAGCCAAATACGCATTTGAATGGAGGTCAGATAATATTTCCTATCTAGGGATTAAATTTACAAAACTCCCTAATCAACTATTGCAGGAGAACCTCACTAAATTATGGACTACAATCCAACAAGATCTAAAGGTTTGGTCGGCCTTATATCTAACTTGGCTAGGTAGGATTGCAGCTATCAAAATGTCGGTCATGCCGAAACTGTAGTATTTATTTAGAGCCCTTCCTGTCGCCATCTCAACCAGCACACTGGCTAATATCCAATCAGACATTCTGAAATTTAGTAATGCGAATAAACCTGCAAGAGTAGCAAGCAAGTGGCTCAAACTACCCTATGATAAGGGAGGTCTGGGAATACCTTCAATATTACAATATTATCAGGCGGCACGTATGGCTCAATCCATGTTATTTCACAGCCAACCTGGGTCAGTTGCGTGGGTAGATATTGAAGATGCACAGTTGGCGCCCCATAGATTGGCCGACCTTCTATGGACTGACCATACTAGAAAGCAGTCGCCTCGTATCTGGTGCCCAAGCACCAAGTCTCACTGGGGATTTGGAAAACATATGCAAAGAGAATTCCAGAATTGGCACAATTATCGGCGTCAACTCCCATACCTAGCCTGGAAATTCTGGTGCCTGATTTATGCCTGGCTAACTGGAGTGTAGCAGGCATTACCAGTCTCCAAGATGTGTTCCACAATTCTACTATGAAATCATTTGTAGACCTTAAACTGCAATACCACTTACTTGATACAGAATTCCTTAAATATTTACAAGTCCGACATGTTCTCACTTTTTCGAAAACCACATTAACAGGGCAGCACCATGTACCCCACAAAATTATCTCACTATGCCAAAAAGCCCAACATGCAAAACAAACGTTATCAATATGTTATAGGGCCATGCATCCCCCTGGTTTGTTAACCGATTTGCCTTTTATAGTCGCGTGGGAGGCAGACTTGGGGTGCCATTTTCCCCAGACAGCTTGTAAGCAAGCAATTACATTTCCGAAATCAATGTTTTATAACTCTAACCATGTTGAACTTACAAAAAAATGATTATACAGGTGGTACATGGTCCCCACCAGACTAGCAAAAAAATTTTCAGAATTCCTCAAAACTTATGCTGGAGGAACTGTAAAAGCCTAGGCTCTTTATTGCACATTTGGTGGGATTGCCCCGTCATCCAACCATACTGGCTCAAGATTTTTAAGTTTATACATAAAGTGCTGCAAGTAAAGCTGGCACAATCCCCTGAACTAGCTTTCCTTAACATATACCCGCCGACTCTTAAAAAACCCCAAAGAATCATACTAAGTCATATCCTATTGGCAGGGAAGTCACTTATTGCCAGACACTGGAAAGACACACTGGCCCCAGCTTGGGAGGAGCTACTTAACCCCTTCATGACGCTAGGTGCTTGCGTCCCAAACGACGCAAGCACCAAAACGTCACAAATTGTTCCTGGCCACCGATCACAAGGTGATCGGTAGCCAGGAACTCTCTGGCAGAGACCCGATCAGGGTCTTAATAGACCCTGTGGGTCCCTGCCAAAAGATCGCGAGACCTCCGGACGTCACGTGTGACGTCACGGAGGCGTGCCCGAACCCGGAAGTTCGGGCACGGCGCGATTTATAGAAATGTAGCCGGTGCTCGCTTTGAGCACCGGCTACATTTTCCCTGTCAGACTGAGGCCACTCAAAGTGGCCTCAGATGACAGGTGCAAGTGCCTGCAGCGGGATCTGAAAACAGCGGGGAGCCACGATGAGCTGTTTAACAAAGGACGTTCTATGCCGTCCTAACGACTTTAAGGCACTTAAAGTCAGGACGGCATAGAACGTCCTAACGTCACGAAGGGGTTAATCTAATTACTCATAACCTAAAAATGGAGCGGTTGTTCTATTTTGTTTCAGACAGACTGCAGGTTTACAATGATGTTATAATGATCTGGGAGAACAATTCTAAATAAGTGGTGATGTATATGCCCAAATATCTTAAATGCTAATATAATCCCATACTCTCTCTCCTACACTTCTATCTTTCATTTTTTATTTCCTTTCTCTATCTTCTTTTTTTTTATGATATTATGTACTGTAGGCATAAAATATTACTGTTGCAAATAGAAATATGTTTTATGTAGTTGGTACATGGGGATTTGATTGATCTGTTTGGTTTAAAGTTTTATATAAAGTTGGAAATTGCAAACTGCCACCCCAATATTATTGGAATGTAAAGTAAATTTATTTTTCTTTTTTTTTTTTATGTATATTTTCATGTGCCACAATAAAAACTTTTATTGGAAAAAAAAAAAAAAGAATTTACTTATAGGCAACATGTGCAACCATTACACATAGGTGTCTTTTCACTTAGGTGAACAGTGGTGAATTCACAAGTGACCTGCAAAGATCAGGCATTAAAAGCCGAGCTGTAATATCCAGTTTTGCTGAAAAGTCACTTAAACATTGTATAGTCTGTTAAAAAAAATATTTATACATTGTGTTGCAAAAAATGCATAAATTAAGTGAAAAATATCTGTGGAGTCTCCTGGTTATGACATCACCTGTGGCATGAAATGTAAATTACACATTTACCATTGATGTCATAAAAGGCAGAATTCACAGACCCTCTTAAAGCAAATTTTTCTCTTCAGTTTTGCTTTTGTTTCCAAATCTGTTGACACAATGTATAAATATTTTTTTATTGCCTATATGTAAATAATGTTTAGGTGACTGAGTTCCTTTAATGTCTGATTTTTTGCAGTTTACTTGTCAGTTCCCAACAGTTTACTTGTGGTTGCTTACCCAGTCTTCCAATAGTTTTTGTAGACTAAATTTCCCATGATGCTTAGCCAGCAAGTTTAGCTTCATGGGAAACCTTGACCATAACAGCTGCTGTTCCCAGAGTCACGCTGAAGACTGCACCCGGGGGATGGCTACACCCTAAATCGCCTTACCTCTTAGGTTAGGCCTGAGGCTTGGCCGAATTGAATAATTCTAAGATGCGGAATCCCTGGGACAAGTATCTAATAATAATAACTGGTGGAAAAGCAGAGTAGAAAGACAAGTAAAAAAATCAGGATAATCTCAATAGGGCGTCCCAAGACAAGATGTCCCTGAAGGAGGTCTATTTATGACGGCACTCAAGAGACATAAATATTGAGAACTACACAAAACTGTGCAAAAATATAAAAGGTAATAATTTATTATGGACCAGAAAAATAAGTAGACAATAAACACCAATACTAAAGTCATAACACACAATGAAAACACATATAACAAACATATATACACATTTAAAAACCTGTCAAAGGGGAAATGTCCAGGTTAATCCAGAAGCATAGCTCCGTAAAGTAAAATAGCCTGTACACTCCCCCACACATCCTATCAGCAGACCTGTGTAACAAGGTAATGGATGGAAAAGGATATAGAAAGATATCCAAAGCCTTGAAAATGCCAGTCAGTACTGTTCAATCACTTATTAAGAAGTGGAAATTTCGGGGGTCTCTTGATATCAAGCCAAGGTCAGGTAGACCAAGAAAGATTTCAGCCACAATTGCCAGAAGAATTGTTTGTGATTCAAAGAAAAACCCACAGGTAATTTCAGGAGAAATACAGGCTGCTCTGGAAAAAGATGGTGTGACGAAGTGCCCTTCGCCACTTGGTCCTGGAGAGGCCTGCTTGCCAGCCTCCTCCCCTTGTGACTATGGCCCTGGGGTGTATGGTCCTTTAAGAATGCTATTTTGGCCTATGGACTTGTATTGGACTGTGTATGGCCCTTTAAGAACATATTTGGGGCATGGTGAAAATGCCCCAAAAAGCTCACTTTTGAACTACTGGGTGGAATTGTCTGATTTTTAGTTATGTTCATATTTAAAGTATGCTGATTCTGAAAATGTATGTTTTATGTGAATGTGATGCATATTTTGAACGTTATTAATATTGTGTAAAACCTGTATATTTTAGCTTGGAGATAATTGAGCTGATACAAAGGTTAACTCAATTACTAGGATCCAAGTCTTTGTCCTATTCACTGTGCTTTCCCCAAGTTAAGATTGGATCCTATCCTTGAATCCCTGTCATTAAGTCACCTTTCCCATTGTCTTTATGTAAGTCATTTAGTTTCCTGTATGTATCTGAACTGGGCACCCTTTGTATGTCCTTAGGTTAAACTTTAATCCTGTTATAGTTCCTTGGTCTAATATGGTTTGTCAAGATGTTCAACTGTATATATTCTCTGTTTCTGAATCAATAAACAGTTCTGGTCAGTTCTACTTCACCCTTCAAACGTAGCCTTGTCTCGTTCTTAAAAGGGAACCTGCCCAGCATAATCACTAGCTCTTTTAAGAGCTTGTTCTTCCCCACATGGTCCTGGAGGACAGAAGCTGATCCAGGGTGGACAGAAGACGGCGAGACTCCAGTTAAGCTACTGCGGTTGTGGAGTCTGCAGTGGTTGTGGTGTCCGGTGCTGTGCTTGTGGTCCTCGGCACAAGCTAGGAAGCGTCCATCAACGGAAGGTACTCGGTCGGAGTACGGGGAGTTCTGTTAAAGATGGTGTGGTTGATTCAAGGAGGACGATACAACAGTGGCGTAGCGTGGGTTGTCAGCACCCGGGGCAAGGCAAGTAATTTGCGCCCCCTAACCCGTGGATTTTAGCACTCGAGTCTCTTCTACTAGAGAAAAGAAAGTTTAGTTAAAGAAACCCTTACCCCCCAAGCACATCGCGCAGAGTGTCCATAGGAAAGCATTGAGAAATGCTTTCCTATGGACACTTTGAATGCGCGCGCAGCCATGCGCATTCAGCTCCAGTGACGTCGGACGGGGAGCTGACGTCAGACAGGGAGGAGAGGTCACCAGCACCGAGGGAGCCTGGCGCTGGATTAAGGTAAGTAACTGAAGGGAATTTAACCCCTTCAGCGCCACGGGAGTGGGACCCTGAGGGTGTGGGCACCCTCAGGGTACTAAAGTGTCAGGAAAACCGCTTTGTTTTCCTGACACTATAGTGATCCTTTAAGAGTTTAAGGGGTTATTTTGGCCTGGGGAAGCCAAATGGTTATACACCTATGCTTTAAACCAGGAGTAGACATCCTTTGCCACTCCAGATGTTGTGGACTACACCTCCCATGATGCTTTGCAAGCCTTAATGGAGATGTAGTCAAAAAACAAAGGGAGTGTCAAAGGTTACCTAGCCCTGCACTAAACCAAAAATATATAATACAGTTCCTACCCCATAAATATAATATTTAATGCTATGATATTTAATGCTCTCATCCAACCCCCTTCCCTCCACAGTTCCTAATAAATATATTACAAATATAATTCCCTCACCCCTGTAGCCCCACCTATTTACATTTCCTTCTACATACACACATATATATAGATTATTCATTAGGCCACAAATGTAAAAAATATAATCATTGCCTCATCTCAAATTCCCAAGTCAGATCTTTCCCATCCCCCCCCTCTTCCCCTAATACACTGCTGACCCCCTCCCCCTAATACACTGCTGACCCCTCCCTCCCCTAATACACAGTTGACCCCCATCCCCTAATACATTACTGCCCCCCTTCTTCCCTTCCCCAATACATTACTGCCCCCCTTCTTCCCTTCCCCAATACATTACTGCCCCCCCGTCCCCAATACATTACTGCCCCCCCGTCCCCAATACATTACTGCCCCCCTCCCCCATACATTACTTCCCCCCCTCCCCATACATTACTTCCCTCCCTCCCCCATACATTACTTCCCCCCCTCCCCATACATTAAATGACCCCCCTCCCCTCCCCCATACATTAAATTACCCCCTCCCCTCCCCCATCCATTAAATGACCCCCCTCCCCTCCCCCATACATTAAATGAACCCCCCTCCCCCATACATTTAATAAACCCCCCTCCCCTCCCCCATACATTAATGAACCCCCCTCCCCTCCCCATACATTAATGACCCCCCTCCCCTCCCCCATACATTAATGACCCCTCCCCCGTACATTAATGACCTCCCTCCCCCATACATTAATGACCCCCCCTCCCCCATACATTAATGACCCCCTCCCCTCCCCCATACATTAATGACCCCCCTCCCCCTCTCCAATACATTAATGACCCCCTCCTCAATACATAATACAATAGGTCCCCCAAGCCCCTTTATTCTTACCTTTACAAATTCCACTTCCAACAGCTCAGGGAAGAAAGGCCGCGATGCAGTTTCAGAAGAGCCTCCGCCGCGCAGCCGCCGGATGTGACGTCACGCCGTCATTTGCCGCTCACATCCGGCGGCTGACAGGAAGTATCGCGCGGTTGTGGCTGCGGCCACGCGGCCGCATAGGGCTAGTGCGCCCCCCCAGATATTGCGCCCGGTGCGGCCGGCCCCCCCTGCACCCCCCACGCTACGCCCCTGCGATACAACAATACTTGGTCGAGTTGACAGAAAGAAGTCTTTACTGCATCAATGCCACTAAAAAAGCCCGGTCACAAAATGCCCGACAACACCTTGACACGCTTCACAGCTTCTGGCACACTGTAATTTGGAGTAATGAGACTAAAATAGAGCTTTATGGTCACAATCCTAAGTGCTATGTTTGGAGAGGGGTCAACAATTCCTGTAGTGAAACGAATACTATCCCCACTGTGAAGAATGTTGGAGGATCACTGATGTTTTGGGGATGTTTGAGCTCTAAAGGCAAGGGGAATCATTCTTCTCCACGAAGCTTGCGCATGGGCCAACCTTGGACTTTCCAGCATGACAATGACCCTTAGCACAATGTCAAGTTGACTCGCTGGTGGTTACAGCAGAAAAAGGTGAAGGTTCTGGTGTGGCCTGACCTTAATATCATCGAGCCACTCAAACGTGAAGTTCATGCAAGATGACCAAATACTTTGCATAACCTGGAGGCATTTTGCCAAGACGAATGGGCAGCTATACCACCTGCAAGAATTTAGGGCATTATATACAATGATTACAAAACTCTGCACGCTGTCATTGATACTAAAGGGGGCAATACACAGTATTAAGAACTAAGGGTATGCAGAGATTTTTTTTCCCTTGTTTCCATGTTTTGTTTTATGATTGTGCCATTCTGTTATAACCTACAGTTGTATATGAATCCCATTACAAATAAAAGAAATGTGGTTTACCTCCTCACTCATGTTTTCTTTAAAAATTGTACAAATATTACCAATTCTCCAAGGGTATGCAAGCTTTTGAATACAACTGTAAATTGGGTTGTTGCTAGGCAGTAACACATAACATGTAAATTAATTCCTGATGTACAAGTGTGTGGGGAAAAAACACACAAAAACTTATTATTGCAAACTTTGGCAAAGATTGGTGGTTCATGACAGATTTTCATCAGTCATTTTGAAAAATAAAATGGTGTGCTACTTGAACTTATTGCCTTATAACTTCCAAATAAAATTTAGAAAGTAAAAAAAAAAAAGTTAAAAACATGAGGTATTCTCATACGCATTCACAGCTCTTTCATTAGCTTTTGTAGACGAGTAAAAGATTTTTCAAGTAAAATTTAGAAAATGTTTTTTATATTTATTTTTCATTTTATCACCATATTTGATTGGTTTACTATTAATAAATGATATGATCAAAATAATGGTGTCAACAGAAAGCCTTTCTTATCCTTAAAAATATATATAATTTGTGTAGAAACCGTAAAATGAGAGAGAAGAAACTTACAACTAAACACATACACCACAAAAATGTTAAAACAGCCATTGTCCAGTAGTACAAAACAGTCAGGTCTTGAAAGGGTTAAACTGTTTTTAGACTGCTTTTACCAAACCAAAATATTTGAGCCAAATATTTTTTCTATGGATAACAATTGATTCTTCACGATTATGTATTCCATACAATCATGCATTTCTGAACATCCCCCCACTTCAGGAAAAAGGTGCACGATCCTGATCTAGATTGTAAGCTTGCGAACAGTGGTCTCCCTACCTTTTGTATCTGGTTCTGTCCGTCTAATTGAGTTTGTAACACCATTTTTTGTGCCATACACTATGTTCTTTTTATTATCTAAATAAACATCAGTGCTACATATTATAAGACAAATATATTGTGACAATTTACAGTGTTTGCATCATGCATAGTTTTTCTGCAGCCTCTATAAATTGTAAGGCAGACAGAGAGTGCTGCTGATGTGTACACAATTCTTGGGCAAGGAGGAGACTGGGCCATGTGAGTATAACATGCTAAATATAACTGATACAATGCATTTTCCTTTAATATCTATCTTTTCGACTAAAAAACAAATAATTATGTATTATGTACTGGTCCAGCAGTTTATTCCTGGTAATTCCTATTGCTGTGAACAAGAAGCAAAACTCATTTTATCTATTCTCTCTTCGCATAGAATAAGGGCTTTCTTTTGTCAATATGGGAAGATAAAAATGCAGTTAATATGAGCCAGGGCCTGTGTGCAGGATGCTGGTAGCCTTACAGTAGTAGCAAGGGTTGACTGTGCTTGGGAAAGGTACTGCAGTATGTGTAAAATCCCCATTCTCCCTTGTTTTAAGCATAGAGACTACTCAATCTGTGTTGGCAGGCAGACCAGGAATTGCTGCACTTTCTATGTTTGTTTTTAAAATGGGGAACAGATTTACAGTTCTCTGTTTGACAATAATGTAGTTAATGAAAATTTCCGACATGGAACACATAGAATAACATGGATACGTTTTGTTAAGGATTGGGAATAAAAGCAATTTCTGTATTTCAACAATGGGACCTGTTACACTGTTAACCTTTAGTGTGCCAGAAGGGCAAAATACTGCATTAATCTTCACCAAAGTGCTGGCATGAACAGCATAATAACTAGGGTTGCCACCTTTTCCTCCAAAAAATACCGGCCATGTATGGGCGGAACTACACGAGGGAGGGGCCATGAGGGGTGGAGCCACAAAGGGGGCGGATTATCACTGAAATTATATTTATTATTTGTATATCATGCCAGTGAGAAGTGTGTGTGTGTGTGTGTGTATATATATATATATATATATATATATATCATATACACACACAAGCTGTCTCTCACACACACACACACACATGCTGTCTATCACACACAAAGACAAGCAGTTGCTCACACACAGACTGTCTCTCTTGCTCACACACAGACTTTTACTCACTCTCTCACAGACTGTCACTCTCACTCTCTCACAAACTCCCCCTACCTCTCTGACAATATCTCCCACCCGCCCCACCTACACTCACAATGATTTTATCCCGGTCTAATGTAATATGAGGGGTGGTTGGGAGCAGTTGGTCAATATGCCAGTATTTTGCCACTCAATAAGTCAGTATATTGCCACTCAGTATGCCAGTATTTAGCCATTCAATATGCCATTCTTTTTCCATGTAATATGCCAGTATTTTGCCCCTCAGTATGCCATTCTTTTGCCATTTAATATGCCAATATTTTGCCCCTCAATATGCCAGGATTTAGCCCCTCAATATGCCAGGATTTTGCCCCTCAATAGCGTTTAATAGCCATTTAATATGCCAGGATTTTGCCAATTAATATGCCAAGATTTTGCCAATTAATATGCCAGGATTTTGCCCTCCATTTGCCAGGATTTTGCCAATTAATATGCCAGGATTTTGCCCTCCATATGCCAAGATTTTGCCAATTAATATGCCAGGGTTATGCCAATTATTATGCCAGGGTTTTGCCAATAAATATGACAGGGTTATGCCAATTAATATGCCAGGATTTGCAAATTAATATGACAGGGTTATGCCAATTAATATGCCAGGACTTTGCCAATTAATATTCCAGGATTTTTCCAATTAATATGCCAGGGTATGCCAATTAATATGCCAGGATTTTCCCAATTAATATGCCAGGGTTATGCCACTCAATATGCAAGGATTATGCCAATTAATATGTCAGGGTTATGCCACTCAATATTCCAGGGTTATGCCAATTAATATGCCAGGGTTATGCCAATTAATATGCCAGGGTTATGCCACTCAATATTCCAGGGTTATGCCAATTAATATTCCAGGGATATGCCAATTAATATGCCAGGGTTATGCCACTCAATATTCCAGGGTTATGCCAATTAATATGCCAGGGTTATGCCAATTAATATGCCAGGGTTATGCCACTCAATATTCCAGGGTTATGCCAATTAATATGACAGGGTTATGCCAATTAATATGCCAGGAGTTTGCCAATTAATATGCCAGGATTTTTCCAATTAATATGCCAGGGTATGCCAATTAATATGCCAGCATTTTCCCAATTAATATGCCAGGGTTATGCCACTCAATATGCCAGGATTATGCCAATTAATATGCCAGGGTTATGCCAATTAATATGCCAGGGTTATGCCACTCAATATTCCAGGGTTATGCCAATTAATATGCCAGGGTTATGCCAATTAATATTCCAGGGTTATGCCAATTAATATGCCAGGGTTATGCCACTCAATGTGCTGGTAAATTACCGGCCGGGTGGCAACCCTAATAATAACAAGTACTAAACAACTCCCTTACTACTTCCACCATTTTACTCTATTTGCCCTGCACCATCACCTGCATTGCACATCCAGGACTTACCCCTGCCCCCCAGGACATGCCCCTTCACCCGCATTGCACCTCCAGAACTTACAGCTGCCCCCAGGACATGCTCTTCACCTTCATTGCACATTCGGAACTTACCTCAGTCCCACAGGACATGCCCCCTCACCCACATTGCACATCCAAGGACTTACCCCAGTCCCACAGCACATGCCCCTTCAGCCACATTGTATATTCAAGACTTACCCCTGACCCCCAGGACATGCACCATCACCCACAATGCACATCCAAGACTTACCCCTGACCAACAAGGACATGCTCCCTCACCCACATTGCACATCCAGGACTTACCTCTGCCCTCCAGGACATGCCCCATCACCCACATTGCACATCCAAGACTTACCCCTGACCCCAACGACATGCCCCATCACCCACATTGCACGTCCAGAACTTACCCCTGCTCACAGGACATGCCCCATTAGCCACAATGTACATCAATGACTTAACCCTGCACCACAGGACATGCCCCATCACCCACATTGCACATCATTGACTTACCCCTGCACTCCAAGTCATCTTCCATTTGCTCCCTGGTGTCTAGTGGAGGCAACAGGATGCCTGCACAGCAGCACAGACATTCTCCTGCTGCTTCTCATGCTGCCTGCGCTGTTCTAAAGTCTGAGTGCGGCAGTCCAAGTGACACAGTCGCCCTGACGTCAGAGCAGCATGGGCAGTACGAGAGACAGCATGGGAATGTGTATGCCGCTGCACAGACATTCAGCTACCTGCTCGCATCGCAGAAGCCACATCTTGCAGGGAGAGTGTAAGAGATCATCATCATAGATAGTGACGCAAAAGTAGAGGCACATTCAATTAGAAGACTGACTGCTATTGCTGTCACTATGTTCCCTTCTTCTTAGTGGCACCAGATATATTACCATATTGTCTTCCTTCTGCCATCTCCTCTTCACTCACAAAGTGAGAATGGAAAAGGAAAAGAAGCAACAATTTACCCGCCTGTGTGCCCTTACAGTGCATGCCAAGTGTATACACCTGCTTAAGTGTATTTCCAGTTGGTTTAATAGTCTGTCTGTCTCTCTTCCTTCCTATTTCTGTCTCTCTCCTCTCCTTTCCCATGTTTGTCTCTCTCCTCTCCCTTCCCATGTTTGTCTCTCTCCTCTCCCTTCCCATGTCTCTCTCTAGTCTCTTTCCCATGTCTCTCTCTAGTCTCTTTCCCATGTCTGTCTTTCTCCTTCTCCTCCCCATGTCTATCTCTCCTCTTCTTTCCCATGTCTGTCTGTCTGCTCTCCCTTCCCATGCATGTCTCTCCTCTACCTCCCATGACTGTATATCTGTCTCTCTAGCCATTCATGTCTCTCCTCTTCCCCATGGTTGTCTCTCTCCTTTTCCCCATAGCTGTCTCTTTTCCTCCTCTCTGCTGGGGGGAGCAATTGTCCGGTTGCCCCCCCCCCCCCCCCCCCCGCTCCACCACTAGATGGAGTGACCCTATTGCCAGGTGGGGCACTCTGCAAGCACAGAAGATTACTTACAGATCACTTACAGATGTCTTAAAAAATGTCCTCTTTATTTGGGGTTACCCCCTCTCAATCACAGTCTATAAGGACTTAATGCACCCTGAGTCTCTCAAAGGATTTCCATCACTTCTGGGAACAGCTGGAGGTCCCAGAGTGGTCTGACATAACTTCTATCCCTTCTGCATTACCAGGGCTACAGAACCCTCCTTAGCTCCCCAGGGCACAATGAAAGAGGAGGCCCAGAAATCGATCAAAGCAAGCAGCAACTTCTCTTGTCGCTTCGGGAACATCTCCTTCGAGACCTACCAGTTACTTGACTCCTTTGTACTTTTTTTTCCCCTTCAGATTTGTAGGTGAAAGACTAATTCCTTTTTTTATTTTTATTTTTTTATATGATCCATGAATTTATCTGAAAACTTTTAGATAGTCCCCAGTCACGAGGGGCAGATACATGTGGGTTTACTCTGAGCTGAGGCAGAGCATGTCTGATGCTGGCGCACACTGCCAGCATTTGCCAGCATCACACAAAGTCTGCCTCAATGGTAACTAGGTCCCCTCCTATGGTAGCATGTGAAATTAAAGGTCTTTCTCTGCACCAGCAAACCCTCATTGCACTGCCTCAGTTGCAAAGATTGTAGCATATTACATTTTCATTGTTCTTCATCAATAGCTGTTATGTCATTGCAATCACATTTGCAGGCTTCCATGGATGGAGAGGTATAGTTGTAGCTTTAGTTATATTTGTGGGTTGGGAATGGTTCATTTAGGAAATAATTACACTATTGGCATTGCTAATGGGAAGAAAAAAGTGAAGACATCAACAGGTGTAGAATGAAGACATGAACAAGTGAGGAACACACAACCAGTAGGCAACTAGTGAATACGTCTTTACCAACATCATCTGTAATTGTGTGCTAGCAAGAACACGAGAGGCAGACGTTTTTCACTGTGAGCTTTGTTTATGACATTGTAGATATTTGATGATATGTGTATTTATATGATATGTGTATACAACATGCTAACTATGGGGTTATCTCCGTACATTAATTTGCTTGGTCATTAGCAGTGTCCTACTCTCTGGACCCCTCTGATCGTCATCCACATTAGTACACATATTATATCTATATTGCTTCTTCTGTTTCATTTTATCTACAAAAGTAATACATTTTATTTTAACCATTTAAAAACAGGTTCACAGAGAAGACACATCTCACATGTTTCGCCTACCTGGCTTAATCATAGACACACAATTTAAAAATACACAGAACCAATCACAATTACAAACTAATCACCCTTCTTTCTACCTTCACCTGGTAATAAAACATTGTGTCCAAGCTCTTGGCTACTCAAAGGGACTGTCTAGTGCCCAAAATAATATCTATATTGCTTTTTTTCCATAAATTTAATTTTATTCATGGTAATACAGTAAAAAAACATGGGGTACAGGAAAGAAGAAGGGGTAAGTAAGGGAACATCTGGTGAATTCAGGGGTTGGGTAAATACACATATCATACTTGAGGGAGGGGAGAGGTGGAGGGGGGATCATAAGGCACAATAAAAACACATTACAGGTAGATTATGCCACATGTTCGTACATTTTTCATCAATACCAGTCTTAAATAACAGGTATAACCATAAGCTCAGCAGTGATCTATGGGGAACTCACAGCGGTCCGTTTCAGTCAGAGTATAAATCGGTTACTGATTATCATGTGGTTGTGTTCTGGGATCGTGATTTCCAGCAACCTATGTCACATTGTGCGTTTGGTCCGAGTTTTTATTCAAGATGGCCCGTTTGTACAAATTTCTCCCAGTAGAATCGCACTCTTAGATGTATGGACAGCCTATCCGAGATCGATGCCAGAAGTTCCTCCATGGCCCTGATTCTACTCTAGCCACCCATTCAGAGAATGGGTGTGAGACAGCCGATTTCCAATATTTGGGAATCAGTGTCTTAGAAGCCACCAACAGGTGCATTGAGATGGATTGTTAAAATTTAGGGATCACCATTCTGTTTTGGTATAGAAGCATGGCTTCAAAGGAGAAAGGGTAGTACCGACAGTGTAGTGATGACACCATGTATTCTTTTCCAGTAGGACTGTATGATTGGACAGGCTCACCAATCTCTTACCAAGAGATACCAATCTCTTGTTTGCACCTCCAACAGAGGGGGTCTGCTTCCTCATATATGTATTGGAGCCTGAAAGGTGTCAAGTACCACATAGAAATTAATTTGTAGTGTATCTCCTGATATCTAGAGGATTTAGTGCTTTTGAGAATCAGTGTGAAGATTCGCAACCACTGTTCTCAGGTAAACGCGATTTGCAAGATATCTTCCCACTTGCCCATGAACGGTGGTGTGGAGGCTTCACTTGGGGCGACCAATTGTAAATACATACGGGAGATGCCATGAGTTAGTGGAGTCGTGCAGGTACCTGTACATTCCAGCCATGTTAGATCCCGAGATAGGTTGTGTTGTTGAGGTAAATGTGTAATGAAGTGTTTGATTTGGGAATAGTTAAACTTTTCCATCAGTGTGGTGAGTCCTTTCTAATATTGTAGTCAGTGCCATGTAGAACGTCTTTAAGATGTAGGGCAGAATGGGGTAGTATGGTAGGCATAAGTGCCCCGTGTGAATTCAGGGTTGCCCCATAATAGGGTCAAGTGTGTGGTTGTGTCTTTTACTATCTCGGGGTCTGACAGGAAAGAATCATTGAGCCTCCAAGAAGCTTGCGTAGTTTATCGCAAGCTGACTTTATCGTCAGAACCACTGGGGCATGGTCCGACCACGTCGTAATGTATTGAAATGATAACAATGAGCTCCAATGCGTGGTGTTGCATAAAAAAATAATCTAGTCCCGTATAAACGGGACTAGATTATTGTGATTGTGAGTGTGGGGATGAAAAATGCATATAATCCCTGTCTTCGGGGAAATATGCCCTCCAGCAATCTACCAGTTTATTCTTGTGTAGGGCCCTGAGAGACTGTCTAATAATATGGGAAGGTATAGTTTTGGCTCCAGTGGCATATTAAGGTCACCTCCCAGAATCAAGTGTCCCTGTTGAAATTTTGACTTTAGTGCTTTCATGGTTCTGGTCAGTGTCTTGTGTTGATTTTTGTTAGGAAGATTAACGCAAGCAAATGTGTACTGAGTATCAGCTATGGTGGTTTTTAGGAATGTGTATCTGCCCTCTTCATTATACTGAGCCGCAGGGTCTGTGAGGGGGACGTGTTTGGAGACTAATATTTTTTCAATATGGGTGCGTGATCCTTCTTGAAATGGGTTTCCTGTACAAAAACAATAGAAGCCTTTAGCACTTTTCATTCTCGCAGGGCCCTAGATCATTTTTATGGCTTATTTAATCCTTGGGCATTTATTGACAGTATTCTCAGGTGGGTTTGACGCCCCTTGAGTCTGAGGGTTCTTGGCAGGCGACATTATGATGGGGTCGTCAATGGGGCCAACAGTCTAGTGAGTAGATCCCAAATCCTAGGTTTGTGAGTAAGTATGGCAGTGTTTTAAAGTCGCCTGGGGGGGTTTGGTGGGTAGTGTTAGAGTATGGTGTTGGGAAGTTTCCTGCTCGCAAGATGTACAGGGCATTTAGTCAGGGTATTGAGGTGGGGTCTGGATATAGAAGGGGTGGGGGCGGGGTATAGAAAGTTCAATTTTCCAGCTAATAACTAGAAAATGTATATGGGTGAATTTCGTAGATATTTCCCAAATTCAGAGGTTGTCGGGGTAATTGAGTAGCTTAATGAGTAGCTAAAATCCTAGGCTCTTCATTGCAACGTTTCCCCAATTTGAATGCTTCTGATGTTTAGGCCCACAAATTGCTTTAAATGCCAATTTTGCCACAACTTATATAATACTGAGTAGCTGATAAATGGTATTTTAGAGCAAATCGTTCTACATTGAATATAATGTAATAAGCACTATGGCTTAATTATTTATTATTTGTAAAAATATTCCCACACACTTTATGAAGTTGGAATCCCTTATTTTTTAAATGTTTCTAGGCACTGTATAATGATTCAACCTCTCAATTGTCAGTAGGTAACCAATATAGCATTGTGTACTGGTCTCTAAAAATAACTCATGTTTCCATGTGAAAAATAAAATAAAATCAATAAATGTTTTGGAAAAACCAAATACATTTAATGTTGTTGCGGTTGTGGCCCTTTGTATGCTAAATTATGCTAACATTTATTAATGACATAATTACTAACCATAATTTAGACAAACAAGACAAACAGTACAAAGATACATTTCTTTGATTCGAGAATACAGTTAAATTATATAAAGAATTCCAAGAAATGTTATGATATATAATGATATAATTTATTAATACCGATGGCAGTAAAAACAATATATCAAAAGGATATTACAACATACAGGGTCGTATCCTTCCTGTGAGTGACAGATGTGCTCCGAACTGGTAGCACACCTAGAATGGAGCTGAGAGGCCGACGACAGCAGCGTAACTCACTCTGTTGCCAATTCGACCAGCACAAAAAGTATATAAAAAAATAACTTGTTATGCTGGTAGAACTGGCAACTGAGTGAGTGACTCTGCAGTCAAATTTGCTGCTGTCATTGGCCTCTCGGTTCTCTTTTGTGTATTTCTGGGGTTTGCGTGATGTCTGTTTGGAGCACACAAACCCCGGAAATACAGCGCGTAATAGTGCTTGGTGTGCGGCACACACCTAAAACACACGGAGCATAGATAGGGTTGCCACCCGGCCGGTATTTTACCAGCAGGCCGGTAAAAAATTAGCATCAGCCCAATATTAAGTCTATGGAGACAGTAGCAAGGCCGGTATTTTTCTGGAGAAAAGGTGGCAACCCTAAGCATGGACATCTGGTTATATGTTATATAACATATAATTAGATATCATGTGTACTACGCTTCAGAGAGGATTAGCATACTACATGGCTCCTTTAATGTCCTGTGCCCAAAAATGGTTCTTGATTCCAGGTTGATAAGGAACATTTGAAAGGAGTTCAGCAGTACTTACTTTGTAATTCCAGTTACTACTATGCACTAAACTAGTCCTAGCTTTTTGGCACTTATCTAGTCCAAGATGACTAGCAAACATTCAGAGCTGTTCGGCATCTTCCATGCTGCGTATTTTTATCCTCCTTCCAGCATACTTCTCTTCTTGCCATTCCACAAGAAGTTGCTGTTGTAGCCCAAATGGTGTTTTCTGAAGGCAGAACATAAGATGTACACATCATCACTCACTCTCTAGTGCTCCCTGGTGGTAGAAATAATGCACTTCTTCTACAATGCTATATAGAAATAACAGGTATGAGTAATGAATGCCACAGTAAGGAAGGTGGTTTAACCAGTGCTGTATTTACCGCGAGGCATCCTAGGTGGATGCCTAGGGCGGCAAATTTTGGGGGGCGCCCCCCAGCACTGAAAAAACAAAAAAATAAAAAACAAAAACAAAAAAAAAACCGCGGCCCTTTAAAAAAAAAAAAAAAAAAAAAAAAAAGACCGCGCTTGCAGGCAGAGACGGAGGTGAGAAGGGATCGGAAGATCCCCCCTCACCAACGCTCTGTCTGCCAGGCTGCACGGGGAGCCGAACAGGCAGCACAGAGAAACCTCCGTGCTGCCTGTTCGGCTCCCCGTGCAGTGTGCCGACACGGAAGTGCCGACAGTCACGTGACGGGCGCGCTGACGTCATACGCGCGCCCGGTCACGTGACCTGTCGGCACAATCGCCGGGAAGCCGAACAGGCAGCATGGAGGGACCATGCTGCCTGCCACCAGGGAAAGGTAAGTGCTGATGGGAGACTGTGTGTGTGTGTGTGTGTGTGTGACTGAGTGTGATGGGAGTCAGAGTGTGTGTGATGGGAGACAGTGTGTGTGACTGAGTGTGATGGGAGTCGGAGTGTGTGTGATGGGAGACAGTGTGTGTGACTGAGTGTGATGGGAGTCGGAGTGTGTGTGATGGGAGTAGGAGTGTGTGACTGAGTGTGATGGGAGTAGGAGTGTGTGACTGAGTGTGATGGGAGTGTTAGCTTGATGTGAGTCTGAATGATGGGGCATGTCTTAGGTGTGTAACGTGGGTGTGCAGCTTGGGTAGGGGGGTGCCCAGATTTTGTCTGCCTAGGGCAGCACAAAATCAAGATACACCACTGGGTTTAACCAAAAGGAGATACTACATATCACTTATGAAATTGCATCTGTGTTGCAGAGGCGGACTGACCCTTAAAAAAAAAGTATAAATAAACATCCTCCCATGCAGCCTCTCAACTCTCAGGTCAGAGCGTTGGCACCAGACCTGCCGTCACTTAGACTTCAGACTATGCAGAGAGTATAAAAGGCAGCATGGAAGGATGTCTGTGGGCCTGACCTGCGCACAGAAATCCATCTGCCTACCACTAGACACCAGTGAGCTGGCTGGGATAAGTCCAGAGTGTGCAATGTTATGTCGGTGCTGAGGCATGTCCTGAGCAGGGCTGTCTTTAACATTGACTGGAACCTGGGCAAACATTTGTTTGGGGCCCCTGGACCCCACCCCTCATCCCCGGCATGCAATCACACCCTCCACCCTAATACCTCCCTACAAAAAAAATAACACACACACTTGCTGAGTGTGTGTGTATATATATATATATATATATATATATATATCTATCCAATATGCATAAGCACTCCACTCATTCTAAGAGACAACTAAACAATCTGATGCCCGGGTGCTAATCTGTCACATCTATATCCATCCACAAAATGAAAGCACTCACAAGACCCGTGAGTGCTTTCCTTTTTTGTATATATATATATAATATATATATATATATATACATACATACATACATACATATATATATATGACTGATTTATATAATATATATATGGCTTCATTATTACACATATGTATGTCTGATTTATATCATATTTATATCTATTTATAATATAACTATGATATAAAGCAACTAATATATATATATATATATATATATATATATATATATATATAATATGTGGCTGGGTCTCTGGGGGGGAGAGGTACTTTATAGCTGGTTGGGCTGGAGCAAGACACTGTATGGCTGGGCGCTGTATGCTGGCTGAAGGGCACTTCATGTCTGGGGCTTTTGGGGGTGGGGGGCTGGCTTTCAATATGGATGCGCTTTAACTTTAACTTACATTGGGGCTGCTGTCGTCCAGGTACCCCACCGCTGAATAGGAGGAGACTGGCACTTTCAGTGTCAGTCTTTTCTCCGTATGCTGCACGCAGGGGAGGAGGAGACTACCAGTCCTCTAGCTCGTGTTTGAGACATCACGCAAACGCAGGGGAGGAGCAACAAATTATTATGCGATGCATACAAGCGCATCGCATAGATAAAACACGCACACACAAAAAAGTAAGCTTGATTGCTGGGGCCTGGGGGCAGGGCATGAGCCCATGGGGCAGCTGCCTTGAGCCCCCAGGAATAAATGGGCCCGGGGCAGCTGCCCTGTTTGCCCCGTGTTAAAGACGGCCCTGGTCCTGAGTGTGCAGGGTGGGGGATGGGACATTTCCTGGGGTGCTAGGGCAAGTTATGTGTGTGCAATATAGATGATATGCCCTGGGTGTGTAATGTGGATTATGAGGCATGTCCTGAGGTTCTGGGGAAAGTCCAGGGTGTGCATTGTGAGTGATGGGCATGTCCTGGGTGTGCAATGTGGTTGATGGGTAGGGTGACCACATATCCCTGAATGCCTGGGACAGTCGTGCAATGGGACTTTAAGTCCTGGGTCCAGTCCCGGATGGAGAGCTCTGAAAGTATGAGGTCTCAGTCAATCAGGTGGAATCTTTCAACTCTCCTGATTGCTGAGAGTTCAGAAGCCCCTTCTGATTGGCTTAGTCCCTCCTTCACACTGGTGCCTGCCTGCACCAGTTACGAAAACAAAACCCACACTATCTCTCTGACAGTCTGTGTATCTGTGTATGTGTGATTGAGACTGTGTGTGTGTGTAAATACCAGACTGTGTGTGGGTCAAATCCTCAGAAATCTGGTAATTAGAGGGGGTTAAATGCTCTCAAACAGTCTGTCTTGTAATGACTATATGCAGTGCTGTATTTACCGCGAGGCATCCTAGGCGGATGCCTAGGCCGGCAAATTTTGGGGGGCGGCAGCGCCCCCCAGCACTGAAAATAAATAAATAAATAAAATTTAAAAAAAACCCGGCCCTTTAAAAAAAAAAAGACCGCGCTTGCAGGCAGAGACGGAGGTGAGAGGGGATCAGAAGATCCCCCCTCACCATCGCTCTGCCTGCCAGTCTGCACGGGGAGCCGAACAGGCAGCACAGAGAAACCTCCGTGCTGCCTGTTCGGCTCCCCGTGCAGTGTGACACGGAAGTGCCGACAGTCACGTGACGGGCGCGCTGACGTCATACGCGCGCCGGGTCACGTGACCTGTCGGCACAATCGCCTGGGAGCCGAACAGGCTGCATGGAGAAGACCATGCTGCCTGCCACTAGCCAGCAGGGAAAGGTAAGTGCTGGGGAGAGGGGGGGATTTGGGGAAATTAGCTGGGGCTTAATAAATGGCAAATAACACTGGCATAAATTGGGCAAATTGGCTGGCATATTAAATGGCAAATAACAATGGCATAAATTGGGCAAATTGGCTGGCATATTAAAAGCAAATAACAATGGCATAAATTGGGCAAATTGGCTGGCATATTAAATGGCAAAAAACAATGGCATATTATTGGGCAAATTAGCAGGAGCATATTAAATGGCAAATAACACTGGCATTTTATTGGGCAAATTGGCTGGGGCATATTAAATGGCAAATAACACTGGCATATTATTGGGCAAATTAGCAGGGGCACATTAAATGGCAAATAACACTGGCATATTATTGGGCAAATTGGCAGGGGCACATTAAATGGCAAATAACACTGGCATATTATTGTGCAAATTGGCTGCGGGATATAACATGGCAAATAACACTGGCATATTATTGGGCAAATTGGCTGCAGGATATAACATGGCAAATAACACTGGCATATTATTGGGCAAATTAGCAGGGGCATATTAAATGGCAAATAACACTGGCATATTATTGGGAAAATTGTCTGGGGCTTATTAATGGCAAATGATACTGGCATATTATTGGGCAAATTAGCTGGGAAATATTATGGGCAAATAATATTGCAAATGTGTATGTAATGGGGTGATGGCGCATGTCCTTGGTGTGCAACGTGGGTTATGGGTCATGTCCTGGGTGTGCATCGTGGGTAAGGGGGGTGCCCAAAATTTGTCTGCCTAGGGCAGCACAAAACCAAGATACTCCACTGACTATATGTCTAGGATAAATATATTATTCAGTCTGTAATCTACATGGTTCCCAAGGCTTCCTAATAATTGATATAATATGAAATATGTCCCAGAATGGCAGAAATAAAATGTGGTCACGGTAGTCATGGGACCTGTCTTGGGGTGCTGGTGCAAATCCTGGGTGTCAGGGACGACTTTAATATTGATTGGACCATGGGCTAGCATTTGCTTGGGCCCTCTTGATCCTGGCCTCCTCCACTCATTGGCATGCAATCATGCCCTCCACCCCAACTTCTTTTTAATATCCAGGTATACTTTTGTAGTATTGGCAAAGAGTACTTTAATTGCAGTGTATAAAATATCTAAAATAAGTGTATCATTGCAGTGTATAAAATGTATATCTGGCTGCAAAATGTATACCTTCTTATTATGCACTGCAATAAAAGTACTCGGTGCCTATATTACAAAAATATATGTGGATATTAGAGAGCACTTACATATGGTAAGCAACAATTAACATATAGGTATCTTACAGTAATGACATATCACACTGAAATTACAGAGGACAAATATTATACAGTAGGGCAGAGGTGTCCAAGTTTTTTCTGCTGTAGCCCACTTCATCAAAAATGTATGTGTGCATGGACAACATTCATTTTTCAGTGTGTATGTATGTAAGTAAGTATGTGTGGGTATGTATGTGTGTATATGTGTGTGTGTGTGTGTGTGTATATATATATATATATATATATATATATATATATATATATATATAGGCACGTAATACATTCACCATAACATGCAGTTTGTGTGTATCACAGGCAGGGCCGCCAAAAGGAATTTCAGGGCCCCTTACTGAACAAATTTTCTGGGTCCCCTAACCCCCCCCCCCCCCCCCGACAATATCTCCCACTCGCCCCACCTACCCTTACAAGCATGTTATACTGGTCTACTGTAATATGGAGGGTGGTTGGGAGCAGTAGGTCAATATGCCAATAATATTTCGCCATTTAATAAATCAGTATTTTGCAATCAACATGCCATTCTTTTGCCATTTATTATGCCAGGATTTTGCCCCTGAATGTGCCATTATTTTCCCATTTAATATGCCAGTATTTTTCCCCTCAATATGCCATTTAATATGCCAGTATTTTTCCACTCAATATGCCATTTAATATGCCGGTATTTTGCCCCTCAATATGCCATTTAATATGCCAGTATTTGCCCCTCAATGTGCCATTTAATATGCCAGTATTTTGCCCCTCAATGTGCCATTTAATATGCCGGTATTTTGCCCCTCAATGTGCCATTTAATATGCCAGTATTTTGCCCCTCAATGTGCCATTTAATATTCCAGTATTTTGCCCCTCAATATGCTACTCTTTTGCCAATAAATATGCCAGTATTTTGCCCCTCAATGTGCCATTTAATATGCCAGTATTTTGCCCCTCAATATGCCAGGAATTTGCCAATTAATATCCCAGGATTTGCCTCTCAATGTGCCAGGATTTTGCCATTTAATATGCCAGGATTTTGCCCCTCAATATGCCAATTAATATGCCAGGATTTTGCCAATTAATATGCCAGGATTATGAAAATGTATATGTCAGGATTATGCCAATTAATATGCCAGGATTTAGCCCCTCAATATGCCAGGATTTAACCCCTCAATATGCCAGCAATTTGCCAATTAATATACCAGGGTTATGCCAATTAATTTGCCAGGATTATGCCAATTAATATGCCAGGATTTTGCCCCTAAATATGCCAGGATTGTGCCCCTCAGTATGCTCGTTATATACCACCCTCCTCCCCCCCTCCCCCAGTACTTACCTCCCTGCTGCTCTGCCGGTTGGTGGCTGTGAGGGAAGCGTTGTGTGCTCCCCTCCAGCTACGTGGATTCAATAAAGTTTGTTAAAAAAAAAAAAAATGCGACCAGAGTTACTCGTTTTTTTTTTGTTGAACAAACGTTATTAAAGCTGCGCTGCTGGAGGGGAGCGCACAACGCTTCCCTCACAGCTGCCGACCGTCTTTTAACAGAGTATTTTTTTTTTTACCTGGCGTGAACCGGGCCCGGTACGCCAGTATCGCCCTTCACCCCCTGATGGCATGCCTGATCACAGGCTTCACAGCAATAAAACTCACAGTGCAGTGTATGTGCGTCACACACTACCATTATCTTATACACACACAGTGTCTCGTACACACACATATTGTCTCTCACATACTCACGCACACACAAAAAATGAATGCGGCCCATGCACACATACATTTTTGATGAAGTGTCTCTTTCTCATACACTCACACACAGTGTCTCTCACACACACACAAAGTGTCTTTCTCACACATACACACACTGTCTCTCACACACACACACTTTCATTCACACACACACACACATTGTGCCTCTCACACACACACTGTCACCCACCTTAATAGTCCTCCTGGTCTGCGGTCCATCGCGGACCAGGAGGACGCCGTCCCGTTGGCTGGGGCTTCATGTCAGAGCCCCAGTGTCTCCCCGTGCTGAGACGCGAGTTCAGCAGGACACGCCCTCAGTGACGTCACGCATGCGCGAACGAGTGATTAATGAATATTCATGAACCCAGTTAAAGGGCTATTTATCAAATTAACCCTTCCTTTGACACATTGACCAGAGGTGTCCTGGTCCTTAATGAGTATTTAAATACTAATTTCACAGGTTACTTTTGCCTGACCCGGTTTATTTCTGACTACCCGTATCTCTCTAATCCATTTGTTCTTGCACTCCTGTATTATTCCTTGTATGACCCTGCTGTACCTGACCATTCTATGTCCGCTGCCTGTCTCGATTTCTTTATTTAGGTAACTGTTTCCAAAACAAGGGTATCAGTTATAATGTACTAATGAGGATATCATAAACACTGAACTATCATCAAACTAGATTAGAATGTGAAGCTGCCACCTTTATATTGGGAACCTGAGAAAATCTATTCATTTAAAGGACTTCCTAGTATGCATATAACAGATTAAGACAACTGCAAACAAACCCAAGCTGGGTTACAGAGCAAAGTCACATACAAATTCATTAAAAGTGCAAGGAATGTGCAGGCTGTTGACACATAATAAACCACACACATGGTTTCTAGTATTTATGGTTTGGTAATTAATGTGCCTTTGCAGACCAGGACCGGCTGAAGACATTGTGCTGCCTGCCTCTGACATTGAAATGCTTCTCCCCTTGCACATTACAGTGACCTCCAAAAAGTCAACCATTTACTCCCTTTAATGCATGCTGGATTCACTCTTGTCACACATACAGTAGTTTTATACACTCTTTGTATACAAGCTATCCCGCTATTTTTGTTTTTGATATTTCAAGCATTTTGCACTAGGATGCTGTGGTTTTTGTTACAGGATTCTACATTTGGATGTTTTCCATAAGACAGTGCTTGCTGTGTTTGTGTCACAACACTGTTTTTACTAGTACCACATGTGTATACACAAAGGTTTTGCACTGCATATATATTTTTTTTTATCACTGCTCAAATAAACATTGTTTATATTTCCTTGTAGGCATCATATTCCACAGAGTTTTGTGATGTGGTTTTTATAAGCAGCTTGAGTTTTATTGATATTGTATTGCCATAGTATGTTATAGGATTTCTTCTATATAATGCAGTATGTTGCCACAGATAGTTTATATTGCAAGTACATTCACTGTCTAGCTGCACTTTTTTTTTTTATCACTACTAGATAATTATTATCTTATTTTCATCAGTACCTTTCAAGTATTTTTTTTTTTTTTTTAGCTATGTGCTTCTGATGTTTTATTTTTCTGTCACACACACACACACCTATTCTGGGGCCAGATTTATCAAGGCAAAAAAGGTGCTATTTAAAAAAAAAAGTGCTAAATTTGGAGCAAACCATTGGTTTCCATGGCAACTTCTACTATTGTAGTACCGTACTTTTTCCTGAAATAGCACCATTCTGGCTTGATAAAAATGGCCCATAGAAGGTAGGCTTTTCAGTTCTGTGTGTGGCTGGATTCTGGAAGCTACGTACACCTTGTATCTGAGTGCCTGGTTGTCATGTGACCCTTGATGCTTCTGGTCTTTTTTAAGCACTGAGAGGGTGACTTTATACCTTTGCACTGTGTTCCCAGTGGGTACAGGATGGCAGTGAGGGCCACCTGACATGATATAATAATAGAAATGGCAAAGAGTATGATAAACATATATAATGAATAGATATGAACAATAAAATGGATACTCTGGAAGGAAATAAAGCTGTGCAAAAACAAAGAATATATAACTAAATAACAATACAATTTGGAAACAAAACTTGCAGTCAATAACAATCTTAGACCCAAATGGTTCTAAGATTGTGTTAATGAACCAATTAGTGATGATAACATGTTATAGTAGAGACAACAATGTTATTGTAGATACAACATACAGTAAATGTAGATTAAAAATGAACAAATAGGTAGCAAATATACATGGAAATATAGAGCGAAATACAACTAATATTAATAGAATAGATGGCCATGAATATATCAGTATTGCATGCAATTCATGGTGTACATCCGGTAGGTGTATAGAGTATACAGAATGGGAAACCATTAGCGCTAAGTCACAAAGAAAATAAGTATATGAAATGATAGACCCGCAGTGATATTACATTACATTACCATTTATTTATCTAGCATTACAAACAAAATTAGACAAACATATTCAGACTAAAACATGAGGTTCAGTGGCCTGCTAGCAAGCTTACAATCTAGTGGGAATGGGCAACATGAGAAAAATAAATGAGTTAAGATGCAGGAGGAAAGGTGGGGGAGGGAAAACAAAAGTAAATTGTGCAATAGAAGATACTGGGGTAGTTTGACTGCTGAGTGAGTCACACAAGAGGTTATTAATTTAGGGATCTAGATGGATAAAAAAAAAACCACTGTGGTTGTTTGGGAGTTAGGGTAGTGCAGTTTGAAGGCCGCCAAATCTATTGATTTTTTCAGACCATATATATATGATAGGATGCTCGAAGCATATATCCATTATGTCTCCCACATTCTCTGTATGTCTATCCCCTCATCTGTTGGTTGAATTTGTTCAATACGCCTACAATTAGAATTATGTTTTTCCTTGAAGTTATGCACATGTTATATTTGTTTTTAAATTAGCTTTTTGCTGGTCCCACCTTTGCAGGCCTCAGCCACATTCCAAAATGTAGATGACATAAGTGATGTTGCAATTGATGAACTGTTGAACTGTTTGTTGTACACTACCTGTTTTTTTTTTTCATTTTAAAGTTTATTCAGTTTTCATTTTCTTTTACACAAGAATAAACAAAACACATACAAACAATACAAGGTTTGAGAAGAGGCCAGCAGAGCACGTTAACAATAAAAACAATACAAAGAAGAAACGCAGAGATCAATATAGCTTTCTTGAGATGTTTTTTGGCAGATATAGCCAACCATAGATGGCATAGCTCCCACAGTGGAGGAAAGAAACTTGCTGTGCTCTGGCTTAGAAAATAATGTTTATTGTTGAAATAGTGTCGACAAACACATGCAAAAAAAAAGTACAGCCGAAAAAGTCCTTTCAACGCTCGAGAGGGAATGCGGAAGTCGAGTGCACTCCGTCTGGCAAAACCAATCGCAAAGTCTATGCGTCTGAAACTTTTTAAAAATGCACTTTTAGGGCCTTAGATTTTTCTCTGCTCCTTGTAAGAGGTTTGTATGTTGATACCAGGTTAGAAAACAACTCATACAATAGACTCTCACACCTTGGTCAGGAGTGTCCCAGAAAACTTGGCCCATGTAAAATTATAGTGATCTCTACAAATATGAATCCTCAAGATTTAATGGACTTAGTCAAGTTGAAGAACAAATCAATAATCTGTGGCTACAGATCAGATACAGCTGGAGAAGGACACAACATTCAAAAAGGCAAATTGAAGATAGCTGCTGGCAGTATTTTGAAATGTACCGGTATATATTTTAGAGAAATAAACAAGGGTGCAGTTTGATTTATTATTTTGGCAGATTTACATACCCGTAGATCCAGAAAACCTTTGCTCTGTGTGGGTCCTGACTAGGGTGATCATATTGAAGATTTATTGAGCGAGACAAAGAAAATATATGTCTCAAATAAAAGCAGTCTGTAGTTTTCATTTTACTCATTGCATCCCTGAAGTATGCATTTTAAACATGCAACCTTTAACAAAATGGCAATGTGGTCACTCAGTGATGGCAAACCATTGGCACACATGTCACAGTGGGCACACAGAAACTTCCACTGTAGCATGCAGTCACTGCGGGCAGGCAAGCTGGCAGCTTGATGTTTGTGTAATTATTATATATATTTTGTTAGGTCTTTTTAATGAGTTTTCAAAATACAGACATATATGGGAGTATTAACAATTCATGAACACATAGATTCCATATAGTCATAGGAGAAAGGATTTATCACTGGTAGAATATTAAGTAATTAGAAATATATATGTCTGAACATAAAAATTAAGAGAAATCTCGACACAGAAAAGAAAGAGTAGGAGTATGGCGTGAGGTGGTATTTGTCGGGTTACAGATGTAGCTAGTTCACTGTAGTCATACAAGTTTGGTTGCCAGTAATCCACTAATCCCAAATGTAAGAACATTTTACCATACTGTCAGGATTATGGGCAGTGATCAGTTCCATGCTGTGCAAGTGCCACATATAAGACAAAAATCTTGGGAAAGATGGAGGTGCTTGCTTCCAACGTCTAACTACTGCTTGTGATATCGCCGCATAGACTCTCTAAATTTGATCTAGATTGATTTTGGTAAAGATGGGGTTTTGAGGATTCAGAAGGAATCATGCCATTTGGTTAGAAGGACCTATCTGTGCTTGGAGGATAAACTACAGGGACAAAAGTATAGGGTCACCTGACCTTTGCACCAACAGGGACTTTTATGAAATTGCATTCTAACTTCATTGTCAGGATTCCAGACTCCCGCACTCTTCCTCCAGGGGACACTTACCTTCCACAGGGACCCCCGTTACCTCCGCATCCCGCCGCTCTGGAACTCCATCACGTTGTAGGCTGAATCCCTGGCCTCGTCCAGCGTGCACTTCCACGTTATACATGGCGGGGGTGTGTGTGTGTCTTGACGTCAGATGCTGTTCCCATATTGGAGGATGCGGGGGAGGTGGGGACAGAGGTGGAGGCCTCTCTGCAAGGTCCCATAGAATCCTGTGAAGGTGGGAGTAAACCCCTGGAGTTGAGGGGAGGAGCTGGTAATGGCAAACCATATAAAAAACCCTCACACTGTTCAGTCCTTGATTGATTATTGAGCTTCTAAGCCTGGTGTTCTCTGCTTAGTTCCCTTGTTCCTGTTTTGCTGTGTATCCAATGATTCACTTCCTGATATTGACCCCCGGCTCGTTTTTGGACTTTCCTGACTTCTCCAACCCTGACCCAGCTTGCCTGACCATTCTTACTCTGATTTTCCTCACGGAACTCTTTGCTTGTCCATTCAACTTTCCTCACTTCCCTGGTACTCAGGGGCCCTGGCACTCACCCTGCTCTACCCTCCCCAGTCCCGACCTTCATAGCCATTAATATGTAGTTGGTCCCTCTCTTTGCAGTTATAACAACTTCCACTCTTAGGGAAGGCTTTCCTCAAGCTTATGGGGAATTTCTACCTATTAATTTAGAATAGCATTTGTGAGGTCAGGCACTGATGGTGAACGAGGCGGCCTGGCTCGCAATCTCTGTTCATCCCAAAGTTGTTCGATGGGGTTGAAGTGAGGGCTCTGTGGGGCCAGTCAAGTTCTTCAAGGAAACAATAAAGAACTGCACATTTAAAACACATTTCAATAAAGTACCGTGTATTATTTTATACATTTGAATCAGAAATAAAGCTTTGTTGCCTTCATGGATCAGTAGTCAGTATACATCAACAGAGTGACTAATTTCCCACAGCGTATTTTCTAAAGTGGAAGAACATCATTAAACTAAATATGTGGTGCAATATCAGGAGTATAGTCAGTAATGACCACCAAAACACGTTATGTCAGAGCACTGGTCAGAAATCACATTGCTTCATCACCTGCCTCAGTCCTTCGCATTGCTTTGTTTTACGTAAACAGAACTGGTGCTGACCAACTATGTTAGCTACTAGGTGCTGGTAGCCTAGCATTGTTCAAAATGTCTTGGTATGCTGAAGCATTACGTTTTTCCTTCACTGGAAGTAAGAGGCCTAACCCAAAGACTGAAAATCAGCCCCATACCATTGTACCTCCTCCATCAAACTTTACAGTTAGCACAATTTAGTCCAGGCTAAACTCAAGCTCACTCATGGCATTGTACTTACTGATGTGAGGCTGCTTGCATGCAGCTGCTCAGCCAAGGAAACTCTTGCTGGATTCAATGAAGCTCTCGCTGCACAGTTTTTGTGTTGATTTAATGTTAAGAATGGGTGACTTGTATTCACCATGCACCTCAGCACTCGGTGACCCCACTGTGTGTCTATTCAATAAAATTCAAGACTGGATGTCGAGATTAGTGCTCCAAACTCAAACAGACTCACCCCCCCTTTCGAATGCCTCATCTGGATCTCGCAAAATGGTGTTCAATACCACGTGGATTACAGTTAAGTCACACGCCGACCATATTTGCAATACTCACAGAATTTGCCGCAAAGTTTGAGGCAATACGGAACAAATGATCAAATGGGTCCAATTTTGCTTAATAATGAGCTTCTACATAAGGACATTTCTGTATGTGCTGTGAGGGAGTGTAGTAAACGACATTCCACATATTACAACATTGTAATATATTTGATGCACTGTCACTTTTATTGCTACACTTGCTTTTGGGTGATTGATGTCGCCCACCTAATCACATGATATGTATAAATATCTCACAATGTTCCAGTTTTTATTATTGCTTGAGAACGACCTCCAGGGGTCGAAACGTTGCTAGATTTGATTGTAATTAAACCACCTCACTATTTTGAGGGCCGAGTATTTGTTTCGTTATTTAGTGCTGCATTAATAGACTTGGTTGTGGAAAAGACTCTCTAAGCAGGGGCATTTTAAACCAATATTTAAAATAAATGATGTAATATTCTTTTCCTCATCATTTTCTTAACCTCAAAAAGATACTTGACAGTATTGTGAGTGAAAATATAAGACAGAATATCATTGTCAGGCCTAGCTCAGTTTAACGCAAAATGTAAACCTCTTTTCAATCAGCTTGCTCCAACTACAAAGCAGTAAACAGTTATGTGTACAGATCTCACGCTTTACCCTATAGAATAATAGATAAAGTTGACAATAGTGTCCTATTCACTGTATGTCTCGGCCCAGACAGACTGTGCCAGGCATGAGGAATTTATAAATAATAATTCTGCCGTTTCGAGCACAATCCTTTTATTATACGAAGGAACTGAACACACTGTACAAGTGATGGATGCTGGAAACAATATAAAAGCATCTTGCACATAAAATAGAGTACAGATTGTACTTTATGGTGGGGGAAGGGTTAAAATGCTTCTTCATTTTCGCATATAGATGCAGCAAAAAGTGACGTTTTTCTACCCAGTGCACTCACTCAAAACAAAAAGTGTCCCTCTTTGGCCATTTGAAATGTTGGGAGGTATGCATTAGTGTAATTATTTAAAATAATGTAGTAAGGACTCCTAGATTAGTTTAATACATTACACAACAATACAAAATCACATCAAAATCACCCTGCTTTCAGCAATACGCACATTACTTTCTTGGTTTCTTTTCTGATTTTCTTCCTACATGTATGTTATAATTCCATGGAATTAAAGTGATTTCATTAAAAATCAAATGTGTGCTCCAAAACATCAAAGTTGTCAATTTTCACTTTCTAAATGTTCTATATTTTGGACGTCAGGGAAATTAACATTCATGAAGAGTTCCTGCATGCCAGTCATGTGCTCTAAAGGACGCTTTTCTATTTAAATTAATTGGGAACACATTTCAGTTTACAGTTGCACTAGCCAGTGTTGTAAATAGAAACACAGTTCGTGTTCCCTGCAGCACTGAAATAGGTAATATGCATATGTCAGCTGCATGAAGAAGCCGACGCAAATTTAGTTCAGGTTTTTTTGTGCCGGTAAACTAACGGAATACATATAATGTATTATATTTTAGCTGTTAATTCTTACCGGTCCTCATCAAACTATTTGTGTGGTAATTACTGCACAATACAGAGTTTCAATAATGTTTAATTTACAGGGTGCGTTAATGCTCCATTGTAAGTATAGGGTCTTGTTAAGAGGGTGTGGTAATGGGTTTTATTGCACCCACTAACTGCGTTAGCGGCAGGCATTGGATCAACAGTGCCCTTTAATGACAACAGTGCCCTTTAGCACTAATGACAGTTTTTAGGTTAATGAGCACCACTGACATTGAATCTAGCCCATTACTTTAAAAGGTATATCCCTTTTTCCATCATTAAACTTAACTGAATGCATGAAACCATTTAACAGCATCTCCTGCCAGCCATGTTTTTTTTTTTAATCAATCAGTTTTTATTGATACTTTTTGCAAATTTAGGAGGGGATGAAAAGGGGTACAGAAAGGAGAAAAAAAGGGGAGGGGAAGGGAGTCAAGGTGAGGGTGACATACAGGATTGCTCCTGGCACAGCAGGGCTACAGAGGTTCTGTAACAGGAACACCATTTGCAAAATAAGAAAAACATATATACGAGAATTGTAAACCAACCTGGAGGAGGGTGGGGGAGGAGTTGGTAGTGGATGGTGGGGGCCAAGCTGGGAGGGGAGGAACTGTAAATGAGGTGCGGTTGATAGGTTAGGGGCAGGGATATACCTGTAGTGCACAGTGAGGCTTCATGGCCCCAAGTTAGGTTGTGAGCAAAGGTCAGTGATATATTGGATCCAGTGAAACCATGTGTGCCTGTTTTTTTGCTAATTTCCTCGGATTGGATGACCAAGTCTTCTAGAGTAGTAGTGTAGTGGAGTAGTAGTGTAGGGTAGTAGTGTGGTGGAGTTGACAGGCGGCCGGTTGGAGAGGGGGGTATCAGTGAAATGGTGGAACGTAGCATGAATTTCTTGCCAGAAGGGGATGATGAGCGTACATTCCCACCATATGAGCAACACATTTCCTGGGGAACTCCCACACCTCCAACCATCCATGCTTTTTACCCCTTTTGCTTGTCCATTAATACAAGCCCTTTAGTGTCAGCACAAAACTATTTTCTGACATGGGTATATAGGTGAAATATAGGCCACATGGCTGCTTTAATGTGTGAGTGATATGTCAGGGAAGTGCAATCCTGATCGCCAGACACCCGAAACATGCAATTCCGGGCACAGCGCAGGATGATATTTTACATTATCCCTGCGCGGGCAAGCAGTGGGTTTAAATTAGTATTTTCTTTAACCCCTTTGCAACATTGAATGTGCCAGGCACATCCAGGCAGCAGTGGTGGATTGAGTGGTGCTTGTGATCAATGTTTGCCAAAAGTGCTCAGGCGGTGCTGCAAAAGTTAGCACTTCTTACTTCCATCACTCTGTTGCTAGACTGCCCCTTGAGGCAGTCAGCAACATTGCAATACAAAAAAGGGAAAGGATAAATTAGCCTTAGAGCTAGGGTTAGCATAAGAGTTAGATTAAGTGTTAATGTTAGGGTTAGATTAGTGGTTAGGTGTCAAGATTGGGGTCAAAATGTCACATAGGGGAAATTGTTAGGGAACAAGACAAGCTACTTTTGGTTATTGCCTTATAGCTTGCAAAACCCCCCAGAAAATAATGGGTATTTCTAAACTCAGGACATTTAGAAACTAAGTTCTAAAAAGTGGGGATTTTTTTCATCCTATTTTATAATTTTTATTTTAGTAAATAATATATGATGATGAAAATAATGTTATCTAAAGAAAGCCCTTCTCATGAAGATATATAATGGGTGGGTGTAGTTAATGAGTTTAAGCTCACTAACTACTTTGCATTTGTTGATTGCATTTAAGTATTGTCAAGTCTGTATACTAAGGTGCTATCAATAAAGCCCTTATTTAAACATGGTGTTATGCCCATACATACAGGAGACCACCTGCGCTATCTTGCTCCAGGAGGGGATCTCCACATGTGCGTCTAAAGCATCACGCTCAGGCTGCGCGGCCGACTACTCCCGTGTCGCGCATTGATGGTCTCCCCAGGCTGCGTGTCTGTTGGTTGGCACTACGCATAGGTTATCTCAACCATGTTTCCATGGCAACGATGACACGACTATAATCCACTTACGGAGGGGGATGAACCAGTACTATAGAAGCCCTCCTCTCATCGCCAAGTTATCCTATGCTACCTGGTTTATATACTGTTCTCTGTTTTGATTATTTGGCTCCCTAACCTCGGCTTCTGTTTTTTTGTATTGTGTACCTCTGGCTCCCTTGGACCTCGGCTTCTGTATTTGGATTGTGTATTCCTGTCCCCAACATCTGTATCCTGAGTCCTGTACCTGTGTCACAGTTTACGGATTACATCCACAAGTGTTTCTGGCATCCTGAGTTCTACATCAGTATTTCAAGGCTACACAATTAATTCTTTCTTGTAGCTACATCCAGGGGGTCTGTCACATTCTCAGACCATTACTGGCAGGTACTACTTGAAGCACGTTTGTGCATCCCTGCATCTGGGTTCCACATCTGCATCATAAGTAACCTAACACATGGTTTTGATAAAATTAGGCTACTGCTTTAGTCCCTTGGACTATATATATATTATTTAATGTTCCACACCCCTGCATGTGCATTCTTTATTAAATATAAGATATTTGAGTTTGATCTGTAGGAGTTTTGTGTGATTGATCATGCATAACAAATTATGTGATTGCTTTTTTTCACACTAACATTAATGATGGTTAGGGTATAATCGCTTTGCACCTTGTTTGCACATTTGTGTTTTAAAAAAGACAATGCTTGTAATTTTTTTTCTCTCTACATTCACAGTATAAGCAATGTTTAGGTTGACCGAGTTCTTTTAAACCGCTCACGATTCTAAAAAGCCATTGAAATTCAGCAACATCTCGGTTATACAATGACTGAATAAGCCAGCTCTCTGATCCATTAACATCATTTATTTTTCAGATTGGAACATTTTTGCCATAAAATGAATACAATTTCGGCTTCACAAATACCATTCGGGTTCAAGGGATGATTGCTGCATTATGGATGTTTTAATTCACCGTCTTTGAGAAGGGAATTGAAATGTAAAAGTTTAATAAAATTACTAAAAATAAAACCACTGGCCACATAAATAAAAAAAATTGATCCCCAAAATACAAGGGGGGCCCTGGCCCAACCTAGTAATAAACGGGGCTATGAAATGGCAAAACGGCTCCCAGCCATCTAAAAAATACATTGGTGACCAAAGCCAATAGCCCCCCCAACAGTTAATATGCAAATACCATTCGTGGGAACGTACATTTGTGGCTACAAAATATGTAAATCCTGCAAATATATGATAAAAAGAATAAAACTATTATTTCTAGATCAAAACATCTTGCTACAATTTATCCACGTGAGAACATCTAGCGCCTTGGCTATTATTACTACTATTTGACTGGCTTATTCTAGTTTTTTTTTCTTATTATAATTGGATTTTATGGAAATATTCTTTCATTGTTAGTTGAATCTCAGTCAAATGTTCAAAGTGTTTTCTTTTTCCACATTTATCACTGAAATATATTGTGCTTACCATAGCACTATTTAGTTATATTGTCTAATGCACATTTAATGTGTTTGACCCTTTCTCTGATTAGCACATATGTATTTAAAAAGCACTAGTTCACTTTGCGATTTACATTTATGACTAAGCGACACTAGACGCAAAATATGTCCAGTGTCTGCATTCTTCCCATCATTATTGTACAAGTTTGTGTTTCTGGCTCCACACTTCATTCTACATTAAACAATTTTGCACTGGGTCCTTGGGTGCCAAGAATTGTTTCCTTTGGGGTTTTGAAAAACAGCCAATTGGGAACCAAGGATTGAAGCCATGCGATTGGCCGATGCAAAAACTCAAAAACCAATGGCAACAGTAATTTAAAAAAAAGGTAGAGTTGGCTGCCTCAGTTTGCCTGCTGACAAGATCTATCATGGTCTAGATCATATGAGAGTTTATGTAACATATTTGCTTTTGAATTTATAATAAGAATAATTTAAGGCTTTAGTTTCCAATATCCTAAGTACTGACCTTTGTAAAACTGACAGTAATAAATATTGAACTTGTCCTACCAGATTAAAAAGAAATGATGTGTAATTGCATGGAACAACTTTATTCTGGTAAAAAGAAATTACTCAACGTTTCACCCAAGCGACTGCCCCTATACCTTTTTATTTGTTATAAAAAAAATGTAATAATTTGAAATAAAAGAAATTTATATGAAAAAAATTAAGCAGATTTAGATAAATACTATGTGAATTCTTAACAATGCTATATATTAAGAGAAAGAGAGACTAAAAAGGATATACACTTTTAAGCCAGGTCTACAATTCAATAATCATTATTGCAGGAGATGGCATCTTTTGCATTGCCTTTATGCAGTACTTAGCCAAAATGACCAAAAGAAACATGGTATGTTAGAACATCATATGCATTCACATTTATAGTCTTAAAGCTGGCCGAATGTCCAGCAAGCTGTATTTGTAACTAGAAGTTACGACAGCTCTCTCTTAAATACACAATAATAAATGTATTTTACTTTTGTACAAATTAATGAGTTTTCCTTTAAGTGAAATGCTTAGGTTCACAATCAATGCATTACCTCTGCTCATCCAACATCATGATGGTAAAACCTATCCAGCAATTCCCACAGCAGCTTCACACACAACGCTGGAAATAATTGTACATAAACCATGTTCATTTTTTATAATCTCTCCATTATGAAAAAAATAAATTAGCTTGACGTATTTTAAGTGACAATGAATCCAATTATTTTCTTAAATGAATGACCACTTTAAGATGAATAAAATGCATTTAATTTTTTAGTTTCCATGACATACCATTATCAAGATATTAACGTTTTAATGCATGGTTTTCTTCTACTTTTGACAGTTGTGAAGAGTGTGTTTCAATTGACAGTGTTTCTCTCCATTTGGCCTTCCATGTGTCAAAATTCACCCATCATCAGCTGAAGGTACATTGATATCTGAAAGGATAAGCATCATGTTCTTCTCAGTTGATGTGTGAATATTCTCCTTACAAGGTCACTGGCTGATCAGCAAAATCTATACATCCAGGTAACCTTTATTAAATTGGAGCATCTAATTAAAAATAAGTGCTTAAATAAATAAATTGTATAAATCCGGAAATAGTACATCATAGAGACCAAATTAAAAAAAATATATTTTATTCATTTTAAAAGTGGATTTTTAAGAAGGACAAAAGAAAAGTAATATAAAAGAAAATGAGAAAAAACACAAACACTTTTTTTTGACATTGTTCATAATTTCAAGAGCTAAACACCATTGTAGCAATAAAATATGTATCTCCGGTGGTTTATTTCAAATGATCTCAAGACTGGAACAGAAAAGAAAAAAAAAATCAGCAGTAATTAAAAAAATGTAATCTTTAATAAGCATGTTTTTATTCTACGTCTTAAAAAGAACAGAAAGTAAAGTAAACTGTACTTAATAAAATAAATAAATTTACATGCAAATATTCTGTACACCATGTTACAGAGAAAATGTGGAGCAGTGGGGGAAAAAAAATTATCCAACATACCAAGATTACTGCCATAATTCTCTTCCATCCATGAGCCTAGCTGGGAAATATCAGAACTGTAGTCCATTAGAAGACGAGGGACCATAGTGCAACTCTATGGTTCAGACCAGGGGTGTCAGACTACAGCTCTCCAGCAACTGATAGAGTACATCTGCTACATTCCCCCACCAGCCTCTTGGGTTGCCAGAATTATGCGGTGAACAGTCTAACAGCTGCATTTTAGAAAGCCCTGCTTTGAGCTCTGAGCAATTGTGTATTTTATACAGTAAGACAGCTTATCATTTGCATATTTTATTCAAGTTGTAGGAGGGTAGATATAGTCATATTATAAATACGTAAATGCTGGAACATTGATGGAAATGACTTTATAATTACTATTTTGTTTGCTCAATAAGTAGAACCAAACATTAATTTTTGTGTGTTACTAAAACAGATATTTTCGCACAATTACAGGAGTGTGAATAGATTTCATTTCAATGACAGCAGCAAAATAATCCACTCATAACAAATATATAAATATTATTCCCCTCCGATACTTTGACTGAGCCTGCAAAGTTATAGATGCCACAAAAAATAAATAAAAAAAAAAACCGGTCAACTGCATCAACCTATCAACTGCATCCTTCATTGTTCTAAGGTCTAACAGAAGATGTTCTTCTACAGGACCCCGAAAATAGTAAGGATAAGTTATCCGTTACGTAATTTTGCTGCACTTACCTACAATATCCAGTCATGCTTAATATAAGATTAATCAAAATAGCAATATCTACTTGGCAACTATACTAGACATATTGGGGGTTATGTATAAAAACTCCCGCACTGCAAAGTGTCGGACTCTTTATATAAAAAAAAAAAAAAAAAGCACAATCTGTTATGTATAATGTCCTTTGTGGCTTTTTTTTTTTTTTATAACTACCGGCACTATGCAATGTGGGAGCAAGACGTCCGCCAAACAGTGCTTGGCGGAGGTACCCCGACAGTAATTAGGTGCACTGAGCTCCATCACAACCCGGATGCGCATTTGTGGTGCAGACTCCCGAAAATTGTCAGGGGTATGCTTTTTACATAGGCACACACGTTGATAGCGCCACTATTTGGTGTATCGGTGTGCGTCATATCTTTATACATAACCCGCATTGGGTTCTCTTTTGCCAGTTGCAGGAGTGTGGTACACAAAAACGTAAGCTTGTTTTACAACAGGTTTTCCGGGTCAATTCTATCAGGTACCATGGTAATAACAATAGAACTACTGTTTCTGCACCGCCTGATAAACCCTTGTGGAACAGGTTAACAAATCATTCACCTGGCACGAACTTTCAGAACTATAGAATGAAAATGCAGTGCAATAACAATGCCATAATCATATGCAGTCATTGCACACTTTTAGGCACATACAGTTAGAATTAGATTTCATGTCACAAAAGGTTTGGAAATAACTTTTTCATTATTCACTTAAATGCCAGAATTTAAAGGTATCATTATACACAAGTGATTTTCTTTTCTGCTTACGTTGACCAAATAAATTATGCTCATGAAAGCCGAGGTGGAAAGCTTAAAATCTGGTTTGTTGGGTACACTTGAAGAGAGAGATGGGAACCCCTAGTTCATAAATCATAACCATTTTACCCACTCCAACAGAGTGTCTTCCATTGACCTCGGCCTTGCATGCTTTACAGGCACCTCTGGCAGCAAAGGAACTAAGCTTCCTTGTAGATCCTGTACTACAAAATCAATCATCCTAATAGTTTTAGGATTGAATGTGCTCAAATCAGGTATTTAAAGGATTTCAGAATACCACCAATGAAACGGACAAATCTAACAAGCTATATTCAATCTGCCCCACTGGGGAATAAAATGTTTAAGCAAGTCAAGTTGTGGTTAGCTGACCATTTCTTGACGGAGCGAAGATACAGAATTTAATTATTTTCCTCTTTTCCCCCGTCCCTTTCGGGATGGATGTCTTCCAGATGAAGGAGAACTGGAAGATGCAACCGCTAGGTTAATTTGCCCATCCTGAATCTCCTGCCGCTCGTCTGCGGGCATCTCGTCAATCTTGCGCTGTGCCTCCAAGTAGAACATGACATCACGCAGTTGTTCTTGCATTTCCATTATCTGCAGGTCCTTTTGTTCACAGGCCTCTTTCCGCAGGTTCTCCTCTTCTCGAAGCTTGGTTTGGAGCACCGTTTGATTGTCTCTCAGGCATTTATTCATTTCTTGCTCTTCTTTAAGCTCAGTGGAAAGCTTGGTTACTTTGTTGTTCAGCTGGGTGCATCTTCAAACAGGGTAAAAAAAACAAAACAACAAACTAATTTTAGATTTAAAGGAGACATTTAAACACAACATTAAATGGAGTGTCTAACATAAAAATAAACCGTTATTTGGGGGCGGTAAATCTTCTTTTCACCGCTAAATCTCGGGTCATAAATTGATGATTCGGAGATTTAATTCAACAAGATCGACATTTCAGTCCCATATGAAGACTTCTTGCTGAATCAAATCTTAGATCTTCAATTCATTTTCCAGTCTCCTCACTGCTCCTTTCTCCTTCAAATATTGTATTTGCTGGCATTGCACCAGAGCACTTAAACATTTTGCTGTCTGAAGTGCATGGATCAAGGTTTTTGTTATATATATATTTATTAGTTTAGGATTGTTACGGTTTCCTCAGTAAATAAAGAAAACACAATATTGAAATGTTGAAGATCTTTTTTTTTTATTTTAGGAACAAATTGTGCAGACTATATGGACCAAATTATTCTTATCTGCCAACACATTCTATGTTTTTTTTTTGGCAAAAATACTTTTTTAAAACTATAAATGCCCTAATGCCTGTGTCACATGACTACAGGATAAAATGAATTTGTAAAACTAAAAGGAACCTTTTAGTATATCTATAGAATCAGTTTTTAGAGCTAAATCAAACCGTTGGAGGTACAGCTTTCACACATCCTTAGAAATTTAAGACACCTCCCTCTATTTTAGCATCATACTTATGCATACTAAAACAGTTTTAGGGCTTACAGATACCCCCAAACCACTCTGCGTGAGTTCCAACCCTTGCAGGAGTCCCATCAATGCTTTGGGACACTATTTATCCAAACCACCAGCAGAGCTTTTTGAATCAAATATTTTAAATTCTAAACATCACATGCATACAATTGTTAAAGACATTGATTTGTGTTTAGGAATCTACATGTATAAGTACATTATTATAATTATAGATTATAACATGCCAAGTATATTCTGCAGCTAGAGAACAATCAAGGGAGTATTTCAAGTGGCAGAGTTGATGAGATGCCAACACATTTTACAAACGTTATTTATTTTACTTTAATATTCTATGAGGGCTCTTTGAAATATTATTGAGTTATTTTATTTTATTATTATTTATTTTTAAAATTATGCATGGACCAAAGGGCTGCACAAAATCCAGATACTCGCTGGCTTTTTATGGTATATAATCTTCACTTATAAACCCAAGAGTGTTAAAAATAGAATAAACCCCACTGGAATGATGTTTTAAGTCAAACAGATATGCTCGATTACAAAAAATACTTTAATCAGAAGTGAATGGAAGTCTCCCAGGATCCTGCTCATTAGGTTCTTTAATGGGGCAAAAAAATGTTGTTGCTTTTTTGGGTTTACGCCCTATATCAATAATAAAATAAACTTGTAATAAACTGCAAGCCTCTATGGACATTCAGGCCTTGAAAAATGTTTGTAGTTCCAAGGTGCTAAACTGACTAATTCCGCTGCCATCTTACTAATAATTAGGAGCCAGGGAGGTGGTACTTCCATAAAACAATCAAAAAACGTTAGGAGCCAGCAACAAGGATTGATCACATATGGGTGTGACAATTGCCATTTTTTGGCAAGCTACTCCAGCATTTGTTTTTTATTTATTTTTTGTTTTTACCTAATTTTTTTTCTCTGCTACATGATTTATATATCTTTTCTTGTTTGTGATGCAGGCCTTTTGAACAGATATATTTGCAAGAAGCATTTTTTGTTGTTTTATGTCCTTTATTTACCCTGTCCTCTTTGTCTCTTTTTTTGTACTCTTACTTTGATGTGGTTAGGCCAACATTGACTACTATTTTGCTTTACCTGTTACTGTCCGAGCCATATACAACCACTCTTTTTCGTTTTATCTATTTTCTACAATTTACTATATTTTGTGCCTTTTTCCCATTTTTTGTTTTTCACGTTTTACTCCATTTTTTCCTATTGCTCCTATTTTTATTTTGTCTATTGTGTACATTTTTTCTGACAGCATTTTTTATTGCTTGCCATTTGCTTTTTCCTGCTCTTTGTAGCTGTTTTTTTGAATTTTTTTCTCCTACTTATACCTGTTTTTGACCAGTCACATGGTTATATTACCAATAAAATATATATTTACTTATAAACTATCAGTGTGAATGTCTGCTTTTTTGATATACTTTGATTTTTCATGTATATGCCCCCTAGGAGAAAGCGTATAAGCAGTCCATTGGTTTTGAACCTGTAACTATGCCCTCCGTTTACCTATAGCCGGCAGTTCTCATCCCTTATTTTATCATAACATAGACACTGTTAATGTTGTAAATCAGGGCTCGACAAACCCCAGGCGCCAGGTCGCCATGGCGACCAGGAAATCAGACCTGGCGCCCGGGTATCGTGAGCCCTGCGTGGTGCCCTCAGCAATAGGATCGTTTTTTCCCTTCTCTTTAATCCAGAAGCGGTGCGCGAGGGAGCCGAGTGAGTGCACCGGCTAAACAGACTACGCCCCCTCGCGCACCGATAAAGTGCTGATCGGGGAGCTCAGCAGGAAAGCTGCTCTCTGCCACCAGGCTGGAACGCCCCCCTCCCCCTCCCTTTATTGAGGCTGGAACCCAGCCTCAAGACCCATTGTGGTCTTATAGCAGGGAGAGGGGACATTGATAGGTGAACATTTTTATTTTTTTTCCTTTAAAAAAAAACCTTCTGCCGTTTGTGTGTGTATATATGTGTCTGAATGTGTTTGTGTGACTGGATGTGATTGTGTATATATATGTGTCTGACTGGATGTGTTTGTGTGTGTGTGTATATATGTGTCTAAATGTGTTTGTGTATATATATGTGTCTGACTGGGTGTGTGTGTATATATGTGTCTGACTGGGTGTGTGTGTATATATGTGTCTGACTGGGTGTGTGTGTATATATATGTGTCTGACTGGGTGTGTGTGTATATATATGTGTCTGACTGGGTGTGTGTGTATATATATGTGTCTGACTGGGTGTGTGTGTATATATGTGTGTCTGACTGGGTGTGTGTGTGTGTGTATATATGTGTCTGACTATGTGTGTGTGTGTATATATGTGTGACTGGATGTGTGTGTGTGTATATATGTGTCTGACTGGATGTGTGTGTGTGTATATATGTGTCTGTATATATGTTTCTGACTGGATGTGTTTGTGTGTGTGTGTGTGTGTGTGTGTGTGTGTGTATATATATATATATGTGTCTGGATGTGTTTGTGTATATATATATGTGTCTGACTGGATGTGTTTGTGTATATATATATATATATATATATATGTCTGACTGGATGTGTTTGTGTATATATATATATACGTGTCTGACTGGATGTGTATGTATGTGCGTGTCTGGATGTGTGTGTATGTATGTGACTGACTGGATGTGTATGTATGTGCCTGTCTGGATGTGTGTATATATGTGTGTGGATGTGTTTGTGTGTGTATATATGTGTCTTACTTGATGTGTATGTATGGGCCTGTCTGGATGTGTGTGTATGTATGTGACTGACTGGATGTGTATGTAGATAAACAAGGTGTAGCGGGTTTCACACTCAGAAGTGGAGGGTGCACAGAGAGGACTTTCACCCTGGTACTCCAAATTAGAATAAATGATCCTTTATTCTGTATGTATATGTGATGATGTGTCTGTGTGTGTGTGTATATATCTGACTGACTGACATGTGTCTGTCTGTGACTGCGTGTGTTTATGTGCTGTTGTCTGGCTCCTAGATATTTTAGCTGGCTCCTAAAACTCAGATACATTTGTCAAGCCCTGTTGTAAATGACAACTGCAGCAGCAAACGGCTGATTTTTAATGGAATATCTACATAAGCATTCAGAGGCCGATTTTCAGGAACCATCACTCCTGTGTTCTAATAGCACGTTAAGTAAGGTAATACAAGTTTTTCATTTTAAAAGGCTAATTGAACATTAGAAAACCCCTTTGTAATTAATTACGTTAGGACTAGTGTTGAGCGAACCCGAACCGCACTGTTCGGGTTCGTACCGAACATTACGGTTTTTGGACACCGGACCCGAACATTTCACTGTATGTTCGTGTTGGAGTTCGGGGTTGACCTATTCTTTTGAATGGGGACACTCGCCCACATTTACTACCTTTTGCAGCCCTCTAGCCCTTTCCAGGACTTTTTTAGAGGCCAGAAATTCGTGTCCCCATTGACTTCAATGGGGTACGGGGTCAAGTTCGAGCCCGAACCCGGACTTTTTTTCGAAGTTCGTCCGAACATCCAGGTGTCCGCTCAACTCTAGTTAGGACTGCTGAATTTGTGGGTTAAATTACAGACTGAGAATGGCTAAAAACAATGGACTTTCTTCTGAAACATGTCAGTGTATTCTTGTTCTAAGAAATGAAGGCTATTCCAAATTGCAGGAAAATTAAGATCTATGTACTACTCACTTCCCAGAACAGTGCAAACCTGTTCTAACCAGAATAGAAAGAGGAGTGTGAGGCTACTGTGTAAGAACAAGAGGACAAGTACTTGATGTGTCTAGTTTGAGAAACAAATGCCTCACAGGTCCTCAACTGGCAGCATTTTTAAGTAGTAAAACACTGGTCTTGTGAGGAGATGACTACGGGATGCCTACAAGAAAAATCCAAATCTCAGACTTGACAATAAAGAGAAAAGATTAAGATGGGCAAACACTACTGGAACAGAGGAAGATTGGAATAAAGTGTTATGGACAGACGAATCAGAGGCGTTCAGCTCACAAGGAAGAACATTTGTGATACGCAGAGCAACTGAAAAGATATTGGAGGAGTGCTTGATGCCACCTGTTAAGCATAGTGGAGGTGATGTGATGGGTATGGTGTTCGTTGGTGGTGGTGAAGTCAGAGATTTGTACAGGGCAAAAGGGATATTGAAGAAGGAAAACTAACTATCACTCCATTTTGCAATGCCAGCCCTCTAGACGACACGTAATTGGAGCCATTTTCCTCCTACAATATGAAAATGACCAAAAGCACAGCTCCAAAATATGCAAGAACTATTTATGGAAGAAGCAGTCAGCTGGTATTCTATCTATAATGCAGTGACCAACACAAGCTGTTATGAGAGAAGATTGACTGTATGGTACGTAACAAGCGCCCATCAAGCAAATCCAAGCGGTGGGAGTTGCTCCTGGAAGCATGGGGTGAAATATCTACAGATGACATCAGCAACTTGGAAAACCACAAAGTTGCTGGCTCTAATCCCCAATTGAAATATGGCCAATCGTTATTACCCTCCATGAAGGCACAGGACCCGCTCTATGGTCCACTGTAGTAGACAGACCAAAGAATGCACCAGCTGACCCCTGAAAGCAAGGATGCATGTCCATAAAATAAACAAAATTGTATTGTAGTCCTTGGAAGAATACAACACAGCAATGCATAACGACCAAAGTTCAGGAAAAAAGGCTTAATCTTTTAGCGGTATTTTAATTGTCAAAATACAATAATAAAATTTTATGGACTTATATCCTCACATTGTTCAGGTGTCAGCTGGAGAATTCTTTGGTGTTTTTAACTCAGCAAATTGACAACTAGAATGCCAAAATCTGCATGGCTGTAATTACAGCAAATGGAGGCTTCTTCAACGAAAGCAATGTTCGAAGGACACAATTATTTAAATTAAAATCATTATTTCTAAACTTGTCAACATCTTGGCTGTATTCCCTATTATCTTTTTCAACTCATTTGAAGTATGTTTTCATGGAAAATAAGGACATTTCTCGGTGACCCCAAACTTTTGAATTGTGATGTATATAAATATTTGAAAAATGTTAGATGCTTAATTTCGCAGTTGATAATTAAAATGGTAATAAAGGCTGCAGTAACTAAGTCTCTCGGCAAGAAAGGGAAATAATAATATTCTGCAAGTCCTATTAACAATGAAAAGGGTTTAGAACAAATAATGATATGAATTGTGTCATCCCATGTGTTTGTGAGACCCTGTGGCACATTTTAAAGAGGAGTAGTCACAATGGAACCCAATATAAAATATTCCTTAAAATGACCTTTAGAAATAACACACGATAATCCCAAAGCACTTGGAGACGGTCAGTACCTCCGTTCTGCAGCTTGTTTATCCTTGAGCAGGTCATTTAGTCTGTGCTCCAGGCTGTCACACTTATCTATGGTCTCCTTGAATTTTGCCTTCATGTTATTAATCTAGAAATAGAGTGCAATAGTAAGTAATTGGCTAAAAAATAAAAATGACTGAGTCAAAAAAACATTGCTTATTTATTCTTAATTTAATGCAGAGTGCATAAAATCTCCCTTTGTGGCCTCAAAATTGTTATTATAAATATTTCCTACACGTTGATATTGCAGCAAAGCGTTAAATTAGACTGCCCTCTACAGAGATTATACTATGTGTTTTTAAAGCACTGGTGTATGGATGCATTGCAAAAGGGTTAATTCCCTGACAGCGGGAACATCCTGTGAAGAAATGCACTGCCAACAGATGAAGAGATCATGGGCAACACACCGGTGTGTGATCTAGATACCGCTATCAGGAGGCCACAGCACTGAACTAGGGACAGCTTTTATAAATGGTACGGACAGATTACAGACACATATATAGAAGCTCTCAGACTACATGCATCAATGCACGGCTGTATGTAGAAGATGGAACTTTAAGTTAAGAAAATAATTCCTTGAGAGCGCAAATTCCATTTAACCCTTCACCGCAATAAGGTTTAGTAAACGTTTTATGCGCTATAAAAGGAAAATATACAACCCCCCCCCCCCCCCCCAAGAAAAAAAATGTATTCTATAGAAAAACCTAGAATAATGTCTAACTGGAATCATTTTAATACATCCAAAAGGGCAGTATTCAGCTGCAACAGAACCTTTGTAGTGATAGGATGGCAGCAATTCATGCTTCTATTTGGACATTTGTTTACATTTTTCTCAACGCGTTGGGTCTAAAGCCAGAAACCAAATTTATGATGAGGATTTCCATAAAGAATAAAATACACTCCAAATCCATCCCAGGCTATGCTGGAAACACTGTCACGGTATGGGTGCATAAAGTGAGGCGAAAAGACAAAACCTTGTTTCCATGCCCTTACCCAGAATTCCTTGCATTTATACTGAGAATTTATGTGGGATAAGAAGATATCCTCAGTGATGCTCTACAGACTGTAGTAATTGTTTCCGTCAATTACAAAGAACCTGGTTAGCATAATGAAAAATGGTAGAACTCTAATAGTAAATGAAAAGAATAAAAAAAAGAGCCAACATCCCCCACAGTTCAGTAAAATAAGACATGTTTGCAAACATAGACATAAGTTGAAACGTGGAAGAATTTGTGTATCTCAGTGTCATTTTATATTTCATATTTTTATGTTTATCACATTATTTCAATTTCTTTAAAGTCACCATATATATTTGTTATATTATTTAAGAACTCCAGACCATTTTCTTGGTCATGGAGTGTTGAATGGAAAAACACCAAAAGGGAGCAGCACAAGAAGTCTTGAAGATGGTAGTGAAAATAAGTTAACATATGGAGGGGATGGAAATTAATACAGTCTGATATAAATCTGCAGCCTTCTAGCTGTTGGACTACATCTCCCATACTCCTCTGCCAACCTCTTAGCAAACAAATTATTATGAAGAATGTGGGCCAGCATCAGCTGTAGGGCTGCAGTTTCATATCAATGCAATAAAGGAACCTGGACAGAGGGGCATTTGAAAATAGGGGATCTTGTGGCCGTGTACAGGATAGATTAGAGAATGACCTATGAACCTTATCATATGCTTCAACTGTACAGAAGCCGATTAATCCACCTGATCATACAAGCAGCGATCATAGTTTATGTATCCTTTCACACATAGGGCACTTTACTATGTGCAATTTATAGATGGCCAATGTCAAGGGTGTGGAACAGACCAAGACAAGAGACTTACCTCATCTGCTGTATCTTTCTCCAAACGTACAATCTTATTTTCCCAGTAGATACGCTGCGATTCCAGCTGACTGGTGAGCAGATATGAATACTGTAAATATTCAAAGACACCAAAGAGATTGTCACTTTTATGCGGCAAATATTCAGATTTGAGTTAGTGATCATTATGTTCTTTCTGTGCAATACAAATATTCAGAGCTTTGCTTGGAGTTTATGAAGAACATGCTTCACAAGTGAAGGCCTCCAGGAAAGCAAAAAAAGAAATAAAAAAGCCACCGGGGCCACCCCAATAGTCACTGACCTGTCAATCACGCCCCCTCACCCTATGCAAATAGGGTGAGGGGTGTTTCAGACGGTCTCTGATTGAGGCAAGTCTGAAACATCCAAAAATATGCTGAGACAGACTGTCTGAGCCATTGCAATGTGGATTGTGATTGCTGTTAAGGGTTTGCCATTGCCATCCTCCCCAAATTTGGGGGGAGAGATGGGGTAAGTTGATCCTGGTTGCCTTAACAGTTAGGCGGACAGTGATCAATCATTATTTTTTGCATTTATAATGTAATCTATGTGAAAATCAATCATAATATAGTAAATGACAAATCAGTGTTGTGTTAACACTGATAGTCAAAATTCCTTCCCCTCTCACTGACACACTTTGAGCTTGTATCAGAGAGCGAGAGGAAAGATATATACTGTGTCCCAGAATTTTTTTTTAAAAACCCCCCACAAAAAATGCTTTTTTTAAAAAACATTTTTACACCCTTTATTAAAAGGGTTAAGTTGAAAAAAAATGGTCTAAAGTGATAGCCTCTCTGTCCTTGACAATATATGATATGGGGGGATTAATTTAAGAAGCAAGCATGCACTTTTAATTAAGCACAGACATAGCCAAAGTTGTAAAATTGCTATTGTCAAAACAAAGAAAAACATTGTCTTGAATGGGTTAATAAAATATGTAACTAAACAAGTGTGACTGTGCCATTTTGTGAAATAGTGTTTTTGGGTGCCACCCCCTAGTGACTTTAGAGCACAAATGTCTCACTTTGTGGCTGGGGACACAGAATGCAGTCTTTAAATCAGAATTTTAATAATAGACTTGTATTGAATGGGAAGGTAATGTAACTATTACATCACAAATGGGCGATCCGATGCGATCAGGTTAAATCTCCTCTCTTTGTGTTGGAAGGCAGGTAAAAAAAAAAAAAAAGTTGTACACAGCAACCTAGGCCTGCCCACTATAATACACAGGAGCCAGTAAGAGAGCAGGGGAGTATCTTATGACATCATCATGCAGGCGTTGGCCACAGTTGTAAAGTGAGACTGGCTCGAAGACTTTGGACGATGTTGCTTCATCGGAAATATTCACAAAATGGAGCAAGGAGATAAACACCTAATTTTATTTTTCCTTTTATATGCAATTAATTTGATCATAAAAAAGCTCCCCAGTGGCATATGATTTATATATGCATTTGTTTTAAATGACCAGGTTATCTAGTTACATCTTATGTAAGTGGTATATATAAATAAAAACTTTCGAATGGAGAGTCTCTCGGTTTTTAATTTCTGCTGATTTTAGTATTATAAATTGGAAGCGCAGAGATGTAACAAACAGTTGTGATAAAAATAATTCTCATTTGACACTCAATGTTAAAAATGTAAATACACCAATAAAATATTCAGGTATAAAGATAGCTGGAATCCCCCCATGCCCCCCCCCCCCCCCACCCCCCAACATCAGATTTACAGACTCCAGTCCTTTGTACAGAAACGTGTTTTCAGAAACCTGAATCATTTCGCCAAATACAGATTCTTCAAAAGTAAGCAGTTAAAAGTAATAAACTGTCTGTTAAACTATGAGACAAATGTGCAGGAAAGGAAAGCTCAGATTTAAATAAAATGAACTTGATAATGTCAGTTTCATGGACAAAGAAGGAATAGATGCTGAGCAATAATGTATTAGCTCAGATCTCTCAATAGAATAGACTCTCTCCCATTCTATTGATTGCTTTTTCGTACAGTCATAAAATTGTTTTCATGATTGACAATTGTACCGTTACTATTTCTGTCTTACCGATTGCATAACCGAAAAACTGTAATAAATAAATTTAAAAAAAAAGAATAGACTCTCTCAGAATCGTAATGAACTTGTCAGTGCCGCTTTAAAACTTAATTAGATTTCTGTTGATTTTAGTCAGATGGAAAAAAGGTAAATAATTTGATTACGTATATTTTGCAACAATTTCTAATCTCCTCTCTATTCCCTTTTCAAAATAAAAATAATTGTTGTGAGCAAAGAGAAAACATATAGCAGGACTACTCACCTCTAACTGCAAAGAGTCAATCTTTTCTTCCTGGCAGGTGTCGCCCTCACATTCATATTGAACGATTTTTCCATCTGTTTTGCTTGCAACCAGTCGATGAACATAATTATCTGTTTTCAGAATATCAAAAGAAAAAATAGAAAAAAGGGCAATGCTGAAATCAATATCAAATTAGAAATAACATTTAAATACAATATATAAATAGCTAAAATTAGTTGCCAATAGAATAGTCCACTTCATTCCTTTGCTTCTGAATGTATTCTTCTTTCATGTGGGGGCTGACATTATTAGACAGAAAGCAGGATTACAAAAGGAGTCTGGGACTCCTGGCAGTGGACAATAGCCTGTAAATCACTCCCCACATCTCTCTGCTGGATTGTTTGGTATTGGAGAATATGCACTTTGCTGTTGCTAAAACAGATGATGGGAAAATTAGATCATAAAATAACTCTACCGCACTATAAATACTCACATTTAATTCTGATTGTACAGCAAGAAAAATATGTCAAGTCTATGTTTTTCACTGCGGTTCTCAGATATTTTAGCCACACATTTCCATGCAAATTCTATTGGAGTTCTTTATGCTTCAGCACTTTTCTGCAATTCTACACTTAGAATCTCTCGATTGGTTTCTTTGATTTCCAGCTATATGTTTTGGCCAGATTTTTTGTAATGTCATTCTTATCCTGTTTTGTACTACTAGCAGATAAGCTCATTTGGCATAACCATGTGATCATGTTTTATTTGTTACCTATGCCTCTATTTGTCTGTTTTGTTTAGCCTATTGTACAGTGCTGTGTTATATGATGTCCCTTTAAAATCATATACGATTAAAACCGGACTTTTCCCAAAACCAGAAATTAGATAAATAAAACATTTGATCTGAAACGGCTGCTTGCACACACAGTAAGATTTACTGAATGCCTAATGGCCTACCACAGTTATTTTGTAATGTCAATTTCATTTCTGAAGAATTCTTAGACAACCCCGCACAAAAATGTAACTATGAGCTGCAAGGAATCCCTTGTATAATATATGGTGTCACAGGCATATGGTGACTTACCTCCTGCATAGTCCCACACTCTGTGATTGGTCAGCTGCATTGCATAGGTATGCTGAGTTTCCTCAAAGTGTTTATAGGCATGTCTGCTAACATATCTACCACAGCCAATATGGCCACAGATTAAACAAATCCACAGGTTCTGCCGAAAAAAGAAAAAAAAAAAAGGATAAAACCAGTGTTAAAAAAGTCATGAATCCTGTATATGATCTTTTCATCAAACATAACACTACTTCTGTGTGATTAAAAAGGTTTCTGAATAATGCCTTAATGGAATCCATGGAGAATTGTACAGAAGCAATTTCAATTTCTTTTGGAAGTAAGATGCCGACTTCAAAGTTGCCATGTCACTTTTTGCACGTCTATGATGCCGAACATGCCTCCAGCCAGGGAAGAGATGATGATCTCCTCCCCGCTCATTGACTGTGTGGCAAGTCCCTGCAGCAGGATTCCCCAGTACAGCTCATCGCAGGGTGCCGTCCGACGGTCTATGCTGTCCTGCAGGTTTCTGCTGTAAAATGTAGCCAACGCTCACTTTGAGCATCAGCTCCATTTTCTGTGTGATAGTGGGGACCCCGCTGCAAGTCCCTGCAGCGGGAACGCACACAGTTCATCACGGGGGGGCCACGATGAGCTGTTTATTTTTGGACATTCCATGCCGCCCTACTAGAATCTTGGCACTAAAAAGTAGGATGGCATGGAACGTCCTACAAAAGGGAAGGGGTTAAAGTACAGACATAATGCATGGCTCATCACCGGTTTGTAGACTTTAGGAGCCAGCCTAGTAATTTTTAGGCGCTAGAGGAATGGTATTTCCAATGGTTGCTGCAAAGAAATCAAACATGAAATCATATTAAGAGCCAGCAGTAGAGATTTTAGGAGCCATAGCATAATATTACACTTTGTTTTAACCCCTTAACACCAGATATCTGGGAAATGCATTGCTTTCAAAGGCAAAGACAGGCTTAAATCTTCATGGGCTCCGATGGCTTTTATAAACAAATTAACTCATGTTTTATAGATGATAAGTAGTGTCTGAGTATTTTTTTTGTTCCGAATTAAAAAAAAAATGTAAACTTACCTCCTGAACCCCGCATTCAAAGCATTTGTTTTCTTCCACAGGCTCGGGTGTTTGGCAGTATCTGCACACTGGGCACCTGTAATAAAGCAGACCAACAATTACAAACATTCCTGATCTCAAATGACAGAATATCATAGTTTTTATTACAAAAACATAAGAAAATGTAAAAAAAAAAAAATAAAATGTATTACACAGATAAAAAGCCGTCTCCAGCACCAGATATAGGTCTTCAAGGAATCCACAATCAGTGTGCAAAATAGTCCAGTCCATAAACAGGGTAACAAATGCTGCAATAGTCCCAAAAGTTAGTTATTCTCAAGCTAATATGCCTTTCATCCAGACTTTCCAGAAATGCGACTACAGCTCTCCTACCACTTTTCCCTTAGTTCCCATCTCTCCTCATATGCTGAAATATTGAGCAGTTTGTTTGCTCAGAACCCCATCAGTGAACCAATGTATGCTCATATTTATTGATTGTTAAAAAGGTTTTATGCAATGTAAAACCTGAGACAGACAGACCAACAGAAGCCCAGACAGATTGAGACAGACAGAAAGAAAGAAAAATCTATTCTTTGTTTTGTCAAAATTACAAGCAAATTAATAAATTAAAAGATTGTCATCAGTGGTGTCTCCTATTTATGACATCAGAAGCGGATGTCTGGCCTGTTTATGTGGCTGATGTCATAAACAGGAGACAGAGCAGGCAATGTTAATATACAATTACATCTTAATCTAAAATTTGTGTGCAATTCCAAGCACAAACAAGGTTTAGATGACAAAGTCCCTTTAAAGCTTTAACATGAATTGTTTTTGTAGCACTAGCTATTGCAATGAAATAAGCATGCACCATGAGTTTGTATGTGTGAGGAGTCAGGTAGCCGGCATAGGGCTCTATTCATAACCAACAAAGCACTTACGTGGTGTCATCCCAGCGCTGCAGGCACTGACTGTGAAAGCTGTGGTTACAAAGAGTTGTCAGAATCCCATTGACAGACTCATCCATCCGCTCCAGACACACAGTGCACTTGGGAAGCTCTGTTAGATCCATCACTGGCAAGCTAGCACCCTAAAAAAACAAAAAAACAGATTAGCAAATGTCTGACTTGAACCCAATTCTGTAAAGGACCAGGATGTTTACCAAGAATTGTGTGTTTAATGCACATTTTTAACTATACTTATTAACCATTTATTGATATGTAATGCAAAGTTACAGCACGCAAAGTATCTACGCAGATATTCCAGGTTATTAAGGTTGTGCGTTATAGCTATTAAGCTTGATCATCAGAATTCATATTAGCATATACAGGTTATATTCCTTTTAATAGGAAGGGTGGAACTCATTTTTGTACATATTTAACTATTCCCACTGTAACACGACTAGAAACTAACCCCAGCAGAACCATATATCCTATTTAACCTCTTCTGTTTAAGAACAGGGTGCAGTGAGAGGACTAACACGAGATCAACAGGAATCTCTGCACAAAACAAACAGACAACACATTCTAACCACAAAAACCATTGAACATCAATACAACTATTCTACACTTATATTAAAAACAAATTCCTTAAATCAAATAATCTCTATGCTAACCGGATTCATATCATGAAGTTCAATAGGATTTAATTTAAACTCTGCTCTCACAGACCTATTTGACATTATCAAAACAATTTAGTTTCAAATTACAGTGATTTTAGTGTTGATATTGCTGGAATCTATTGTTTATTCTATAGCAAGCTAATATTCCCAAAATGCCAATCTAAATAACAAAAACAAAAACGTAATTTGAAAGAAAACATTTCTTTCAAGCCAGCCATACTTTCCTCCAGCTAGTATGCTATATACAATACATCCAGAGTAATTCTATTGCTTGAGTTGAATGGAGACCCATAGAAATCTTCTTGAGAAAGATACAATGCATCCCAGGGATTTGTAGATCATCAGCAGCTTAATAGTGTCTAGACTGCAATCATTATTGCAAAATGAATCAGGTGCTCGTTAGAAATAATAATCCACTCTCCGTTCCACTTTTTTTCTTTTCTGATTTTTAAGAAAGTGAAAGATGTTTACCTAGTACTTCTGTAGTCTGGACCGGGGTCTAGGAAATAAATATTTATATGTACCATAGCATTTCCTGAAATGTGGAAGGAGAACGTGCTCAATAAATCTAAGCTCTAAGAATGTCTGTGAATCACTAGTGTACCAAAGAGGATGGAGAGAGAAAGCATGACTAGTGCTGAATGCATATACTCACATCATCAGACTTGAAAACCTCTGCTCTTTCCACATACACCAGTTGACAAACGTCATCTTCAATAGAGTTAAACTGGTGCCCATTGCTCTCCATATAGAAACTATCAGCAACAGCCTGGAGATGAATTGGAAAAAAGTATCAGTAAAAGACTTCTACAAAATCAGAGAAAATGTACATCCTTAATTCCAGCAGGCAGAGTAACATTCAATGGTTTAGGATAAAGCACAGCTTCTAACAGGCATAGGAGCTATGTCATACTGACACTAGTTTGTGTTTAAACAGGTAGAGCACCTGACTGTCATCCTGCTCCACTCACAATGTTGCAATAGACGAATCCTTTGTCACTTTTTTCTCTTCTTGTTTGGGACAAATAGTAAAATACAAAGAACACCCTTTTTTGATTCCAACACACATGTAGTGATGATTACAAGTGCAAAACAGTTGGTGTTGAACAATGTGCTCATTAACACAAATACTAAATACAACAGAATATACTAGTGCAACAGAATCATGGGACAGTCTCATAGCAGGTGTGGCACAAACCAATAAACAAAATAATCAAAACGGGTATGGTATCTTGTATTTCTATAGCAATTGATGGATGACAACTTCCAGCTCACTCAAATAATGTGTATATATTTTTTGGTATAAAAAGGGTTTTCCTTAGATAGATACCATTGCACTGTACAACATATAAAAAAATCAAGAACATTTTTTAAAAAACTAAACAAAACATCAAACAAATGTATTATAGATTTTATTTGCCCTGATTTTAGAAATATGTTTACATGGTTTTCTGTATTTTTTTTTTTATTTTTTTTTTAGAGATAACCCTAACCCTACCCTAGATTTTGTTTCTCAGTGTAATGCTGCCTAGCAATATCAGCGATCTCATCACTTTTGTTGCTCTTGTCTTCTACAGGCAATATATTGGAGGACCATACTACATTCCAATATGGCACCCATGATTATTCCGTGGAGTGATTGTGGTGCCCTGGGGTGGGGGGCAAATTTTGGTGTTGCTTAATGCCCTGATATTAAATCAACACTGGCTGAGTGGTAAAAGTGATTATTAACCTCTTCCATCATTTGTTTTAACAGAGGACGTTCCATGCCATCAGGGGTTATGCAGAGGAGAAACCAAGCAGCAAGAGATTTTCTTCCTGGAATTTGTCATCCCATTATTGGTACGTCAGACTGATAGACAAGCCTTCACTAATGTGTTACAGAGCTTAGTTTCTTACCCGCTATATTAATATTAATCTACTTAACCAAATTTGATAAAAATAATTTAAAACTTTAGTAAGTCAGCTAAAAAACAAAAAGGCCAGTTTATGGTTAGTTTTAAAATGTTTGCGCTACTTGCTTTTTAGCTTATATATCAGGGCTTGACAAATTTAATTTGATTTTAGGAGCCAGAATTTTTTTTTAGGAGCCAGACAATCACGCAAACATAAACGCAATTCATAAACACACACGACAACTTCACCTATATACAAACACACCTACTTTACATATACACATATATCCAAACACCTCACACACACCTACTTTACATATACACATATATCCAAACACCTCACACACACCTACTTTACATATACACATATATCCAAACACCTCTCACACACCTACTTTACAATACCTACAAACACACACCCACCTCACACAGTATTTTCTTGGGGGTTTCTTCTTGATGTGTCCCTTTCATGCTGCAGCTGCACTCCGTTGGTCGGCGTGCTGAGTGCCAGGATGTCACGTGACGACATCCGGCACTCAGACACGCGTTGCGCGAGGGGGCGGAGCTTGCAGTCTGTGCTATCGGCACAGACTTTGCCAACTCGCGCTGCGGAAAAATCGGATGGCAGCGGCAAGGGGACCATGAGGCTGGCAGCACCCAGGCGCCAGGTCTAATTTCCTGGTCGCCATGGCGACCTGGCGCCTGGGGTTTGTCGAGCCCTGTTATATATAAATTATATTTTAGTTCAATGGCCCTATAAATTTAGGGCCATTGAACACTATAAGCTGTACAAAAACTTTCTGTAGTGACCAAAATGTCAAATCTAAATCCACAACTACTGTTAGCAGTCAGCAATAAGGAAATTGTATCCCCAAGATGTGGTAGATGTGGTAGATGCTGCATTCTATCTAAGAATAAGTAACACGAAAATGTACTAAACAAAAAATTTTGGTTTGTTTTTTTTCCTCCACTAGTTTGTGGATTGTATTTTACAACCAAAACATTTTATTCAAATCATTTATTATCAATACAGTTTGCATTTCTATAAAATAATGTTGGGAGCATCACATGAGTAACAATGGAGTGCATTTATAAGGAATTAAAAATGAATAAGTAAATAAAAGAATGCAACCGCTAAGGTTTGATTAATAAACCCCTAACACCAAACTCACATCAGATATCACCATAAGCAAGGCACAACACTCAGTGTAATACAGAACACACTAAAGCACAATACACCGCCTCCATACAGACACACACATACTCACACAGTCAGCCACAGTCAGTCACTCACACAGTCAGTCACTCACTCACACAGTCAGTCACTCACTCACACAGTCAGTCAGTCAGTCAGTCAGTCACTCACACAGTCGTCACCCAGGGTTTGTCGAATTAAAATCCTGGCCAAACATTTCATTTTGATTTATTCATTTCTATTGTACCCTATCCAGATGTTATCTCTACTGATAAAACAAAAATATATAAAACTTCTTCATACATCATTATACCAATTCCTCTGGAAAAACAAACGTGTCAAAATTGCATTATCCAAACTATAGCAATCCATTCACCGCGGTGTTTGAATCTCCTCAATTTTAGAAAGTTCAATCTAGCAGCCCTTTATAGACAGGCTATGGACTGGATCCCTGGTAACTAACACTACCAGAACCCTGGATCAATTTGTTTTGCTTATATCACTACCAACACTTGTGAACACACCAGTAGGCCTATAGCTCCAAGGGGAAAAAACAAATATCTTTCTGTACAGTACAGTCAGAGCATGGCAATTGACCAGACCACAGATAAAAATTATCATTCCAAAGATAACCTTTTCTAACACTCTTACTTGGCAGATAAAATAAAACTCACATGTATTGGACACTTTTTAAAACAAAAACACAATTCTCCCTGTGGATCAGCTCCGAGAGAAATATCCAGACTTACATACCCAACAATTCTCATATCAACAGGCCCGCCACTTTCTCAGCTCCCAAATCCGTTGCGTTACCACAGACGACTGGGAAATCCCCTTAGACCACATATTACTACCAACCTCCCAAACTCTCTGTGACCTCCATCAGTGGGAATTTTGGAGAGAAATAATGGCCTGCCTCCTCCCTATAGATTATGGGCCCTGGCATTGAAAAGGGGTTTTTCGGGGAGGTGGATACAGGGAGTACATTTGTACTTTGCATTGACTTTACAATATATATGCTGCTGTTACCCCTTTACTCATGTCCCCAGATTAGCCCTCTCTAATCCTGACTCGCCTGGCTTATGTGATATAACTGTATGTTTAATGTGGTTATTTAGTCAGATTCTGTATATTGGTTTATGTAAAATGCATAATTCTGAGAGGAGAGCCCTCTGAAGGATTACAATGTGTCACAGGGGGGTCAGGGACAATGATTGATAGTTTACCCCCTCATTCATTGCTCTGTGTTAATTGAATTTACTGTTAAACTGATTATGTTGTGTTCATTATGTGTCTGTATCTTAATGTGTAATGTTTACACATTGTTAGTTACCATAATTACTATTTGGTTTGCAGGCTGGAAGTACATCGGGGTAGGGGGTGGGGGGGGGCATTGTACGTTGCCCTCTCCTTATATGACCTAATAAAAGCCCTCTTAAATATGCTTAAAACCATGCCCTCTTCTCTATAGAGCAAAACAGCTTTATAGCATTTTCCATGACCAACTTGCAGGTATAAAAAGGGCAGGGAAAATACAGACAAATGTCCCAAATGCAACCAGCCCTCAGCAGGTCTGATGCACTAACTATGGCAGTGCCAATATATCCAAATGTTCAAGCAAAAAATCCAAATATATGATCAAGGGAACTCCATACTCAGATTGGATTATCACCCAGTTATGTCATCTATGGAATTATGCACTCACACACCCAAAGCGCCACCTTTCCCATTATTCCTTTCCAAATTGTCTCACCTCTTTCGTATGTCTTGGCTGATGGCACAATGTACAAAGGAAACCACTACTAAATCCGTTCTTCACAATTGGCTACCCTATATTAACCCACAACCCTTACAGACATGTTTACAGATTCAACTTATGTCGAGGCAATAGCCAGAACTGAAATTTCCTCTCTGGGGCACCCACGATCACCCCACAGAGCGATCGTGGGCACCATATTGACGGAGCAGCATGCTATGCCCTCTTGTGGTCTTAATTAGCTAAAAACTGGTATTATAGTTAGATTAGCCTATAGGGTTAACATTAAATAATTTTTAGCATAAGGCATAGGGTTAAAATTAAATTAAAATATATTAAGGGATGGCATAAGGGTTATAGTTGGGGTTAAATATAGTATTAGGGTTAAATTTAAGGTTCGGGTTGGAGTCAAAAGGTCAATATAGGAAAAAAAACAACACTATTTTTGCCCCATAACTCGCAAAACAAATACAGAAAAATATGCATATTTCTGAACTTGGGACAGCATTTAGAAACTATTTAGACGGGGTCTTTTTTAATGATTGTATTTGTGTAAATTATATTTTGGGTCAAAGTTAGAAAAAGTGTTTTTTTTTTTTTCATCATATTTTATGATTTTTTTGTAGTAAATTATAAGATATGATGAACATAATGGTATCTAATGAAAGCCCTTCTTATGATGATAAAAACAACAAATAATTTGTGTGGGTACAGTATGTGAGAAAGAAGAAAATTACAGCTAAACACAAACACCCAAAAAAAGTCAAAACAGCCATTGTCCCCAAGGGAAAGTCAAGGTAAAAATGTCTTGTCACTAAGGGTAGTATTCTTTCATTAAAGATTTTCTTTATAAATAATTTCCAATTAACCAGAAGTTAATTTTTTTGCCACAGTTGTCCTTTAAGCAGATATCAATGGGTCAACATTCTAGTGAAGAATGTGATGAAAGGGTTGTGAGTGTAGCTCATGTTGAAACGTTGTGTAGAAATTAAAGAATAGGCATAATGACGTTCACCAATATGCCACAGACATGAGGGTTAGGTTAGAAGAGACATGTAGCTGGAGGGTTTTAAGGTTAGAATTGGGGGTGTATGCACATTAACATGTCTTTATGACAGGGCTCGACAAACCCTGGGCGCCAGGTCGCCATGGCGACCAGGAAATTAGACCTGGCGCCCGGGTATTGGCACCCTCTACTATGTGTCCCCTCACCTCTGGGATCCATGGGGTTTTTGCTGATCCTTTGGACAGCGCAGCGCGAGGAGGCAGCATGTGCCGTTTTGCACAGACTTCCAGCTCTGCCCCCTCGCGCATCGCGCTTCACATTCTTAGTTCCGGGGAGCACGTGACATCCGTGTCACATGACAACCCGGCTCTCAACAGGATGGCTTGAACGATGGTCTGTGACTGGCAGACTGAGATGAAATGGAAGTGCTCCCCTCCCCTGCAATCAAGCAAGGCAGCAGGGATGGGGACACACTGAAACATGCACCTTTTTATTTGATTTATTTAAAAAAAAAAAAACGGCTGACTTGTCAGGTCTGTATGTCAGTGTCTGTCTCTATCTGTCTATGTATGTCTTTTTGACTATCTTTGTCTGTCTCTATGACTCTGTGTGATATAGAGTGTATGTAAGTGGAACTGTCTCTTTGATTGTTTGTGATTTTCTGTGTATGTAAGAGGAACTGTCTCTGTGACTGATTTTCTGTGTATGTAAGTGGAACTGTCTCTGTCTATGTGACTGTCTGTCTGATTTTAAGTGTGTGTAATTGGAACTGTCTGTGTGACAGTCTGCGAGCGTATGTGTTTACATGACTCTGTGATTGTGTGTATTTTTGCATGGTTGTGTGTGTATGTGCTGTTGTCTGGCTCCTAGATTTTTTTGCTGGCTCCTAAAACAAAATTTAATTTGTCAAGCCCTGCTTTATGACTTGTCGCTGATTAAAGAATTTCTTGCATATGGTTGGACAAGGTTTGCATGTCTTTTGCAAGAGCCTCCAAAAAAAAAAAAAAAAAAAAAAACAACAACAAAACACACACAAAGCAATTTGCAGTAATGAAGAAAAAATTAAATATTAATTTTATTAAATCTTACTTTAATCTTGCTCCAAAAACTAAACAATGACTGAATAATTGTGAAATATAGCTCAGTAGGATAATAAATATTGACAAGTGTTTATCCATACTGCATGCAGAAGTGAAGATTATTTACCTTCTTCATTTTAAAAATAGCTTGGTGGATTGACATCCCTGGCAGGCAAATTGTTCTTTTATTTTACCAACAGAACACCTATTATTTAGATATTTTGTATAAGGTGATGTAGCAGCATCTGCTTAGTGCCCAGTTACCTGACAGCTGAACTTTATGAGGACCATGTACTGGTTTGGAGTGGAATCCCGAATAATTTTCATATGCTCGATGACCTCATTAAACGGCGCTACGAATTTCATGAGATCATGGCTGGTCATTGTAGAAGGAACCGTGAGAATGCAAAGCATGGCACTGCGTCTTACGTCTTCTTTCAGTGATGTCATTTTACTAGGTGAAAGAGATGCCCAACATCATTACACTGAAATCTGGTTTGTAATGATAATAGAAAACAACATTTTTAAAAAAGTGAATATCAAGTAAAAGAAACAATGCACAAAATAAATTAAAAAAAAAAAAAAAAAGAGAGGTTAGGGTTCTTCTTGGCCATTACTTCATAGACAGCACACAGCTCAGTGAGTTCTACTAAAACAAACATCAATACGCAAAGTATACAAAATGTTTAAGTGCCCAACAAAGCTACACAACAAATTATAAATGAATGGAAATATACATGAGATTGTTTCTAAGATGGTAGCTGCATGTAGTTGCTTTTGGGCTCCATAAGTAATATCAGCGTGTCATACGCGGATATACCTCTTGATACATAGATTCCAAACCTACATTCGAACTATCCAACCCACATAATATTGCAGCTGATATGTATTTAATAAAGATATGAATGAATATTTGTTGTCCACAAAAGACGTTTTCCTCAGCTGTTACACAGGTAGATTGAGAGCAAGTTGGGCCAATGAAACTTTTTATTAAAAAAAATGTTAACACTTATTTGGCAACATTATCTGGCAAGGCTGAGAGGACAGTGACACCCTGAGGATCTCCATCAGCTGCACATTTGTCATTCTCTCTTCTCCCTCAAAGCTACTAAAGTTTCTTGACTTGCTTCCTCTTCTCCTTGATGTTGTCCAAGATGTCTGATCACAACCTATCGGACTACCCTGCCTATCAATGTCCTGTGTGGCATAACATTTCATGTCTAACTTCCATTTATACCCGCTCCATAGTTTCAGGTAACAAGTCCCATGTGGGAGGTATTAGCATGTATGCAGTGCTGTGTGCCTCCACCCATGGTGATGGCATTTAGCCCTTTGTATAGACGAGTGGACATGCCAAAGCAGGGGGACAATCTGTCCTTCTTCCACTAAGACATGACATGTAGTAAGAGAAGGGGAGACCAAACTGCAATAAACCATATACACCAACAAAAAAAAATATATAACACAACTTCATTAAAAACATATGGAGAGACCCTTGAGGTATCAATGAACATGTAGGTAATCTGATAGTATCAAACACACTTATTAAAGCAAATGAATTGAGCATTATGCTGCTCTGTACGGTGTGAGTTTGATACTATCACTATATAGCCCTTTTTTCCCACTGATATTGTCCCATGTGATTCTCTTATTTTTCCTTCCAATATGGACACTGATACAGCAAGAGCCTCTCCATATGTTTATACAGAAGTTATTTAACTTTTATTGTTGTATATGGTTTAGAGCACTTGGATTTACCTTGTCTCGCTATTATTTTCTCTATTGTGAGACACTAGATGATCTGAGAGCTGCTTACATTACACAGGTTGCTGTGTGGTACTATTAATGGCTTGTAGTAGTAACCTGGCATGACTAAGGATCTCATTTTTAATTCAGTCACTACATTCACATACACAGATAACTGGTTTACAAAGACAGCACTGTACTTTGTTTTGTAGAGGTGCATGATTCCATGAACTATTTCCACTGAGGGGTTCCCACTGAAGAAAGTGATCTGATCTGGCAGCTGTTTGGATGGAGAGTCAGGAGTCGGCTGATTAGAAGCTGCCAAAGAATCATCAGGTTTTTCAGGAGATCCCATCACCTGTGGATCTAACAGAAAATAGATTCATCAGGCAAGAGTTTTAGATGTAGCAAAGGCAGAAGGTAAATTAAATGAAATAACTGATAAAACACTTTACAAAAACTCCAGGCTGGGTTGAAACACTGCCAGGAATAAAGGCACTAACTTGAGATGTTGCAAAGTCCTTTATCTATCTTACATTTGTGACAAAATCTCTGATAACGCTTCCTGCTTTCTATGTCCATTTCATTGGAGGGCTCCAACATAATCCATGCTGAAACACACTCTAGTAGATTACTGCCAGTTATCTTAAATTCCAGTGTTAGAGTACTGACATTTAAGTACTATAGGTTTATTACAAATGGCATAATAAATACCTGTTTGCACATTAAGTTATGCAAGAGGGCAGAAGGCAGTATGAAGTTCATGTACACTTTCAGGAGCGAGGGTGGATGCTTACCTGTGCTGGGACCTATAGTCTCTATTATCATGTCTGTCATTTCCCTCCTGCCAATGTGCTGGTGCAGAATGGCTGCTTTATCAACTGCCGCCTTCCCTTCCAAATAGGCTGCTGCGGTATGCAAGGTCTTTTCTTTGATTTCTTCATCAGACATCTCGGTGGCTGATTAGAAACATAAATATTAATGTATTGTGGTATACAGGAAGGAACAGAAAACAAAAGTGTCCAGCACTGGGTGAATATTTCTTGGAATTTGCAAAAGCATCAAAGCACTTTGCTATGTGGTTATAATTAGATTTTGCACAAAATGGAAGATATCAATAAAAAAATACCATAATTCGAGATGGGAAGAGGTAATGGATAGGAGTAAGGATTAGAAAGAAGATGCATGGGACAATAACACAATTGATTTGAAAAATAAACAGTCCAGTTTTTCACTAAAACTGAATTGTGGCTGAAAAGCTTAGGTCAAAATAGCCAAATTGGAACAACGGACCAGTTAAAAAAAAAAGTCAATATAGACATATTGGAACAATTCTCCAGCACTGATATTTTGGCTATGTATTGCATATGTGTTCACCACAATTTACTGTATGATGAATAAATATCAAATATATTTGGCAAGCTTTTTATATAAAGAAAAATGCAGTTTTAAAACACACTATAGGATGAGTTTTATTCCTGTGGAGCTATGTGATACACTCAAACATATCAACAATTCTGTGCACTAAGAAAATATTGACATTAGAGGAAGAAATAGGGACTTTCCCTACTAGGGACACTTGGGAGGTATGTTGTAGTGTTATAAGACTCAGTATGACAATAATAATAATCAGAAAATAGCATTTAAAATCTATTTTGCTAAAAGGGACACTTAACATTGCATATACTGTGCATGTAGAGAATAAAAGAATTGTGTATACAAGGTGTTGGCAAAAGTGCTTGCAAATGCCTAAAATAAGAGAAATATGGGTTTTAAATGTGTGATATACCCTGTGTATGACATCACTGTGTGGCTTGGTATGCAAATTACAAATTTCTCAATGAAAATCAGTTAATTTGTATGTCAGTCCCTTTGAAGAACAGGCTTACCTTATTCTGGCATCCCACATGGATTAATTTTGTCTCTTCAAGAGACTAGCCCAAGCTTGCCTGACTATATTCCATAACTTATTTTCTGTGATTCAGAGCTCAATATAATATACTACAGGCTGTTTTGCTATACCACGATTATGGCCATCTCATCTCAAAATTAGATTTATTATGGCACAAATGCTTGTAAACTCCAAATGATAAATAGCCTTATTGTAAGAATGTATTAGTCACAACTGACTGTAAGCGAATAGCTCCATGGAACATCTGTACTTCATGTCATGCAAATATGATTACACAATGTTTCAAGTACACTCTCTTGCTTTAACTGTCTGTCAGTCGGTCGGTCATTTGCTGGGTTTATGAATAAATTATTGCATAGCAGAATCTACAAAATAAATCCATTAGCTTCCCAAATGGATGCAGTCCATACGAGCCAATTTCAAAATCAACAAGATTCACAGTCATTATAAAATAATATATGAATATGGCAAATTTCAATAAATAATATGAAAGCAAATCAAAATCATCGAACCATGACATAGGTTCAAATGGTAACATGTAATATTGGTACTGCTGCTGTCTGTATACATAATAACATGTTTAAACTCTGCAATGCATCAGAGACATTTCCTAGGTTACAAGATCAAACATCATCCCTGCTATACTCTGCATTCACAAATAGTTTATGGACATTGGATTAAGGCTAATAGACTATAAATACAAACAATTCGCCACCTTTTTGAAGACATAGTAACATTTTATACACTGACAGTGTTAAACTGTACTTCTGTTAAGGCAAGATAATTATATTTTATTTTTCTGTAATCTTGAAATTCAATAACTAAACTATGTACTAAATAACTCAGAGGCAAATCCACTCAGATTTCCACAGTATGCTATACATTGGTTATGACTGGCTTTGAGAACTATGAAAGCTGGCTGAGCATCGTGGTAATTGTTATCCACTAGAGCAGGGAAGCCAGAGGTTAGTCATCACAGGTATAATACGTGATCAAATGCTAACGGAACACTAACTGGGAGTGTGTGGAATATGGATTAACTCACCCGCACGGTACTGGAAGCCCACTGGAATGGGACAATGATCCGCAAGTTCCAGCCGGATGACAATCAGTGAAACACTCATATGTTTGGCCAAACTGGGTGACAGTCACACGAGCGGTGTTGGGTGAGTCGGCGACACTTACACAACCTTTCTGAATCGTGGGGCTGGGCGGTGAGAGGACTTAGACTATAGACTGGGTTTACCGGGACAGAGACCGGAGCTGTTCTACAGACGTTGTCAATATTACACGGAGACTTCCGGTAACTCTGCGCATCTGACTTATTCTGAGAGATAGTATTGGCGAAGCAAGTCACTCATTGAGGCTCAACGGCGGCCATCTTTAAACTGGGAAAATAAAACAAAACACCAATAAAATAGTGACTTGCAACGTAAGCAAAATAATGCTATCTTGACTCTGCAGACACTACTCTTTATACTGAGGTTTGTTAGGTGTGTACCATATAAGGATAACGACTCCTTCAGCAAAACCCTTCAATTCTGGATCATTCCACCGCCCATATCTAAGATGGTGGTGTGACAGCCTTTGTACGTTGTACCCCTGACAGTATCCTGGTTTAAACCTATTGAGAATTGAAACGTCATCACAGAGGGCGGAGGGGCTAGAGTACACTAAGGTGAGTTTGACAAGTTCTTGTTCAACTATAAAACAGGAAAACAAATGTGTCCGTCTTATGCATGTTATACGCTGACCAATGTTCGTAAATCTATCCGTGATTTAAAGGCAGTTATGCAGTTGATGTTTTGCCTAGAAGACGTTTAAAGGGACTGTATCCCCTAAGGATAGCTTATACTGTGAACATAGAGTATAAACAAAATATTGAAAATGATCTATACATTGTGTTCGCAGAATTGGAAGAAAAGAGAAAAATGTTTTTAAATGTGTCTGTGGAGTCTCCTGTCTGACATCACCTGTGTCTTGATATGCAAATAATAAATTTCTGCAATGAAAACCAGATGATTTGCATATCAAGCTAAATAAGACTCCCAGACGCATTTAAAACACATCATTTAGGGATGTGTTTGCAATTCTGCTAACACAATATATAGGTCATTCCATTCATTTTTTATTTTCAACATCAATAGTAAAAACAAGGTTTAGGTGACACAGGCTCTTTACAGAAAACATTTTTAAGCAAGAGAATATTTGAGTGGTATCCAGGAGTGAATAAATGATTTCTTGCTGTTACCAACACATATGGTGCATTAAATATAAAATATCTGCTAAACTGGTGGCTAAATATAGCAAACTTCTGCTTTGCACGAGAATGTGCTGCTTTTCGTTGTCTTACTTTACTGAAAGGGTAGTGGATGTATGGAATAGCCTGCCAGCATAGGTGGTAGAGGTAAACACAGTCAAGGATTTTAAGCATGCGTGGGATAGACACAAGGCTATCCTAGCTATAAGACCGGGAACGGGGGACTAATAAAAGTACTCAAAAAAATTGGGCAGACTAGATGGACCGAATGGTTCTTATCTGCCGACACATTCTATGTTTCTATGTTACTTGTTCCTAACAACAGTTTGTATTATTATTTGGTGAATGCATGCTTTTGATATATGCTTAAAGTAACTTAATTCATTACATTGTTCTAGTTTAATACCTCTTTCACTATGATAACATTGGATCTTTTCAAATGTTAACTGTAATTGTGATTCTACCTTTTCACATAGGTAACATGTTAATTAACAGAGTTCTGTTGGCACCAAGACCTGCTAAGATATGGAGGCATCTGCTGTTTAAGAGTTCAATAAGATGGAGCCATGCTGCACCTTGTGCATATAAGGCTGTCATTTTTGATATGGGAGGTGTTCTTCTTCATTCACCTTACAAAATGGCAGAAGGTTAGTACAGATGATAATCCAAGTGTCTAATGGTTTATCTAGTTACAACTTCTTTAATGTAAAATTAAGCCTCAGAAGACCCACAGGAAGCCGCTGGGCAGCATCGGAGTATGTCTGTGTGCAGCGCACAGTCATCATATTGCTTCTTTCAAGCAGGATCCAGTTCATTTCCAGAGGACCTCATTTCAGACCTGTTTAAATGGTAAACCCCAAATATAAGAGAGGGGTCTTTTTCAGGGCATTTGCTTCAGAACATGCTTTATTTAAAGACTTTGTTCTGAGCAGCATTTCTGCATGCTTGGTATGTCTGTATACCATTCTCTTGCTGGCTCTGTATGTCTCATAGTCTCTAAAATGTCTTCATTTTTAATTCAGATTGGGAAACTCGTAACAATGTTCCTCTTGGCACTATCTCCCAAGCCATTCTGTCTGGAGCAGAGAGTGGACCCTGGATGAAATACATGAGGGGAGAGTTAACCGCCCAAAGCTTTGTGGTCGAATTTGGAAAGCTGTGCTCTAATATTGTGAGTTTATCCGATTGATTGTATTTTAGATAAATCCCAAAGGAAAATATGGAATACAGCACTTCATTATGCATTTATATATTAAGGGGTCGTTACATTTGCACAAATAATGTTTGTTGACAAGACTATGAGATGTCTTTGGTACTTTCTCTTTGTCTTTATGTATAATTACATATCCTGCATGTTGTCTCCCCAACTTAGTTGCATAAATATTTATATGTTGTTATAATTGTGGAAACCTGCATAATATCATCCCGGACTTGGTCTGCAGAACAAACCTTAAAACAAGTAAAATCTTACTGTATTCTAAATGTAGAACAAATAAAATATTCAGTAAAGTATATGTTATGTTTTTTCTTTGTTTTACTTAGACTGGATTCCCTGTTCCTGTTCACAGCTTCCTTACAGACCTCACAAGTAACCAGATGGCAAAGCAGCTGCCATGTATGACTGAGGCTATCAAATGTATAAGATCTGAAGGACTGAAGACTGCTGTTTTAAGTAATAACTTCTTTCTACACAATGGGGAAAGTTTCCTGCCTTTAGACCGCTCGCAGTTTGATGTGGTAAGTGGGTAAAGTATGGATTTTAAAGAGATATTGTCTCAGACAGTAATACCAATATAGCATGCCTGCATAAATCCAGGGGCACCATATCCAAGCACCCTCACATTATTAATTACTGTGTTATTTTGGTTCAGCTGGGTGCCCGTGTAATCATGTGACACTGCGGTGACGTCTTTAGATACCAAGCATTTGTTTACAGTGGGGCAGGGCTATAAGTACCCTTTGCTATTGCATCCGTTTCTCATGTTTGAAACAGACTTACGAAGATTTATTTTTCTTAAGCATAAATATGTTCCAAATTACCTTCATGTGCTGAAAGCAAATATGCCAGTTAGACAGGCTGAGCACACAAGTCATTAAGTGGGTTATTGTCAGGGATTATTCTGAGAATATTATCCCACCAGAAATGGTCATCAATTATTTCTGATTTTCTTTCTAGCAGCAATTTAAAATCTTTCAGGGTTTACTGTCCCTTTAGATGTTTCTACTGCAGGATACCTCAGTATTGCATCTGCAGATCTGGATTATGTTATTTATATTATTATTTTGATCAGACTTATCTCCCACCTATAAAAAAGTGAGGCATATTCCCTTTGATTTACTGAAAACAGTTCATCAACTTGTTCAAGTGATATATTTAATCCTAGTTTATTACTGTAGATCATTGAATCCTGCATTGAACGAGTGTGTAAACCAGATCCTCGAATCTATCAGTTGTGCTTGGAGAGACTTGGTATTCAGCCAAAAGATTCAATATTTCTTGATGATATTGGACAGAATTTAAAAGCTGCTGCACAGCTTGGACTGACTACAATAAAAGTAGGTGATGTGTTGGGGATTCTGAACAACAGTAATAGTGTTCATGCTATGATGCTATGCATGGTAATATTTAAAAGATATACACACAAGCATCCAGAGGTCTTATTGGAGTGCCTATTCAGTCAAAACCTATTTTATTTCATTATGAGCTATAGAGGTGTTTGAAAAGAAACAATAATATAACATTATAATGGCCAGTAGGGTGAAGGAGAAACAATTGCAGGAGCTAAGAGAATTTGGGAAATATCATAATGAAGAGTGTATACTATTAAATAAGGGAAAGACTAAAATAAATAATAATGTAAACCTTTGTGCTGACATCCAGCATTGCAATTGATAAAGTGAAGTAAAAGAAGCAGCAACTATAAGGCTTAAAGGGACAGTCTGGTCCCCAAACTCACTTTCGTGCAAGATGATTACTGCTTGTATAGTGCACAGGCTTTTTTCCAGTGTGATTTGATGCAGGCATTCTGCATAAATCAAATTTTTATTATTTGCCTTAAGCCCTCCACAGTAATTACTCTGCATGTTTACTGCAGGTGCAGCAGCACTGATTATATAGACACTGAGCATATAAACTTTTGTTTCATTTAATCAATTCCTGTGCTCCTGGAAAAGAAACATTGTGTGGACTGTAATAGACTTCCTCTTGTACTAAGTAGGATCTCTTAAAAGTGCAACACATTGTCTGATGACACCACTAGAGAGACAGGATATTCCATTATTAAATTATTCTACAAATCACCATTTTTTTTAAATCAGAAATTTCTTTATTATGATATATCATAATTCTATAAAAACAGGTTTTTTTCTTAGCTTAGAATACTTTGTGTTTTTTGGGTACAATGCAGGTCAGTGATCCAGAAGAAGCATTAGAAAAACTAGAAGAACAATTGGGATTTTCATTAAAAGGTTTTATTCCCAACACTCGTTCAGTGAGGAAAACAATGGAAATTCCATTAGATTCTTTGAAGAAGTATCTGGAAAAATGTTTTGGTGAAACCTCAGGTATTTAAATGATACAATATTATAAATATATTTATTCCAGATTGTAAGAAGTCCCCTAGTTCAAATCTGAAAAAATAATTTATAGTGTTCTAATAATCAGTGCTCAATAGTTCTTTATCTTATAGAAACCTTGTCATCCGTCTTCAGTATTGCATTACCTAATAAATATATTTTAAAGTATCTTCATTTTTTTTCAAAATGTTCTATTTAGTCATAGCAATTTTTACATAATTTAATTATTAGTAGGGACATTAGATAACTTGGCTTCTACTTTTTGTTTACTTGTTTACAAATGTATGGCTGCCTTTGTACACAAATATTCTATTGGCCTTTTTTCTCCTGGCCTATGGCCTAACAACCGTCAGCTTCCCTGTGGCTGTGGAACTCACATCCACAGGATCTCCCGCTTTCTTTTCTATCCTCTCAATTATTAAATATTTTCTCACGTCTCACCTCTTTAAAGAGGCTTACTAATCACTCATTTAAAACACCCCTAACAAGGTCACTGATCCTAATTCAACGCACAATCCATCATCTCTATCACTTTATCTGACTCCTCCCATTTCCTCTAGTACAGATTATAAACTTGCCAGGCTTTCTCTACTTTAGGACTATTTGAGTTATTTTAATGAATATAATATAGTCAAGACTACATGAAAGGCTACAGACTAAAATAATTGTTTGTAACCTTTTGCAGACACACTAATTGTCCGTCAGTTCAGTCATGGGCAGTCAAACCCCACTTATTATGTGAAATGGAATGACAAGCAAATGGTACTTCGCAAGAAACCACCAGGAAAACTACTGCCTTCAGCTCATGCTGTGGAAAGAGAATACAGGTGAGTGATATATAAAAGAAGATATTGTTCAGTCACATGTTTAATGAAGTTGAACATGAAGCATGTGTTTTGAAAGTACAAAGTGGTACAAATGTCAGAATGACATTTTCTCAACTCAATCTTTTCTTACTCAACAGCAATGGTTAAATTGCTTATAAGGGTCTTGTTTGCAACTTTGTTTGTTGAATTCCAGACCCTCGTATGTTTGCAGAAAGTAAAGTCAATGTCATAAGACCTTAGTTATTGCATAACCAAATACGAATGGGCAAGGCGTATTAGTTAATAAATACATAATTTTCTTTTTCAAATAAACAGAAATACAAATTGAACACAGAAGGGCTAAACAGACTATTTCCTCATTCAATAGTCTGATCTAGTATTATGTATCCATGTCATCATGAATCTGTACACAGAAACAAAATGGCCGCTTAAAACGAGAATTCTCCAGTTGTCTCTTGCCTTGCAACAACTTACTACTGTTCAATATCACAGAGGTTCATGTGTCAGGCCAAAGGTAGAAAATCTACAAACCTAGCTGTACAGATCATCTGCACAAAAGCTCTCCTGCTATTTTTCAAAAGAGACTAGGACTGTACTAGAACCACCAGGGACTCCCCTCCTGAGATATAGTAGATAACTGCAGATGCCAATGATGGTAAGCAAGATATGTCTAAATATTCTTATGTGGTATTTTATTCTCTATTTAGAATAATGAAAGCACTTGGTGAAGCTGGTGTTCCTGTACCCAAGGTGTTCAACCTTTGTGAAGATTCAAGGTAAGAACGTTTTGACCCACATTATTTTATGTGCTGGTAAAATAATCGTTGTGTACTAAAGGAAAATACCAATCCTGTAAATCTTCAGAATGCTACAGAAGTACACTTTTCTTTGTTTTTCCATTAGTGTAATCGGCACTCCTTTCTATCTCATGGAGTATTATTTTGGACGTATCTTTAAAGATCCTGCCTTACCTGAATTTGAATCAAGAGAGCGGCAAGCCATATATGCTGCCATGAACCAAGTCCTTTGTAAAATCCACAGTGTGGACATTAATGCAGCTGGACTGGAGGATTATGGGAAACATGGTAATATATGTTTTATCTTTAATTGGGAAATACAAAATGTGTATATTAGGGATTAATGTACAAACATGAGACCTCAAACAGATGTTTCACGAAGTTCTAGAACAAGGGCTTTCTTGATCTGGAAATTATTACATGATAAGAAAGATATTAGGGGGATATTCACTTTTTTTTTTGTCTGTTATGAATTAGATGCTTATATTCAACGACAAGTGAAAATGTGGACCAAGCAATATAGAGCTAGTGAGACCCAAAGCATCCCTGACATGGAAAGGCTCATTGAATGGCTTCCACAGCATCTCCCTAAAAACCAGAAGACTACAGTTGTACATGGAGACTTCAGGTAATATTACTAATACTGAAACTGCCTTTATGAAGGAGGAATTCTGATATGTACTTTTTTAAGCATAATTGCAGATCACTTATAATGGTCTCTATTCACTGACTTGACTTGTCACTTATGGCTGTTTTTTAACTCAAACCTTTTCTATTGCAGTCTAAGGTATTCACTGACCAGAGTTAAATTGATCAGAGCCCAATGTTTACAATTAATGAATGCATATTGAATTCTTAACCAGGCTAACTAGTGACAACAATCATATCTGCATGTGTCTGTCCATGGTATAGATAGGAAAGTCTGAGGGGAATCATTGCATACCTCCCAGCCTTTTCCACTGGAAATGGGGGGTGTCTGGCTTGGAAGGAGGAATGTCAGCACTAAGGCTCATTCACAGTTTGAGTGACAGCTGTACTGCTTAAAGCAGGACACTTGTGAGATATGTATCTCCTCAGCCATTTTCCCTCCTAAAATCCTCTTTAGGAGGTTTCCTATGCAAGCATTTTCTTTATCCCAGGAACACATTTTTCCTCAACCATAGCAATCTCCCTATCTGTGAAATTAGGGTAATTTGGCGGTTTGGGTGTTTATTGTAAAACTTTAATGATTTGGTTTTCTTTTATGAATTGTAATCTAGATTGGATAACTTAATCTTTCATCCTGAGAAACTGGAAGTGATTAGTGTTTTAGATTGGGAATTATCTACACTGGGAGATCCTATTTCAGATGTGGCTTATAGCTGCCTGGCCCACTATCTGCCACCTGACCTACCAATTCAAAAAGGTATGCATGTGATTATTAAAAAAGTTTTTACATAACCACTGCGTTAATCTAATATTTAAAAAAATTATACATTAATCTGATATTTTCATTGTATGTGAGTGTAGGTACCAATCTATCTTCATCGATATCAACCACTATAGCGCTCTGAGGACAAACTGTGTCCAGTGTATGCCACATTTCCTAAGCCGCACTAGTATATATTTAGTGCTATTGACGGCTATAAATGAAAGCGTATTGGCAAACTGTCAATTTTCAGTAATTAAGTGCAGGGTGCTCTTGTGGCACGAGAAGTAGTCTGATGTGGGAATCTAATTCACATATAGACCCTTTAATATATGGTGGTGTGTCTACTTCATATATACAGTAATCACAATGACTTTAATCTTGCACGCTTTATGATTGTATACACAGTGTGCCATCTAGTGGCTGTTTTTCACCATTTCAGTCTCCGGTCTAAATGCATTTGATTGCCTTTCATGTATGAAAGTTTTTTAAGCAATATATTAATAAAAGTAATTTTTTTTTGTATACAAATATAATTAGGGACGGATGTTCCTATCTGTTATAACCATTTAACTGAGTGTTATTGTGTCAGAAATATTTGTTTTGTAACTTGAATTACTTGCATTGAACTGTCCTTGATAATATCCCTTTTCATCTCTACAAATATACAGTTTTATGATTGGTTAACATTCCACAGTAGCATACAGTCTCTTCTATTCATTTTTTTCCAGTGTAATATTTGAATTCAAATTACTATGTTTTTATTTTAGGCTTAAAACTCTGTAACCTGAAAGAGCTTGGAATTCCCACCGCAGAGGAGTATTTTAAACAGTATTGTAAGAACATGGAAATCCCTCAGATCTCAAATTGGAATTTTTATATGGCCTTCTCCTTTTTCAGAATAGCTGCAATCCTGCAAGGGGTATACAAGCGTTCACTCACAGGTACTATATATTGTTGGGCTATTAAAGTTCTTAAAAGGACTGTCTAGTCCCCAAACTCTCTTTGGTGCAACTTGAAGACAACTGCTTGTATAGTGCACAGACCTTTTTCCAGTTTAATGAACATCTAGTGATGTCATCAGACAATGTGCTGTACTGTTAAGGGATCCTACTGTGTACAGGAGGACGTCTATTACAGTCCACACAATGTATTCTATTCCAGCAGCACAGGAAGTGGTTAAATGAAACAACACTTTATATCTTCTAACGCAGAGAGAGACCCTTGTTTCTGCATGGGATCATGGAAAAGTTAACACTTCCTCTACTGATCCCTATTTTTCCAACTCAGCTACATTGGCCTAAAGTTTGAAATTGACATCTCGATTCGCTGCAAGGCTCTCTTTCTTGAGTAGTCCCTTTAGACAGAGGTGCTTCTTCACAAAAGAGGTTCACATCTCCAAAGTGTGCCAAACAAGCAAATATATGAGCACTGATAATAGTTTTCTATTTTGTCTGCATCTCAATAAATAATTTACATTTTAATATGGATTTAAAAACAATTTGTAAATCCTATTTCTGTTTGGGGATCCTAAGCATACTGTATAAAAACACTGAATGTTTTAGATGTGAATAACATGCTATGTATCTCCCTGCTAGGGCAGGCAAGTTCTGCAAATGCAGAAGCTGGAGGAAAACTGGCTAAATTCATGGCCAGCATTGCTTGGGATTTTGCCACAAAGGAAGGATTCCGGGTATTTCAGTCTCATCCAGGAGCCAATATTGAAAGTTCTACAAAAAGACCTTACAGTACCATGTGCAGAACCGTTCCACTAACATGTTCAAAACCCAAAATGGATGTCACCCCTTCTAATGCTGCACTACATTCTGCCTCAAGAGGTATTCTGATTATTTCTCCAGATGGGCTTTCTGGGGAGGCCCAGAATCTCTACCATAAATTGAAGAAGTTCATTGAAGTTCATATTTACCCTGCTGAACAAGAACTGAGAAGTTATCAGTTTTCAGAGAACAGATGGACGCCACACCCACTTTCGGAGGAGCTCAAGGTATAAGCACAACTAAGTGATGCGTTTGTGTTTAATACTGTTTGATATCAATACTAACACATTGTTTTTGTCCTAAATCTGTGTCCAACAACGTAAACATTCTTGCACTGCAGCCTTTTAACCCCTTAAGGACCAGGCACTTTCTGGGCCAATGACCAGAGTGATTTTTCAATTTTTGATATGTGGTTGTTGAAACGGAATTTTCCTCTCTGTCATTTAACGCACCCATACACCCAAGTTGTATTTTGTTTTTTTAAAGGGCAGTTAGAGCTTTCTTTTGATACCCTATACATAAAAATAATCTACAATTTAGTATTAAAAAATAATTTCTTTTTATTTTTCCCCATTATTTTCCCAATAATAATCTACACAACTAGTACAACACAAACCCATTTATCCAAACTAATTAACTAACTAATAAAAAATAAAAATATAGGTTCCCAATCCTCCCCCCCACCCCTTTGCTGTCCGTGAAATCTTTGCTCTTCCAGTCTTAGGTGGTGACCTCTTGTTCTTTGTACATTTCTGTTAATGAACAGGTCACTGGAGAGCTTTATATTGGCCCTGCACATATTTATATAATGTTATCACATCCCCTCTGAGATGCCTTTTTTTCTAGTGTATATAAATGCAGTTTGTTTAGTCTCTTCATAAGTAAGATCCTCCAATCCCCTTATTAATGTTGTAGCCCTCCTTTGCACTTTTTCTAGTTCCATAATATCCTTTTTAAGGACTGGTGCCCAGAATTGTACTGCATATTCAAGGTGAGGTCTTAACATTGACTTGTAAAGAGGCAAGATAATATTGTCCTCCCATGAATATGTACCTTGTTTTATACGTGCCAATATCTTATTGGCCCTTGCAGATGCTGACTGGCCTTGAGCACTGTTGCCAAGTCTGTTACTTACAATTATTCCTAAATCCTTTTCCTTAGTAGTTTTTCCCAGGGAAATACCATTTAAAGTATATGTTGCTTTGTTATTATTTTTCCCATAATGCATACCTCTACATTTGTCTAAATTTAACCTCATTTGTCACTTTGTCCCCCACTCTGTCCAAATCTTCCTGTAAAGAAAAAACAATATTAGTCTGTTTTACCTTACCTAATTTAGTGTCATCAGTAGAGTTGAGCAGACACCTGGAGGTTCGGCGGGTTCGGTTGAACTTCTGAAAAAAGTTCGGGGTCGAACTTGACCCCGAACCCGAACCCCATTGAAGTCAATGGGGACACAGACTTTTGCCCACTAAAATGCCTCTAAAAAAGTCCTGGAAAGGGCTAGAGGGCTGCAAAAGGAAGTAAAATGTGGGTAAGAGTAGGACAAGTGCACTGCAAACAAATATGGATAGGGAAATAACTTCTAATAACATAAAATACATACAAATTAAAAATACAGCTGAGCCATAAAATAGCACTAGATGGAATCTTTGATTTTAGCTTTGGAAGAACATAAATCTAAGGCATGGCTGCCAGGAGGATGAACAGAATTATCCATTTGAGAGAGGGTTGGAGTGCAGGCTATTCTTTTTCAGTTTATACTAAGTGACCCATAGGTTGAGGAGGCGGTGATCCTGGCAGTGTAGGTGGAAGCGGCGCTGGAGGAAGAGGAGGTAGCCAGAATTTTTTAAAGTGCGCTGTAAGCTCAGTATTTGACGGTTCTATTTGACTCTCAGATATGAAGTGCCCCGCAAGACGCAAATGTACTATTTACCACCCAAAACTATTAGCATTTTTCGTGGGGAAACGACAAAGTCTCCACTCCAATATCTCACTCACAGACTTCCAGGGAGGATTTGCACTTCATAATCATATAATCTTCAGTGGGCACGTGATGTTGGCATCCTCTGTGAGTTATAGCTCAAAAGGTACAACAATAAGCAGTCGATTAGTATAAAGAGTATCACAATATTTAATAGAAGAACAATAACAGTTTACACTGGAGGTTTTCTTTATCCTGTGGGATGAGCGCCACAATCACCGACCATTATGATGTCCTCGAGAATGTAGCTGATTAAAAGACTAACAAATATTAAAACTTACAATTAAGTAAAATAACAAAAATGTCCAAAAGTTCAAATAAAAGCAGGTAGAGTCCAGTCCGCTATGCTTTCGCCTGAGGGCTTCAACTTGGCGTCTGGACTCCCTGCGTTGTGGTTTCGAAACCACAATGCAGGGAGTCCAGACGCCATTGTGCTGAAAGATCAGGTTGTGTTAAGGCCATGGACAGACCAGGTAATATATATTAATAAAACATAATACTTTGGTTGCACATGTACCAGCTGGTATAGAGGTGTATACAACAGGGCTTGACAAATTTAATTTGATTCTAGGAGCCAGCAAAAAAATTTAGGAGCCAGACAATCACGCAAACATACACGCAATTCATAAACACACACACACACACCAACCCACTTTACATATAAACCACACACACACCAACCCACTTCACATATACACCACACACACACCCACCAACCCACTTCACATATACACCACACACACCCACCAACCCACTTCACATATACACCACACACACCCACCAACCCACTTCACATATACACCACACACACCCACCAACCCACTTCACATACACACCACACACACCCACCAACCCACTTCACATATACACCACACACACCCACCAACCCACTTCACATATACACCACACACACCCACCAACCCACTTCACATATACACCACACCCACCCACCAACCCACTTTACATATAAACCACACACACACACCAACCTACTTCACATATACACCACACACACACCCACCAACCCACTTCACATATACACCACACACACACACACACCAACCAACCCACTTCACATATACACCACACACACACCCACCAACCCACTTCACATGTACACCGCACACACACCCACCAACCCACTTCACATATACACCACACACACCCACCAACCCACTTCACATATACACCACACACACCCACCAACCCACTTCACATATACACCAACCCACTTCACATATACACCACACACACCCACCAACCCACTTCACATATACACCACACACACCCACCAACCCACTTCACATATACACCACACACACCCACCAACCCACTTCACATATACACCACACACACACCAACCCACTTCACATATACAACACACACACCCACCAACCCACTTCACATATACACCACACACACACCAACCCACTTCACATATACACCACACACACACCAACCCACTTCACATATACACACACACACACACACACCAACCCACTTAAAACACACACACACACACACACACACACACACACACACACACACTTAAAACACACACACACCAACACACTTCACATATACACCCCTCCCCACTTCACATATACACCTCACACATACACAAGTTTTTTCTTCCCTTTCTTAACTTCTGACTGTTGGATGTCGTCACGTGACAACCCAGCACTTAGCCGAAAGCGCAATGAAGATCGGCTGCAGCACGAATGTTCCCCCTCCCTGCTGAATTACCTCATTGCAGGGGAGGGGGAACATTCGTGCTGCAGCCGATCCTCATTACTCTTTCGGCTGAGTGCTGGGTTGTCAAGACACGACACTCGGCACTCACACACACATTGTGCGAGGGGGCGGAGCTTGCTGTCTGTGCAATCCGCACAGACTTCCCTCCTCGCACTGCAAAAAAAGAACAAACGGATAGCAGCAGCAGCAAGGGGAACATGAGGGTAACGGCACCCGGGTGCCAGGCTTAACATGGCGACCTGGCGCCCGGTGTTTGTCGAGCCCTGATATACAACATACATAGGATCCATATTGAGCTCCAGTTTTAACATGTTTGTGTTTTCTCAGTGAGGCTAGAAGTGACTCTATCTTTTCCTATTACTATGTTTTTCTTTCAATTCATTTCAATAATCATTTTACAAAATGTTCATCGGCACTCCGGTCACAGAATAAAGTTTACAACTTGATAAAAACAAATTCTGTTTATTCAGATACACAGTCTCAGTAGATAATATTAATTTATTACCAACACCAAGCCACAGGTCAGTCAGAGGAAACTCCACATGTGCATTCCCAAAGACAAAAGCTTTACGCATTTCAGGCACTCGTGTGCTTTTTCAAAAGCTTTCAGAATGTGCGAAACGCATAAGCATGTACATGTGGAGTTTCTTTGGCTTGGTGTTGGTAATACATTAATATTATCTACTTGGACTATGGACCTGAATAAACAGAATTTGTTTTCATCAAGGTTTCAGCTTCATTTTGATGAACATTTTGTGTATATGTCAAGTAGATGCAAGGTTAATCCTTTTCCCTTTGAGCTCCAGGTAAGAAACCACTGATCCTGTACTTTCCAGCATTTCTTTATTGATTTCAATAATCATTTTTATGGAGTGTCGTTGACCAGTGTTTTTAGCATTCTTTTATAAGGGAACTAATTCTCGTTATTTGTATGTCTTTTCACAGGAAAAGGCAAAGGCACAAGGATTATGGAACCTATTCCTGCCTTTGGAAAGTGATCCAGAGGGCAAATATGGTGCCAAGCTTACGAACATGGAATATGCTCATCTCTGTGAACTTATGGGAACCTCCCTCTATGCCCCAGAGGTGTGAAAACAGCAAATACAGTTATTTTATTACAGATCACAAGGAATTACCATTTTTTTCATATGCACATGAAAATATTAAATTTAATGTAAATCGAATATTTGGAAATATTGGAAAGAATGTATGTACATAGGCCCTTTCCTTAGAAACGTAATTTCTATAGCTCTATCTATTTCAGATCTTTAACTGTTCGGCTCCAGATACAGGAAACATGGAAGTGCTCGTTCGATATGGAACTAAAGAGCAAAAAGAACATTGGCTGGAACCTCTACTGAAAGGAGAGATTAGATCCTGCTTTGCCATGACTGAGCCAAAGGTAATAATAATACAATCATTATTTTCTGTGAAACTCAAAGCATTTGACACGTATAAATCATTTAGTCCTCTTAGTCAGATGAACTAACTGAATGTCTGATAAAAGAGGTGGATCTTGAGTCTTTTTTTAAATTTCTGCAATAACGGAATTTATTGAAAGGTACTAGATAGATAGTCGAATGTCAAGGGTCATTTCAGCTGGAACATTGACTCTTTGTAGCTTTGAATGTCAGAAAACCAATTTTAAAATATACTCTCCAGAATAGATGTTTGGGATCCAGTCAGGAGCACATAAATTCATGAATTGCCATATCGTCCAGTGGAATTAACTTGCCAAAAAATACAAATAATGTATCTTATTGAGCCTGAATATATCTATCAAGGAATGGACATTTAGGTTCAGATGAAGGAAGATCTGACCCGAGATTCTAAACAACATGTCTGCCATTTTTTCGCATTGAGGATGTGGTGATGGCATGGAACATCCTCCATTAAAATAAGTGGTCAAAGCGATCAGGGATCATGCAAAATCCCATGGAGTGATTGCGGTAACCCGTGAAAATAACATTGCACCCACTTATCCCAACTAATAAAAAGAAATGTATAAACTCCCAAACAAAAACAAAACAAATCTGATCTGTAAAACATACTGATTAGATCCATCAGATCTACAGCATGGGATGCAGGGGTTAACTTTAGATAAATTAATATACTAAAATAAAATATATATATAAACTTAAAAATTGGAAAAGAATAATAATGTGAAACAAAATGACTGGCATAAAGTAGGAAGTAAAATGATCACCGTAACAAACTGCAATCCTCAAGGGATAGGAAGGGTCAGCTTTAAAAAAAAAAAAACAGTCTGTCACTCTATGTATATCACAATAAGTATGTGAAATACAAAGCTTGAATTGGGGGCAAAGCCAATGTTTAAAAACATTGACTTTCAAAAGCAACAGCCATAGATAAGAGTGTAATCATTCAGAGGAGCAGGTTAAATAGATGATTACTTATGTATCTCCAAGCAGGGTGTTTGTATCAGATCCCAGATGATACTTGTAAACCAGGTAGGTATTTTTATTGTTGACGTCAACAACGAGCGCCGGGTTACTGCATGACGAGTTAACTCGTCACAAAGAGGTGAAACGTCTTGATAAATTCATATGATTAGGTTAAGTAATGTAGAATAAGAACAAAGTATTTAGTATTAATAGTGTAATATATAGTCCTAAGTCATTTATTAATGTTAACATAACATTAACAAATTGAATGTAAAAGAAATGCTGCATCCAAGTTTGCTGGAATATCATTCTTTGTGTTTTATGTCCAAGGTGGCATCTTCAGATGCGACCAACATTGAATCTTCAATCCAAGAAGATAAAGACATGTTTATTATAAATGGCCATAAGTGGTGGACATCAGGTAGGAGTTTTGTAACCGTATATTGAACTTATCTTATAACCTTTCACTGTATGTTCGTTTACATTATAAATGATCTATATTAGTTATCTGAGTATTTGTTTTGTGCTGATCTGTGAAATAAATATTATTTTTATCCATCAATATAAACGGCTTTCTTTTATGCCATTTATGCTCTAGTATGACCCTGTTTCTAGGTGCTCTAGATCCACGTTGTAAATTATGCATCTTTATGGGAAAGACCAATCCTGATGCCCCTCGTCATAAACAACAGTCAATGATCCTGGTTCCAATGGACAGTCCAGGGATAACTATATTAAGGCCACTCACGGTCTATGGTTTGGAGGATGCTCCAGGTGAGTGCACACATTATTTAATAAAATGGGCACCATCATTATTACTGTTTGGTTTAACTAATCGGGTAATAAATAGAAAGGGAAGCACGATAAAGCCATTAAACAATTATTAATTATCATAAATATTAAGTGGTGAAGCTGAAGTGACTCACAAAACCTTAAAGCCACCTGTTGTAGATGAAGACACCTGTCTTTGAAAGAAATAGCCAGTTACACCCAACACGTTTCAAATCAAGGTCATGTACTGATTAGTTTTATTTTAGAATAAAATTGAAATTCAAATAATGATCACTATCCATCAAAATATACAAAGGATAATAAACTAATGGAAGCTCCTATCTATTACAGCAATTAAAGTGACATAAAGCAAGTTCCAGAACTTTTTAATTTATAATTTTTTTAACTTTTTTAAATGTACTCTTACAAAGAATTTAATAGCTAACAATGCATGTAAAGTTATTTCACAATCTAGTGGCCAAAGAGCATACGAGTATAAATAGATTAAAGTAACCAAGTTATATTATCTCAGTTGTATATAAAACCACGAGAAACTGTTACTCTATTATCCAGAAAATAGATACCGTATTTGCTCGATACGTCATAGAAGTCCCGGCGGTCGTGCTCATCGCGCAGACATCCCCCGGCTGTTAGCGAGGGGGATCCAGGGACCTGGATCCAAGTCTTATAATCTGACCTCAATTTGAGGTCAGATTATAAGACGACCTCGAATGTAAGAATGTATTTTTCAGAGACGAGGGGTATTTTTTGCTCTGAAAAAAACCTTGTCTTATATTCGAGCAAATACGGTATATGTCCTTCAAATACGATTAGTTGAGTTGATTGATACTTTATGCACTCCACTAAAACAATTACTTAACCCTTCAAGTATCTTATTCTGAGAGGCAGTTATGTGTTATATGTCTGTCTGGGCAACAACAATCCCATAAAGTGGAGCACCATTGTCCAAAAAACTATGCTCCCAAATGCTATATACTTTAGCAGGATGTTAATCTCATAGGTGTTTTACAGTCATAGTTAGATATTACTTGCCTTGTATCAGACCTGTGATAATACTGATCTAGTTATTGCTGTATCCCTCTAACAGCAGGACATGGAGAAATCCTATTTGACAATGTGTGTGTCCCTAAGGAAAATATATTGCTTGGAAGCGGCAGAGGCTTTGAAATTGCCCAGGGCAGACTTGGTCCAGGAAGGATTCATCACTGCATGAGGCTTATTGGGAATGCAGAGAGATCCTTAAGTCTCATGAAGCAGCGGGTGAGTGCTGTATTAAGTTATTTTCTTACATAGAAATGAAATGCTTAACGCTAGAAGGACTCTGTAATGCAAATTTGTATGTACGTTAATGCACCGTTACTGCCTTAATTAATTCTTTATATCAATCGCTAAAGCATAGAAACTGTTTTATATAGTGTAAAAACCTTGGATTTGTAAAGCCATTTCTGTTTGTTGAAATGGTCACATTGAGTCACATCTTGCATGTTTGTAGATTTATGTTTCATGCATTTTTACTCATATTGGGCAGTAATCTGATTTAGATTCTTCATAGTGTGATGCATTTTTTTATTTAAATGAAAGTCCCCAGCCCCTCTTACTTTCATTTCTGACCTCTTGGCTTAGTTGTGTCGCCGACACACATGAACCAAGGGGCCGAATGTGGCATCTGAATTGCATTTCTGACTGTGTCAGGAATGCAATCCTGTATGATGCTGAACTGTGTGCGATTGCGGCTTTAACCCCTTGCCACTCAAACAGTGATGCTTTAATGCCTCGAGGTCGAGAAATTAAGCATCACCGAAATCTGGTATCCAGGGCATCCACGATGCTATTCGCAGGCTCCGTATTGGAGAGCAGCATGCTCCTCCAATATGACTGCTGCCCTCTTGTGGGTAGAGCGTACACTTCCGTCGTTCTGACACTGTTGCTAGACTGCCCCTAGAATAAATGAATGTTTAGCATTAGAGTTAGGGTTAAATTTAGGGTTCTGGTTGGGGTCAAAAGGTAATTTTAAGAAAAAAACACTATTTTTGGTTTTTGGCCTATAACTTACAAAAAACATGGGAAAAAATCATATTTCTAAACTCGGGACAAAATGTAGAAACTTTTTAGACGGGGTCTTTTTTAATGATTGTATTTGACCTAAAAAATTATTTACACAAAGTTAGAAAAGGTGTGGGTTTTTTTATTTCACCACATTTTCATCATATTTTATGATTTTTATTTTGTAGTAAACTATAATATATGGTGAATATAATAGTATCTAATTAAATCCCTTCTTCTGGTGATCAAAACAATATATAATTTGTGTGGGTACTGTATGTGAGAAAGAAGAAAATGACAGCTAAACACATACACCCCAGAAGTGTCAAAACAGCCCATGTCACCAAGGGAAAGACAAGGTCAAAAGGTCATGTCACTAAAGGGGTTAAAACAAAAGCAGAATCCATGGGAACTACATTTCACATGATTATGCGGTGGAAAAGCATAAGGTATCTTCCGAATTGCATTGCGGACACAATTGTCAGCAATGCAATTCAGATGTTCTCTTAGCAGCCCATCCTGCTCACCCCCATGATGACCTGTTCTCTGGTTCCCAATGCAAGTCCCAGCAGCGGGTTCACCGCTGTCAGATATGGCCACTTTGAGTTGTGAGCGCCAGTTACATTTACTAGAATTGTGTCATGAGTGACATTGCAAGGTCTCACGGTATTTTGGCAGGGACTTTAACTGCATTTGGATGTATATATATATATCCAAAATAGATTGGTGCTTGTGGACCATGCAGGCATATATATATAAATATATACGTTCTGTCTGTCCAAGCAGCAGGTGCATTCACAGCCGCCAGCTCAGAGCACTGAACCAATCACAGTAATCTTATGCCACCCGTGATCAAGCCAATGGAAAGTTAAGAGGTTAAAGAGTACATATATAGGATTACAAGATAATCTATTAACAATGATTTAACAGTATCCATACAGTTTATGTTTGTTTTACATAAGCCAAAATATTAATTTTGAACCATGTTCTTAAGAATCTGTTCCCAGTACAACCTGGCAACAAACAAACCTTTGGGTGATCTGCCTCATCCACCTCTTGACCTTTGTTTCCCTGTCTCTTTTTATTCTTTGACCCTAATAGATTAATCCAGACTTGAAAAGGTCTCAGTACTAAACTGGGTCGTTTTTTTTTATTGCATTTCACGTTTCCCTTAACACATTTGTTATGTTATATTATAACACAGTTGATGTAAGTTTAAAAGCTATTAATAAATGTTATTGCTAATTGTAATAACTATAGTGAATTAAATGGTACAAGTCAAAATTCTCTCTGTATGCTTAATGCAACACCACACATTTTTATATATTGTATGTATTGTAAAATATGTATATCATGCATGGAGCAGTTAACCATTGTTCTCAAACCTAATTTAGATCAATGCCTGTTTTATAAATATTAATTTCACAGGTAAAATCAAGAATAGCGTTTGGCAAGCCATTGGCAGAACAAGGAACCATTTTAGCAGACATTGCTAAATCCAGAGCAGAAATTGATCAGGCCAGATTGCTGGTACTAAAAGCTGCCCATCTTATGGATACAGTAGGCAATAAGGTAAATGCTAATGTGAACATATATTTTTTAAATTAAGCATTTTCAATTTGATAAGCATTTTGCGAGCTGGAAAGGAAGCTCTTTCATTAGTTTTTTTTTCTCCTGTTGGAGACTTCCTGCCAGAATGTACCAGAATTGTATAAATTTGTTTATTGTTATTCAATAATTATTATTTTTAAATCAAACTGGTGAAAATTTTACTGAAATCACTTAGAGCTCAGAATGAAATGCAAATGCTTATTTTACTCAATTCCTACACAATGTAATACATTTACCTTCTTTTAACTTCCCATGTCCCAGCCCTGCATTTCATGACATAACTTAAAAGTTTTGCACAGTGCTATGGACATTGCCAATAGGATGGCAAGGGGAAAAAAAACACTTGGACATAAAATGCGCAAACACTCAAACTGCCATACAAAAGCCCTATTTTGTGCTGCAGCTCCACAGAACATTTAGGCATGCTAATTCTTAATTGTAGAATATTGTAATTGTAATGGCAGTGGTTCACTAGCATATTGCCATGTTATTGTGGTATCAGTTTTATTAGTAGAGTTGTGTGCATACACATCAACTCCCTAGTAGCTGCATTACCTATGACTATTTGTAACTTCTGTTTCATACAGGAAGCTGCTTTAGAAATTGCTTTAATAAAGATGGTTGCCCCAACGATGGCCCAAAATGTGGTTGACCGAGCTATCCAGGTAAGGAAAGTGTGAGAGTTTGTGTGCAGCTCATAAATCTTCATACCTCTGTCAATCTCTTATTTGTAGTGGTTATTTCATCTATCATAATGTTAGGGACCAGGAAGCAGACAGAGACAATAAGTAAGATGCAAAACACTGTTATCAATAATAAATAGAAAAATGGTAAAAATAGTCCATAAGAAAAATCCAGGGGGTAAGCCGGGGTCAGGAACTAAAGTGGGCAATCAGACAAGCTAAAATCATGAGAACGGAGATAAGTGGAGTCAGGAACAAAGCCAGGAAATGCACTTGGAAGCCAGAAACACCGCAAGGGAGTTACTGAAACTAGCTGCTTAAATACGTGTACTGATTAGCGAAGGGGCTTGCTAATAGCAACCAGGTGATTAACCATGGCAACAATAGTTGAAAAGAGCTGGTCATTAACAACAGCTGAAACTCTGACTGTGAAGGGGAAAAAAAGGTTTCTTTTAAAACAGCAGGGAAAACTTGACACATAATTTTTGATACTGGGTAAATGTAACAGATACACCATGCATGCAGTTATGTGAACCTCCAGAAAATGTAGCCACACCAGGTTATTTTTATATTTTGTGCTTTTAAAGGGACTGTATCACAGTTTTGGTGACACAGTCAGTATTTAAAATTTCTGTCATATATCTCTAAAGTCTCTTTTCCTTTTACTTCTTTGGTGCTATTATGTTTGATACATTTATACTATTATCAGACAATAGACACTGAGAAATATATCTTGATATTAAAAGAACCAATTTATGTGAAGGCCGCAGAACAATAGGAATCAAGGTGGGAATACACTTTATTATGGGAAGAGTAAATAGATACTGGCCATCCTGAGAGGGCTCTGTGTGAGAAAGATACACTCCAGAGATATTACACCCAGTAATATCATATTCAGATATAGATATATGGGGATTTGTGTGTGTATATGTGTGTGTATATATAAGTAAGTAAGTATAGATATGTTGTGTATGTGTTGGGGTATATGTTGTCGGATATTAATAAGAATATGAGTTATTAATTATGAATCATTAAACATATATGAAAATTGATGATTCATATCTATGGGTCCGACTAAAAATACCCATATAAAGAATTTGTTATGTATATAGAGAGTTTGGATGACGTTTTTACAAAAGTAAATACAATGCAACAATTATTATTAATAAAATAATAATGAATTTATTGAATATAAAATAAAGATCAAATGATGAGCAAAATAGTGTAACAACAAAATACAATATCAATAGATGTTAATCATAATTCACATGTATGACATAACAGAGGTGAATAACATAAAACATGAATTATGCAGTTTTGTAGCTGTATCAAAATGCATGTAGTATAAGTTACTATGCAGATACATTTCTGACCATAAGATGGCCATGCATTTTATTTAGATACAACCACACCTACATTCATAATGATTAGTAGTTAAAATAGTTAATGATAGTACACCATAATTATCACTCTGCTTAGGTAAGGTAATATTATTAAATCAAATAACTACTAAAGGTGGCTATTTCTTAATCTGCCCGGTAAATGACAATGTATGTATTCTAGCTTAGACTTTGAGAATAAGAATTTTAGATAATCTCTGGAGATTAGATATTACATATTTGGGTAAATAGCTAGACTATAAGAACTTCTTGGTAATATCTATATGATATCCCTCTGGCTTCCTTCTGCAGAAAGGATGACCGATAAACACCAGGCTAAAACATAAAGATCCCAGAAATTGTGGGATTTAAGTTTAATTTACCCAAATATTTTTTTTTTTTTTTTTTATCTTTTGTCAATTATCAAATACAAAAAAGAATCACACAGACCAAAGAAAAAATGGTAGTCGCAATAACAATAATTCATGCATTATTTCCCTCCCTTTTCAGAATTCAACCTTAAGTCTTCCTATTAGTTCTTCTAATCAATACATATCAGACAGGAATAACCACCTTCTTGAAAACAAGAGTTCCCTTATAATGTTACATCATTCTTACAGATAGGGAAGGGTAAAAAAAAAAAATTATGCTTCACACTTTATAATTCTTATAACCAGAATTCATTATACGTTTGTAGAGTGCGAATAGTGTAGACTACCTCTCAGGAGTATGTCCGAGTCTCAATCTTTACAGTCACATATACTTCTATTCATCCATCAATCATACAATCTGTCGCAAACTCATTGGTTAAGATGGTAGTGTGGCTCAGCCAGAAACCGCCGGGAGCAAAAGGGAGAAAAGGAGGGTGTGGGGGGATTTCCCATAGGGGGGTTTCAAGGAGACTAGTTATATGCCTAAAAAAGGCTGTGTTCCTGACAGTCAGTCTCTTGAGTAGAAATAGAGAAATTTACCCAAATATTTATGCTAATTACATCCATAAAAATTTAGATTATGCTAGAAACAAATGAACACATTTATACATTACCGGCAGAGGTCGGTTTGAAGCTGAGACTCCTTCCATTGAAGAATTGAGTGATGGGAGTTACTCCTGGGACTTAGCTCAATACTATGTGTATGGAGATGTCTATTGTTATAGTGAACATGTGCTACTAAAAGCCTCATATTCCTGAGTTCTCCCCAGAAGGAGAGAGACTCAGCCCTATTCTAAAACATTCCCATCTCTCACCCAACTAGTGGCAGCTCTCCCCAAATCAGTCCCCCTAGGTCTTTTCAGGTATCTCAGTTCTCCCCGCTCTCCTTTCTACGCCTCCAGTATCAACTTATCAACCAAACCATATCTCAGATTCACACCCTGTTTCTGTAACTTCTAGCCAATTGAATGGATGGGTTTGTTTAATGTAAATGAGATCATGTCATGATTTATAGCTATACCTGGATTCAGGGGCGTACCTAGAGCATTTGGCACCCGGGGCGGACCCTGCGTGTGGCACCACCCCCATAATAAAAATGTAAGAAAACACCCACAATTTTTTCAATGTTTGAAAATTGTACAATTATAGATACCAGGAATAGTGTGCCATTCAGAGCCCAGTAATATTGTGCCAGTCAGATACCAGTAATATTGTGCCAGTCAGAGCCCAGTAATATTGTGCCAGTCAGATGCCTGTAATAGTGTGCCAGTCAGAACCCAGTAATATTGTGCCAGTCAGATACCAGTAATATTGTGCCAGTCAGATACCAGTAATATTGTGCCAGTCAGATACCAGTAATATTGTGCCAGTCAGAGCCCAGTAATATTGTGCCAGTCAGATGCCTGTAATAGTGTGCCACTCAGAGCCCAGTAATAGTGTGCCAGTCAGAACCCAGTAATATTGTGCCAGCCAGAGCCCAGTAATATAGTGCCAGTCTGTGCCCAGTAATAGTGTGTCTGTCAGTGCCCAGTAATATTGTGCCAGTCAGTGCCCAGTAATATAGTGCCAGCCAAAGACCAGTAATATAGTGCCAGTCAGATACCCAGTAATATAGTGCCAGCCAGAGCCCAGTAATATTGTGCCAGTCACAGTCCAGTAATATTATGCCAGTCACAGTCCAGTAATATTATGCCAGTCAGTGCCCAGTAATATTATGCCAGTCATTGCCCAGTAATATTATGCCAGTCATTGCCCAGTAATATTATGCCAGTCAGATGCCCAGTAATATTATGCCAGTCATTGCCCAGTAATATTATTCCAGTCAGATGCCCAGTAATATTATGCCAGTCATTGCCCAGTAATATTATGCCAGTCAGATGCCCATTAATATTATGCCAGTCAGTGCCCAGTAATATTATGCCAGTCAGTGCCCAGTAATATTATGCCAGTCATTGCCCAGTAATATTATGCCAGTCAGATGCCCAGTAATATTATGGCAGTCAGATGCCCAGTAATATTATGCCAGTCAGATGCCCAGTAATATTATGCCAGTCAGATGCCCAGTAATATTAAGCCAGTCAGAGCCCAGGAATATTGTGCTCGTTTAAACCCACCCTCCTCCCCCCCTTCCCCATCACTTACCGAAGTAGGTCTGTCTGTGGACCCGACGCCTCCTCCGTGCAGTCTTCTCTTCCCTCCTGCACGGAGGAGGGAAACACAGTCGCCGGAAGTGACGTATCGTCACATCCGGTCGCTGTGATTTTTTTTTTTTTTAAACCCGGCACCCGCATCCAGAGGATTCGGCCGCCTGAACACAAAAAAAAAAAAGGTAAGCAGCGCGGGGGGTGCCGGCAGCACCGGTGGCACCCCCCTACTCCGTGGCACCCGGGGCGGGCCGCCCCCCCCTTAGTACACCACTGCATGGATTGTGAGTATAATGTGAGAAAGTGTATATGTTGAAATGTATAGAAGTGTTAATAGAATTTCAAATTAGAGTAAACTTATCAATATTCTTATTCTTATCATTGCACATTAGAGAAAAACATATAATAAAATGTATATCACACTAATAAAACAATAAAAACAATATTCTAATTAATATGTAGGATTAATTATACTTTACATATTTATGAGTGAAGGTGTGATATAATTATATATTTTAATGGGCGATTTGAATCAACTGGGTGTATTTATAAAAACCCTTATTAGATTCTTCAAATTTAAAATCCAAATAATCTCACAGTCTGTGTCTTCAGTTTCTGTCAGTTTGGGTGGGCTAGCAAGCTGAAGAGAAACCCCCCTTCACCTCTTGTATGTATATAGACACAGCTGGGTATGCATGAATACAATGAGATGTGACTTTAGCGTCATAAGCCTTCCACTAACACATGCCACCTTATCTGTTCCGGTGATACTATGAACTTATCAGTAAAATATTTTGTTTCAGATAATAGAGTTAGAGAAAGAGTTTCTTTTATCCTCAGGGACACAGAATCAAATTTAAACACCCAGAAGGTTGTCCAAAAACTGACACAAAATGGAGGCTTCTGGCATCCATCTTGTTATCCTTGGCTTCTGCTTTATTCATATGTACCAGTCTCGAGATTACTGTTCAATACCTCTGCCTATTATGCAATTAATAATATATAATCACTATACATTAGGTTTGAATGCTGTAACCAAATATACGGTAATCTTAGAATACCGTATTTGCTTGAATATAAGACAAGGTTTTTTTCAGAGCAAATGCTCTGAAAAATCCTCCTCGTCTTACATTCGAGGTCTTCTTATAATCTGACCTCAAATTGAGGTCAGACTATAAGACATGGATCCAGGTCCCCAGCAGAGCTGCAGGGGACCTGGATCCCCCTCTCTAACAGCAGGGGATGTCTGCGCGATGAGCGCAGACTCCCCTGCTGCCGCCCGGCACGTCCGCCGGGGCTTCTATGAAGAAGCTGGGTACTTCCGCTTTCGTCACAGAAGTCCCGGCGATCGTGCCGGGCGGCAGCAGGGGAGTCTGTGCTCATCGCTCAGACATCCTCTGCTGTCCCACTAGCCACCAGGGTGAATCGGGCAGCTGGGGGATGTCTGCCCGATACGTGCAGACATCCTCCATGCTGCCCGACACGGCAATCTATTATGACGGACCAGCTGTCCGTCATAATAGACTGCCGTGTCGGGCAGCATGGAGGATGTCTGCACGTATCGTGCAGACATCCCCCGGCTGCCCCCACTAGCCACCAGGGAACGAAACCAGGTAAGGGGGAGGGGGGTGCACAGAGGACACAGACAGACAAGGGTAGGGGGGGGGGAGAAAGAGAGGGGGAGGGGGGAGACACAGACAAGGGGAGGGAGGGGGACAGAGATAAAAGGGGAGGGGGGATAGAGAGAGACAAAGGGAGGGGGAGAGGGGAGGACACAGACAGACAAGGGGGGGAGACACAGACAAGGGGAGGGAGGGGGACAGAGAAAAGGGGAGGGGGGATAGATAGAGACAAGAGAGAAGTTTTTTGGGGGGGAGAGAGACAACACTGGGGGGGAAAGACAGCTGGGGGAGCGGGAGAGAGGCCGCATTGGCACATAAAAGCAAATAAAAACAAGAAATGCATTTGTATAATATCAATTTTTTATTAAATATTAAAAAGCAATTTACATATATACAAGTTAAACTTTTTTCCTATAGGGTAGTCTTATAATCAGGCTTTTAGTTTTTTTCCTAAAGGAATGTACAAATTTGGGGGGGTCGTCTTATAATCAGGGTCGTCTTATAATCGAGCAAATACGGTAATATCTTCTTCACATGTATAGTATTAGAAATGCTCAGATATTAACCTGATTATCATAATTTTAAATAGAGTAATTCAGGAGTGTGTTTATAATTGTTTTATTTCAAATCAAAATTTATCACAAAGTTATTTAAATATATGTGTTCAAATATATGATTATGAATAGGTACAAATTCATGAATCAGTTTATATGTTAAGTTTTGGGCATTTCTAATGTTATGGAATTTAACTTATAGACTGAAATCTTAGAGGGCATATATATATTTATATAAGTGTAAATTTATATATTCAGGGGTTTCAGGGGTTAGTGTTTAGATGTGAAAATTGGGATAACAAAAGGATAGTGTTTCATAACAATTGTGTATTCCTGTTTGTTATTCTTCCAAACATGTATTTATGTTTTTCAGTCATTTGGAGCTGCAGGTCTCAGCAACGACTTCCCATTGGCTCAGTTTCATGCTTGGGCACGGGCCCTGCGTCTTGCCGACGGACCTGATGAAGTTCACAGAATGGCAGTAGCTAAAATGGAACTGAAACATTAGGATTTCTCCTTCGTTCGGCAAGAGTGTGTTGTGTGTATGTGCCTTATTGGTCATTCGCAGCCTAGTTATTAAAACAATCAAGTGTGTTTTTCTACCAAAGAAAATGAAGTTCAGATTATCAATAAATGTACCAGTGCCTGGGATGTTATCAGTAACTCATGTATAGGATTTCTGGGTGTGATCTCTCATAATTAGCAAGACAGTTTGGTCTAATAATATATAGAAGGTTTTTTTTATTTTTATAAAGGTGAATTGTTTCGCACAACCACTAAGAAAACCTATGCACTTTTCCACTTCTAGAACATAGTTATCCAGACAGATAATTATGCTGTGACTGGCACAACATAGCTCCCATTAGTTTATTGTTAGGCACAGTGGTGTAACTTGGTGTTGTGCTGCCTAAATTCAGACACCCCCACCACCCAAGTTGCAATCAGGAGCACCCAGGATTTAGCCACAGCACTAATTTTCCCAGGGACTAAAGCAATAGATCAACCTACTTGTCTCTAGTGACAAGCTGTTTGTCCTGATACAAACTGTATTTAAATAAGGTCTTTATTGATAGCAACTTATGAGACAGAGATAACAATACTTAAATGCAATCAACAAATGCAAGTAGGTAGTGAGTTTAAACAGAAACTACTTAAATATAAAAAAAATTGAGTATAGCACATACTGGAGCCCATTAAATATGCCACATATGAGCAATCGGCCCCCAAGACTTCCAAATCTATCCCGCAGACTTGTCAACATGACTTACTACAGCACACTGATTACACTAAAAGGGCTTTCCCCTGCAAGCTGATACTGCCTCCATTCAAAACTTGATAGTCTGCAAAGGGGTGCCCTGCGGATCTGCGCCAGTGCCTAGCTTGCTTATAGGTGGCGTTGACTCTGTTTGTAATAAAAATTCTAAACATCTATAGTGCTGGTTGATTTTTATGAAGAATATTTTTTTTAATTTGCACCATGCTTTGTTATCCGTACATTTAAAAGCGATATGGACATTTGTAAATAAACAAATCATGATTTTAAACAAAAAGTGTAGTCTTTTATTTAACCATCCCCTGTGTAAATTAAAAGAAAAATGTGTTTTCTGACCCCTTTTTTGAATGGATCCCATAGTTTTCATTCCCCTCTCTTAAGCCGAATTAGAATTCAATTATTTAGTTTTTAGCTGGATAGTGAATTGAGAAACAACTTTTTCCCCCAAAATCATTTTTCAGTTTATTTCTGAAAATGGAGTATGGTATATTTTCTTTGGTGAATACTTACCACCTCAAAATGTTTTCCACTAAATCTGTTTAATAGGAATATATTTATGTAATGAATTGTAGAGAGAGAATCAGATAAGTAAAGCTGAGTGGAGCAAGTAGAGGACAACAACGACATATTCCTTTTCTTTGCTTTACTAAAATGTCTGGTTTCTTATGTTTTTATTGTTTTTTGTCTGCTGCTCTTGCCCACAGCAGGGCAACATCATATTTGAAAGGCATATTGCAGCACTGGCTGGCGGAAGAAAGCAATAGCTGATTGCTTTCCAAGCTCGTTACACCACAGAACTACATCCATTGTCACAAAGGGGTTAACAGATGAAAGTTCAACAGTACAATACATACAATAAAGCACAAATAATGCTTGAAATCCTTGATCACTTTTTCCTTTAGAGGCTCATGAAAAATATTAAATATTTTCAATAACAATGGGGCAAATGTATCAATAAGATCCATTTGCCCCATTGTTATTAAAAATATTTTACTCTGGGAGGTGGTAAAGAGATCCCTGTTGAGATGGAGATGGGGAAGAATACATTGTTAGTGGTGAGTCACATAACATTTGCACTGGGCTTCATTTCATATGAAATCACATGTGGTTAACATGATTGGTTGTTCAATACTTACAACCAACTATTTCCTTGTCCAGTGTATCCTCAACCCCATGATGGAATCTTCCCCTTGGCCTGCAGTAACTCTTCCTCTTCACCTGCCTTTTGATATAAAAATATCTGAAAGATATGTGTAGAACACTGCAATTGGTTTACTATCACTGATAGATGTATGTGTAAATAGGAAATATTCCCACATTATCTATAACCATCTATCCATCAATATCACGTGTTGTATATCCGCCTAATACTAACATGCTACAGAGTGCCTGAAAGCAATGAACTGTCAGACACTTGAACTCCCACAATGAAGCGGCCGCTAGGAACATCAAATATGGCAACAAAAACATTGTTTTCTAGACGTTCACATTTTTTTATTTTGTTTACAAAGTCTTTAGTATCCCTCAAGTAGGAGAGTTGGAGTTCACGTGAAACCCAACGCTCTTATCTCAGAAGACTGCGCTAGGAGTACGAGAGGCAGCTTGGGAACATGTCTGTGTGCCTGCCTGATTTCTGGATCTCCCCAGCCCTGTGCGGGCCCCACTGGCCCCTTACAATTGTAATGGTTGTACCCCCCAGATGGTGGCCCTGTGTATAGCTTGAAGAAAGGCGAGACAGGCTGGATATGATAAGCAAAGGAGGCGAGCATGTTTAAAAGAGTAAGAGGGCATAGTCTTAAATTAGAGGGGCAAAGGTATGAAAGTAATTTCAGGAAGTATTAATTTACTCGGAGAGTAGTAGCTACATGGAATAGCCTCCTGAAAGAAGTGGTAGATGTAAATACAGTAAAAAAGGTTAAGCATGAGATAGGCATATGGCTAGCCTCAATATAAGTTAAGGCCTCAACTAATCAAAGTATCCAGGTTTAAAAAAAATAAATAAAAATTGGGCAGACTAGATGGTTCATGTCTGCCGACGCATCCTATGTTTACAATACTGGTTCTACAATCAACGATAGTTCCGGAGCAGGACAAGGGCACTTTGGCAGTTGGGAGCTGGGGCAGACAATCCACCCCACCTTAAGACCACTGCACCCCAAAAGTGTTGGACAGGTCCAAATACTGCAAATGTATGACTTTTGGCATAAGTTAGCATTACAGATTGGCGCCAGTCAGAGGCGTTGCTAGAGTTGGGCTAAAGGGGCTGAAGCCCCAAATGTCTGTATGCCACATCAGCAGCTCCATGACAGCTCCACCTTCTGGAGTGCCGGACTGGCAATAAAAACCAGCTCTGGAAATATTTTTAAACCAGCCCCATAGCATAACATATTTTTTTGTTATGAAAAGTGTATTATTTATAGATAAGAGTTATATATACCCCAGCATATTGCGATTTATACCTCCAGTATGTACACAAGATAATATGTCAAACCCTGATATATAACTTATAGATAGGACAATACATAGGATGCAGTATGTACACAAGGTTATATGAATGGGTCTAGGACACTTCTTCGCCGCATCTTCATCGCTGACAGTTCAGCGCGGCAGTTAGAACGCTGAACTGTCAGCAATGAAGTATAACGCGGCCGTTTCATCGCGGCTGCAGCTATGTAAGAACTGTCAGCTCTTACAAATCTAAAACTAAAATGAAAATAAACCCCCCCCTAATAAATGATTCCCCCCCAATAGTAACACTAAACCCCAATACTAACACTAAAATTAACCCCAATACTAAAATTAACACCTTAAACCCTAATACTAACCCCCGACCCCTAATACTAAAATTAACCGCCAAAACCCTAATACTAACCCCCGACCCCTAATACTAAAATTAACCCCCTAAACCCTAATACTAACCCCCGACCCCTAATAGTAAAATTAACCCCTAACACTAAACACTAAACCTAATTCTAACCCCCTAAACCCTAATTCTAAACCAACTAAAATCGGTAAAATACTTACCTTTAGCAATGAAATGTCCCACGATGAAATCTCCAGCGACGATCTGTCTTGTGCTGTAGAGTCGGCGGTGAAGCGGCTGCGTGGAAGCAGCCGCGATGAAGAGTCCCATCCCCTATATGAATTGCCCTTTGCAGGGATATATACAAGGGCAGTGTGTGAGACAAAACCTTGTGTACATGCAGAGGGCATTTTATCAAACATAAAGATCAAAAGATTAGTGAAGAGAAAAATGATGATGGCTTCATTCATTCATATTTAAAACCCCAATCAAAATTCTACCCAATATGGGACAAAGGAGAACACATAGGGGTATTTGAAGATTTAAATATCAGAATTTAATAAGATTTGTCAATTACAAGATATATTGTTGTGAAACAGGCCGATAAGGGAGGTGCAATTGTCATTATGAACAGACCATATTATCTTGAGGAGGCCTTTCGACAATTGAATTCGTTTTACCCTCACACATTACTCTCACAAACTTTTTTTCCTTTGAACGCCGTTTCTTTCTTCAAATATGCGGAACAGCAATGGGGACAAAATTTGCCCAAAGTTACGCTAATATTTTTGTAGCCAACTGGGAGAAACAAGCCATTTGGGGAAATACTTCACTAGGGACCAATTTGGTCCTATGGCATTGTTATATCGACGATATCCTAATAGTCTGGAATGGTACAGTGTCCTCATTGAGACAGTTCATCGAGACCATAAACCAAAATAATGTGGGATTAAAATTTACTTCCACAGTTAGTACAGAACAAATTGATTTTTTAGGCCTAACATTGTTTGTAAAAGATGGAACAGTTGGCACACGCACTTTTTTTTAAACCCACTGATACCAATGGATATATTGATTTAATTGGTTGAGGAATATACCTAAGGGGCAACTGACTCGTTTAAAACGCAATTGCACCTCTAATGAGGACTTTATTCAACAGGCTACGATCCTTAAAAAACGGTTCAGGGAAAAGGCCTATCCTCCTAAACTTTTAGAAGAAAGCACAAAAAAAGTGGAAGCATTACATAGATCATCCCTACTGAAAGAGAAAAGCAGTGCATCTACACCTGCCTTAGATAGTGCGTCACCAAGAGTACCTAAAGATACCCCTCAACATTTTTTAAGCAACAAAGCAAAAGGTTTTTTTAAATGTGGCACATGCAAAATGTGCAAAGACCAACCAAGACATACATTGAATATTTCTAGCAATGCCACGGGTAAGAATTATGAGGTCAAAGATTTTATAAATTGCAACACTAGCTATGAAGTCTACCTTCTCCAATGCCCGTGTGGTGCACAATATATTGGTAGAACCATCCGGCCACTAAAGGAGAGAATTTTAGAGCATCTGGGCAGTATCTTGAGTGAAAACCCAAGACTCACTAAATGCAGTGTTCCAAAACACTGCAAGCAATGCACATCTTTTTCTTTTAATAAATTCCTTTGCATGGGGATCGATAAAATCACACCTCATTGGAGGGGGGGGAACCCCACCCAAATTCTCTCCCAAAGAGAGACTAAGTGGATCCACGAATTAATAACTAAAAGTGGGAAAGGACTCAATACAGATTTAGACATTATGTCTTTTTATGATGATTAATAGTACTGCAATAGACATTATGTCTTTTTATGATGATTAATAGCACTATAGGGTCGTGTCTCTTTTTTTTATGTATATATTAATTTATAATTTTATTTTAGAATTCCCCATTAACACACACCCATTTTTTGTTATGGGAGTATGTTCATTCCACTTGGTCTCTCAACACTGGATCACAGTAATGTGTATATAGATTTATGTATCTATTGATGTGAAAAATGCTTGCAATTGACTATACTAATATATTCTATGAGCGTCATATTTATTGAGTACCTGCTGGTATAGATCTGTATTAAAAATGTTATTTATATTGCACACCATCAAATTGATATAGATTTTTCATCATGTTTTTAAATTAACATTTTTAATAATGTGTATAATAATTCCTGCATTTAAAAACTTAGTCTGTTTTGGAATAAGGTTACAAGAAGTTTTTTTTCCCCCTTTTTGTCTGTTTTTAATATCCACTTTCATTTGAAAGTGAGAGCTGTTGTTATTTATATGTGATTTTTAGTCCGAAATTCGGACATAGAAGAAGAGTTTGGCAGTGAAGGAGTCTGTCCCTGGAGTGATCGCCATAGCAACATTCACACAACAGAAGTTAGCTTCAGATATACACGGAGGATCACTATAGTAACGGAGGACGCCTTCTCCAGCTGTCGCACGTCTGAAACGTCACTAGACGGAAGTGGGCAGTGTCCATAGACGTGCATAAACTCACAGACCTGCTTACTCACCGATCATTCGTTTCTTTCTCCTGAGGAAGCCTTGACACTGAGTTCCGGCGAAACGCGTAGAGAATCTCACACTATACCTTCGTCTGAACCCTGGACTCTGCTCTGCATTTGCTGCCCATTCACCGCTGCATAACTCCACGGAACTGATCATTCCTTGATGTGACTGTTTTCCATCTGCAGTTTGTGAGTGTACTGGTAGCTGGGGCCAAGAGAGTGTTTTTGTTTCTCTGATCCTGCACAAAGTCTTTTTCTTGTTTTTATGTTTACAGAATAAATGTTAAATATTTTTTATCTGGAATCCACGTCTTATCTGAAATGATCTTCACTCACGGACGTTTGTGAGTGTATTTAATACCACTATTCACGTATTGTGTGTTATACAGTACTACACTATTATTGTATTTGTATTGAAGGTCCCCACAATTCAGCGCCAGTCTGCTTTTTTTCTGTATTATATATTGCCCTGTGCAGGGGTATATATCAGGGCAGTGTATGGGATATAACCTTACCCCCGCACCCAGATTGCACTCACAGGACTTACCTCAGAGTGCAGATTGCACTCACAGGACTTGCCACAGCATGTAAACAGGGCCGGTGCAAGGATTTTTGCCGCTCTAGGCACAATAAAATTTGCCGCCCCCCCCCCCCCCCCCCATTATCATATTGTTTTCCCATATCATGACATCACATGTTCCACCCCTTTCTCAGCATTTAAATTAAAAGAGAGTTAACAGAGTTACATGTTGCAATAAAGCCCCCTATTAAGAATGGTGGAGAATAAGTACCATAATTTAAGCCTCAATATGCCAGGATTTAGCCACCCAATATCCCAGGATTATGCCCCACAATATCCCAGGATTATGCCCCGCAATATCCCAGGATTATGCCCCTCAATATGCCAAGATTATTCCCCTCAATGTCCCAGGATTATGCCCCTCAATATGCCAGGATTATGCCCCTCAATATCCCAGGATTATGCCCCTCAATATCCCAGGACTTTGCCCCCACCATATGCCAGGACTTTGCCCCCACCATATGCCAGGACTTTGCCCCCACCATATGCCAGGACTTTGCCCCCACCATATGCCTGGACTTTGCCCCCACCATATGCCTGGACTTTGCCCCCACCATATGCCAGGACTTTGCCCCCACCATATGCCAGGACTTTGCCCCCACCATATGCCAGGACTTTGCCCCCATAATATGCCAGGACTTTGCCCCCACAATATGCCAGGACTTTGCCCCCACCATATGCCAGGACTTTGCCCCCACCATATGCCAGGACTTTGCCCCCACCATATGCCAGGACTTTGCCCCCACGATATGCCAGGACTTTGCCCCCACCATATGCCAGGACTTTGCCCCCACCATATGCCAGGAATTTGCCCCCACTATATGCCAGGACTTTCCCCCCCAATATGCCAGGACTTTGCCCCCACGATATGCCAGGACTTTGCCCCCCAATATGCCAGGACTTTGCCCCCACGATATGCCAGGACTTTGCCCCCACGATATGCCAGGACTTTGCCCCCACGATATGCCAGGACTTTGCCCCCCAATATGCCTGGCCTTTGCCCCCCAATATGCCAGGACTTTGCCCCCACGATATGCCAGGACTTTGCCCCCACAATATGCCAGGACTTTGCCCCCCAATATGCCTGGACTTTGCCCCCACGATATGCCAGGACTTTGCCCCCACAATATGCCTGGACTTTGCCCCCCAATATGCCTGGACTTTGCCCCCACGATATGCCTGGACTTTCCCCCACAATATGCCAGGACTTTGCCCCCACAATATGCCTGGACTTTCCCCCTTCCTTCCCTTACTTACTTCGTCGCTGCTGCTGCTCTGTCTCCGGTGCTGGGCCGTCTGTGGCTGTGAGGGAAGCGTTGTGCGCTCCCCTCCAGCCAATGCGCTTTCAATAAAGTTTGTTTAAAAAAAACAAAAAACTTTACTGAAAGCGCATTGGCTGGAGGGGAGCGCACAACGCTTCCCTCTCAGCCACAGGCGGCCCAGCACCGGAGACGCAGCAACGCCGACGAGGTAAGTAAGGAGGAGGATTTTTTTTTTTGACACAGGGTTCCGGCGCCCCCAGCCAAAATGCGCCCTAGGCAGCTGCCTAGGTCGCCTTACTGGTGGCGCCGGCCCTGCATGTAAATTGCACTGACAAGACTTACCCCCAGCAGGCAGATTGCACTCACAGGACTGCCTCAGCACCCAGCCCACTCCAGAGATTGCACCCAGAGGCAGCTCTTTAATAAGGCGACTTAGGCAGCCGCCTAAGTCCTCGCGCTTGCGAGGCCTCGCGGCTGCCTAGCACAACTACCTGAAATCGCTGGGTGACTGACAGGCTGACTGCTGATATCGCAATGCGACGGCACCGCCGGATGTCACATGACGCCTACTTCCTTCGTGAGCGTGCAGTGCGTGCAGAGATAACATTTTCACACGGCTGGAACGGACGAGAATTTGGGCTGATCCCTCAAGGTAAGTGAATGAGGGTTGCGACGGAAAAAGTATCATTTGATCCAGTTTTGTGCTTTTAGTTGATATTTTAGTTCCCATAAACTATGCTCAACAATTTTTTATGGCAGTTTGGCATCTTCCCCACCCGATTTCAGAATTTTGAGGGATATTAGTGGAATTTTTTTTTCTCACCCCCTTTCACGCAGTAATAGTTTGCTCGTTGGGGTTTTAAACATTTTTGTTTTGTTTTTGCTTGTTTGGGGAGCCTGATTTGGTGAGTTCTTGCTATACCACATTTCATATCACAATATCTTTTATGTATTTATTTCAGTACTACATTACATTTTCAGTAATACAAAATCTCATTTGAAAAAAAGTTAAATTGTGGAAACATGTAACACTCTACTTTACCCTTTGTATATATATTTTTTCTTTTTATAATGGTGCCAAAGTACAGTTTGATATAAATGTCTTATACCGTCTAGACCGATAATCTTCCACTAATTTCTCTTTTTGAAGTAAATAATGTAAGCTCTCTGTGCCATTCTTTGTTTTTCTCATTATTTCCATGAATATTACTGTCTTATTTGGTAATTCTTTTCAACTCTAGCCACTATATTTGAAAATCCAGTCCTGTATGCTGATCTAATATGTTTTAAATAACCTGTCAATGTACCATTTGATATTTACGTTTATATGTATATATTTTATTTATGACTCAAATAAAAAACTTTGATTTAAAAAAAAACACAAGTTTGGGTTTTTAATACATAATTAAATAAAAGTTAACCCCAAGACTGCTATAGGCAGTTTCAGAGGAGTTAACCCCCAGATTGCTAGTCCGCTATAGGCTGTGTCAGAGGAGTTAACCCCCAGATTGCTAGTCCACTATATTCAGTTTCAGAGGAGTTAACCCCCAGATTTCTAGTCTGCTATAGGCTGTGTCAGAGTTGTTAAACCCCAGATTGCTAGTCCGCTATAGGCTGGGTCAGAGTTGTTAACCCCCAGATTGCTAGTCTGCTATAGGCTGTGTCAGAGGATTTAACCCCCAGATTGCTAGTCTGCTATAGGCTGTGTCAGAGGATTTAACCTCCAGATTGCTAGTCCGCTATAGGCTGTGTCAGAGGATTTAATCCCCAGATTGCTAGTCTGCTATAGGCTGTGTCAGAGGATTTAACCCCCAGATTGCTAGTCCGCTATAGGCTGTATCAGAGGAGTTAACCCCCAGATTACTAGTCTGCTATAGGCTGTGTCAGAGGATTTAACCCCCAGATTAGTAGTCCGCTATAGGCTGTGTCAGAGGAGTTAACCACCAGATTGCTAGTCCGCTATAGGCAGTTTCAGAGGAGTTAACCCCCAGATTGCTAGTCCGCTATAGGCTGTGTCAGAGGAGTTAACCCCCAGATTGCTAGACAGATATAGCCAGTGTCAGAGGAGTTAACACATACAGAGACACAGTCTGACACTCACACATACACACCGATACACACACACACACCGGCTCTCATTCGCACTGACACATATACACTGTCAGACACCCTACTTGGTGCAGGCAGCTGTGGTTTTGAGCTCCGTGTGAAGGAGGGACTGCATTAATTCCTGTTTTTTAACTATTGCAGTCTATGGGATTCAATGACGTGAGATAGGTTAACTCAAGTCATTGAACAGCCCCATTTTGCTCTTTGTTGCTCTGAGTGAAGGGAAGCCAGCCAGCAAGGAGGTGAGAAGAAGGTCAACAGCAGTGCACAGAGTAAGTAAATAAAATACCTTTTTTAACCCCTTTGGTATCCTGTTTGGTGTGATTTTAGGGTTTATATTGACATTTTCTTCTTATTTTTGTAACAGGATAGAAAACTAAAATGCATAAAAGTGAGAGAGAACGTGACAAGGGCCGGAAATTTAGACCAGGTTGCAAAAAAAGAAAAAGGAATATAGCTTTTGAAGAATGCAAGCAAGAGTTACGTGGCTCTATGCAAACATTTTTGAAGACAGGAAAAATAACTTCATCTGAAGAGGTACCAGAACATGAACAAGCGGAATCTGTTTTGGCTGAAAAAGATGATTCACAACCAAGCACTTCAGATCAGTTTGAACATCCAAACATTAATAGTAATATCGAGGAAGGAGCTACAGAAAAACCTCAGGCTTCCGGTTCTGACCATTCAGAGTCAAGTCATCAGCCTCTTCATTATGATCCTGGAGAATGGACTTTCCCAGTGGAAGATAAAGACAGAGTCTGTTATATCCAGAAAGGACCAATGAGGGAAGAAAATGTAACGTTCCCATTAGACAGTGCAAAAAGACATTTTTCCACCTTTCATTACACATGGGTTCTAAGCAACAAAGAAACCAAAACAGGCGCTGGTTGGTTTATTCTAAAAACAAGGACTGTGTTTTCTGTTTTGCCTGTCGTTTATTCTCAATGTCAAGGAGAGCTTAAGTGTCTGAGGGCTGCAGTGACTGGAAGAACGTCAGCAACCGCCTCAGTCTTCATGAAAATAGTTCTGACCACTTGGAGAACATTCTTACATGGATGGAAGTTGAGAAGAGATTCAGTTGTGGGAAAACTATTGATGCATCAATTCAGAATCAAATACTGATGGAAAAACAACGCTGGCATGAAATTCTGGAAAGATTCCTAGCCACCGTTCAGTTCTGGGCATCTCATAACTTATCTTTTAGAGGTCACAGAGATAATTTAGAAGATGAGAAAAGTGGCAATTTTATAGACCTGATAAAACATTGTGCAAGATATGATCCTGTACTTCGTGAACACTTACAGCGAATAGAAGAAAAACGTGTTCACAATCATTACTTGGGCAAAAACATCCAAAATGAACTAATTGCAGTAATGGCCAAACATGTGAAGCAGACGGTTATTAAAAAGATTATCCAGGCAAAGTATTATGCCATCATTCTTGATTGCACGAGAGATGTCAGTCACATTGAACAGATGACCGTGATATTGCGCCATGTTGATGAAAAGTCAGGAGACATTGAAGAGCATTTTGTTGGTTTTATTCCAGTTGAAAAAATTACAGCTGAAGAGTTAACAAAAACTATACTGCTGGAAATTGAGGAATCAGGTTTGGACATCAAAAACTGCAGAGGGCAAGGATACGATAATGGAGCGAACATGCGGGGAGAAAGAAGTGGCGTGAAAACCAGGATATTAAATATAAATCCTTTAGCCTTTTTTACACCATGTGGATGTCACAGTTGGAATTTGGTACTTGGCGATGCAGCATCTTCTTGTTCAAAAGCAAAGTTATTTTTTGGTGTTTTGCAACGACTGTACACATTATTTTCTGGCTCTTCCAGCAGGTGGGCTGCTTTAAAGGAAAAGGTAAATATTACCCTCAGGCCATTGTCTGACACTCGATGGGAATGCAGAGTTGAGAGTGTAAAGGCTGTTCGTTACCAACTAAAAGAACTTTCTGAGTGCCTGGAAGAAATGGCCGAGGAAAAATACTGATCCTGCATTCTGTAGTGAATGTAATTCACTAAGAGAAGAAATTTTGTCATACGAGTTTGTACTATCATTAGTTGTGTGGTATGATATTTTAGTGAAAATCAACCTCATCAGCAAGGTATGGCAAAAGACCAATATGCAGTTGGATACTTCACTAAAACATTTGGAAGAATTCCTACGCTGGTTGGAAGATTTCAGACAAAATTGCTTTAATTCTGCCATTGTCACTGCCAACGAAAGAGCTGAAGACTTGGACATTTCAAGAGAATTTCGACAGTGTAGGATACGGAGGACCAAAAGAATGTTTGACTATGAGGCCCCAGATGAAGCCCCAGATGAAGCAGTCGTTAACCCTGCAGACCGGCTCAGAGCAGAATATTTCAACATTATTGTTGACAAGATTCATGCTAGTGCTGAGCCTCGGTTTGAAGGGTTAAAAAGTTACAATTTCTTAAAATGTACTTTGTTTTCCCTTTTGTTATTTATTGTTATTTAAGTTTTGTTATGGTTGATATTTTAAGTTATTGATTTTTTTTATTGTTAAATACAAGAAACTGAGTTATTTATTTGAGGTCACTTGAAAAATGTTGCACTTTGTACCTGTTCTCATTTATGCACTATTGAGGAAGTATGCTTGTTATCTTTTTCTGTTTGCCTTTTAACATGTTCATTCAAAAAAGTTGCTTTGTTCTCAAAATATTTTTAATGGAAATTGACACATAAAACATGTTTAATACACAAATATGTTGTAAGCGTATACATTTCTCCTCAAAACACTGCTGAGACATTTAATTAACATTTAGAAGACACTAATATGGATACTGAGGTAGTCACACACCTTTTTTTAATGTTCGCGTTTCGCCTAAGGCCTCACGAAGTCTAGAGCCGCCTCTGATTGCACCACAGAACTTACCCTGAAGGGGCAGATCCAAAGTATGTTGGCACTGCCAGTGCTGTATTTACCGCGAGGCATCCTAGTCGGATGCCCAGGGCGGCAAATTTTTGGGGGCCCCCAGCACTGAAAAAAAAATGTAAGAAAAAAAAAAAATTAAAAAAAAAAGCTGGCAGTTTAAAAATAAAATAAAAACGTGCTTACAGGCAGGTGAGAGGGGATCGGAATGTTCCCCCTCACTATCTCTGCCTGCCGGCAGGCTGCACAGAAAGCCGAACAGGCAGCACAGAGAAACCTCCGTGCTGCCTGTTCGGCTCCCCGTGCAGTCTGACACAGAAGTGCCGACAGTCACGTGACCAGCGCGCTGACGTCATACGTGCGCCGGGTCAAGTGACCTGTCGGCACAACCGCCTGGGAGCCGAACAGGCAGCATGGAGAAGACCATGCTGCCTGCCACTAGCCACCAGGGAAAGGTAAGTGCTGGGGAGATGGGGGATTTGGCAGATTGGCTGGGGCTTATTAAATGGCAAATAACACTGGCATATTATTGGGCAAATTGTCAGGGGCATATTAATGGCAAATAACACTGGCTTATTATTGGGCAAATTGGCTGGGGCATATTAAATGGCAAATCCCACTGGCATATTATTGGGCTAATTGGTTGGGGCATATTAAATGGCAAATCACACTGGCATATTATTGGGCAAATTGGCTGGGGCATATTAAATGGCAAATCACACTGGCATATTATTGGGCAAATTGTCAGGGGCATATTAATGGCAAATAACACTGGCTTATTATTGGGCAAATTAGCAGGGCATATTAAATGGCAAATCACACTGGCATATTATTGGGCAAATTACCAGAGGCATATTAAATGGCAAATAACACTGGCTTATTATTGGTCAAATTAGCAGGGGCATATTAAATGGCAAATCACACTGGCGTATTATTGAGCAAATTGGCTGGGGCATATTAAATGGCAAATAACACTGGCATATTATTTGACAAATTGTCAGGGGTATATTAAATGGCAAATAACACTGGCATATTATTGAGCACATTGGCTGGGGCTTATTAATGGCAAATAACACTGGCATATTATTGGGCAAATTGGAAGGGGCATATTAAATGGCAAATAATACTGGCTTAATATTGGGCATTTGGCTGGGGCATATTAAATGGCAGAATAACACTGGCATATTATTGGGCAAATTGGCTGGGGAATATTAATGGCAAAATATACTGGCATAATATTGGGCAAATTGGCAGGGGCATATTCAATGGCAAATACTGGCATAATGGGCAAATTGGCTGGGGCATATTAATGGAAAATGATACTGGCATATTATTGGGCAAATTAGCTGGGGAATATTAATGGCAAATAATATTGGCAATGTGAATGTAATGGGGTGATGAAGGCATGTAAAAGGGGTGATGTGGCATTTCCTTGGTGCAACGTGGGTTATGGGTCATTTCGTGGGTGTGCATCGTGGGTAGGGGGGTGGTGCCCAAAATGTGTCTGCCTAGGGCAGCACAAAACCAAGATACACCACTGGGCACTGCCCATGTCTGTCTGTGTTTTCCTCTCCCCCATGTCTGTCTCTCTCTTCACTCTCCCCTCGTGTAGTCTTTCCCCTCCTCTCATTTTTATTATTCATTTCTGGTGCCTCTCGCTCGTCCGATCTCCCACTCCTCCAGAACACTGCTGACTTGTGCTTCAACTAATTCTGCTGCCACAGCCAGAAGTCAGCAGTCAGACAAATTTGTTAAAGCAGGTAATTCGCCCGCCAAATTAAAGTTAAATCAGGTAATTCGCCCGCCGTCGCCGCTTTAACTAATTCGTCTGACTGCTGACTTCTGGCAGCAGCCAAATTAAATAGAGTGCCCGCATCTCAAAGCGGCCACCGGGCAGGCAGCCCACTGGGATTTTTCCCGGTATCCCGATGAGCCAGTTCTGGCCCTGGCCCTCTGATCTAATGCAGAAGCACACAGACAGTATGTGAAAAGCCCTACAATGAAAGGATGCAGAGTGAGGTGTCAGCCAATCAGTGCAGGGCTTTTACACAGCATTTTCATTCTGTGTGAATGCTAGGATCTGAAGAAATCTCCATGCAGGACAGAGAAGCAGCTCTGAAGAAATCATTACCAGCTTTAACGTGCTGAAAGATAAAGAGGCGGTCTGTAGCATGCAATGATACACCCCTTGCTCTTTCATTTACATTCACAGGAAAGGTTTGTGTTTAGTTAAGAGAGGGGAGCTTGGGGTGACAAAGGTCACTTATTACACCTCATGTATTTAACCTATATATTGTTGGTTTGTGGTTCCTTATTACAGGACTGTTAAACAATATAGGAATGATATATATAAATATATATATATATATATATATATATATATATATATATATATAAATATATATATATATAAAAAAAAATATATATATATATATAAAAGATTATTTATTACATAACTGCTAAACAGCATACAAATGATTTATGTTACATATATTTTTGCCATTATTTACTGGCCAGGTAAAACTTTTGCATGCTGCCTTGCAGTATGTAGAAGTCATTTGTGACCAGAAGGAAATCGATTACCTAATAAAGTAGTGGATCCCACAGAACCACCTTGATTGGGTAATTGATTGCCTTCTGATCACATATAACCTACATACTGCAAGGCAGCATGCAAAAGTTATACATGGCCAGTAAAGCTGAGGTGGCAACCCTTAGAGGTTCTTTATTACATGACTGCTAAATAGCATAGGAAAGATTTGTAAAGTATAAATGTGTGCATGAGTTTCCTTATTACATGACAACATAGATGATGATAGAATGATTTATATACATTGTATTAGAAAAAGGTAAAGCAAATGCATAGATTGACCCCTTAAGGACAAGAGATGGGGGGAGAGAGAGACATGGGGGGCATCAGTCTATTAGACAACGGGTGGCATTAAACCTGAAGCTGTCCCTCTTAGTGGACTCGGGGCGTTACAGTTCTTTCAGAGTTACAGCTGGGCGTGTCATACATGTTCATAAACATTTGTTCGAGAGGAGAGGTTGCCTTCTTGGAGTTTTGGAGCGGAGCTGGTTCGTATCTGGATTTGGTAGAGGCTGCATCATGCTGCGAGCTGCCTTAGGAAATCTCTGTTCAAGAATCCCCACTTCTCCCCTGCGGCTCCAGATAGGCAGATTCTCTGCTGCCGCCATTCCAGCACCGAACCCCAAACCTGATGTGCACTTTAACCAGGTAACTCCTGATTAGTAATGGACCCCACTCCTGCAGGAATTTAGTTACACGAGGTGAATGGAATTCTAGGGTAACTTTAGAAGCTGGGGAGGTTGGTTTCAGGTTTCTATTCTTTATAACGCTGCATTATCATCCCTCAGTTGGGGTGGGTGTGGCTATCTCCTAAGAGCCCCATGTTGCTGTCCTGAAGTTTCCTTCCCTGACCGAAGCCAGACTTGTTTATTTCACTTCACAGATAAATGTAAAAAATTGTTCATATTAAACATCTGCATAAAGCCCTCATTATACTTGATGCGGCTCTTAATGTAAAGCCGAGACATTTTATATGCAGTTTAGCTCTCTATGATGCTGAGAAAGCCAAGAGTCTGAATTTTTTTGGGCGTTTAAATTCACAAATGTATTGCAAAGATTAGCGCTCATCTCTAATATATAGACTCGAAGATCCTGGCTGCTCCCCCGCCTGCACCATGACACCCAGAAGGGACAGGCGGCCATGTTGTGTCTTGTGACCTAAACATTTCTTTGTGTCAAATGTTGCACAAAGTTTTCTTTCTATATCTACCCGATTCAAATCATAATTGTTTGTCTCCAAAAGCCAATGCATTTCTCTGTCTTCTGGCAACTGTCTGTATACCCTCTGACAGGCAAATGTGTTAATATTCCCTATGGTAGTTATTCCCTGTACCCCTAATGGGGGGTATTGACTACACTGTTTCTGCATAGTAAATTTAATTTTCCACATAAATAAACAGATTTCACACCAAATTGTCAATGGTGACTGGCTATGACCTTGTTTATTTGCAATACAGTTTGATAACCTAACCAAACATATACCAATAACCCCTTCATGACCAGACAGTTTTTGGATTGTTGTGCGTTAATGACCTTGGCTGTTTTTACACGTCTGAGGTGTTTGTGTTTAGCTGTAATTTACTTCTTTGTAATTTTCCATACCAACACATATTCAATATTATTTTGTTTTTTTTCAGGACATGAAGGGCTTTCTTTTGATGCCATTATTTTGTTCATATAATTTATATTATTATGAAACACATAGAAAAATATGGTGAAAAATGTATAAAAACTTATTTTCCTGAATTGTATTTGTAAAATCTTTTACTAAGCTACAAAAGCAAATAAAAAAGCCTGTTAAATAGATTCTAATTAAATACTCAATGTTTGTTTTTTTTGTGTGTGCTTTTTTGAATGTTATATTGTAATAAATACAAGTAGCACATAGCTGTTTCAAAACCATTTTACCCCCAAAATTATTACTGACATTTTAACACCAATATCTGTCATGAATCGCTGAATCAGCCCCGAATGTACACATTTTTATAAAGTAGAGGTCCCAGGGTATTTAACGTGGGGTATTTTGACTCTTTTTATTTATTTACAAAAATATCAAAAACAGCATTTAAGGGGGGGGGGGGGGGGGCAGCAAACATTATCAATTTACAAATACTAAATGTTGATAAATATAAAGTCATATTGTGCCATACATTCCACATCAAATAACCGTTAACAAAACAAGGTGCCAGATCATTCATCCATGTTGGGATTTCAAACCGAATACATTTAATTTTTGTTGAGCGAATTGGATTTTGTGTCTCTCTTCCCATTTCTTAGTGATATAGATCCCTATTGTTCAACACTCAGGCCACGGATTCCATATATCATAAAATCGAGTCATTCTATCATTCTTTTTAAAAAGACCCTCTTTTATTCTGCAGATAAACTGAACCTGAGATTGGACCTCTCCCCAACTTATAGCCCCTCTGATCTTCCATTTTCTTGCCATACATATTTTAACTGACATCAGAATGTTTATCAATAAATTATTTTGGAGTGAGTTCTTCAAGGTAGGTCCAAATGAAAAAGAAATGCCTGGGGTGTCAAAATGCTATCTACCCCTAACATTTATTTTATTAATTCTAAAAGAGCCACACGCACTTCCTCGCTTTCCCACCTCCCTCTTGACACTTTTCATGCAGACATTTTCCCACCAATCTTTGACAAGTCTTGGCGTAGTCATTTTTTGTGTGTTTTTTTCCCCCCCTCCCCCACACACTTTTGGATTTACATGTGAATTTAAAGGAGCTGTTCTGCAACTATATATGTTCAGCAACTTCCCGAGTATAGCGGTACCCCACATGTATAGGGTTGCCAAGGTTATGTGGCAGCTGAAGAGGCTAATTTAGGATACGGTCAGTGCAGCTTTAAAACGTGTATTTATTATGTAATGCTTGTGACTTTTCCTATCATGCTCATCCAGCCTAAAGTGACCTTAGCATCATAGGGAATGTAGTCTATAGTAGGAAGCACAGATTGTTGCTATCCTGCAGCTGCATGGATGATATATCCAGCTGCTGTGGGCCCCTATCTACTGTTGGGGGCCAATGCAAAGCACTGGCCCCACTAGCAGTCTTTTTTTTTTTTTTTTTAAATAAAATATCCCTAGAGGGCCACCAACAGACCTAACATGTCACTGGTCCTCTATGGATTAACGTCTTCTTTTTATTTAATTTAATAGTGTGGTTTTTTTTTTGTTTTTTTAAATTAAATTTTATTTACTTATTTTATTTTTATTTATATTTAACTCTAACCTTATCCTTAGGGTTAGTACAAACCCTAATTCTAACGCTCTAGGATTAGGGTTTTGATGATATCTAACCCCTAACATAAGGGTTAAGGTTAGCATTAAAAAAAAAAAAAAAAAAAAATATAATTTTTTTTTATTATAAAAACCTGGGGGGGTGCATACCGCGATTGGATCTGCGTGATGTCCTGGATCGTCATTGGTCACTAAGGGAGTTTTTCCCCATGACGGTCCAAGGGTGTCATTGGTCACAAAGGGGTTAACCAGGGCTGGACAAATCCCAGGAGCCATGCTGCGGTGTTGATTGCTTTACACAGAAGCCTATGGAAGTACCACCTCCCTGGCTGCTAGGTTTTAGAAGGCTGGCTCCTGAATGAGTCTGTTTTGCTCCTAAGGTCCACAAACATCTGTCAAGCCCTGCATTAACCCCCTCTTGATGAGTGATGCATCCCTAACATCACAATTCTGTCTGATTCTGTCTGCAGCAGGATCCCCTCTGTCTGATGAGGCCACCCTCTTGTAAGTACAGAAGGGTGGCTCATACCCCTAGGGTCGCACTGCTTCAGACCCATGTTGCAAATATCCTGCAGCTGAGCTCTTGCCAATGGCCTCCAGCTTATCTGCACACTCTGCGCCTTCTGGAAGCCTGCCAAAATGCACCTGGCTTGAACTCTCATGATCTTTTTTTTTTTTTTTTAATGTAGACAGGTAATCCATATATTCCTTCAGGGGTTTACACTTGCCAAACAATTGTGTGTGTTTTTTACTGCCAGGTTGCATTACCTATTATACGTGGGTAATTAAAGTTGACAATCCTGCAGTGATGGCAGATATCCAGTCTTAGTACAGGAAGAATATGTATTGTTGCAATATTTTATATTCCAGTGTTTTGCTACATTTTACAACATTCTGAATGAATTCAGCTTATAAAAGTCTGTTTTTCGAAACTTGGTTATCTAGATACAGCATAAACCCCAGTGCAATAGTTATGTATAACGAAATTATATATAAATGTATTTCTAGTTTATACTTCTTGAAATGGAACATCTGCCATATAGTAACTGAAAACCACTAACCTAGTTCTGAAAACTTAACCAGGGATCTCCAAACCATTTGCTTGAGTAAAAGTCACTTATTGTCTATTAAACATGTCAAAAGCTAGTGCACAATGCACATATTGCTAACTAATGTATATGATAACCACTCCTAAACAATAAGACTTCACTAACAAGTCATTTGAATATTTAACCATAACTTGGAATATAATATCTTATTACTGGAGATCACTGAAAGGCCTAAGTTTTATTTGAACTGGGCCGCATATCAAGAAAGCACATGTATATTGGTCTGCGCTGAAATTTTATTTACTGTAATGGTTAACAAGTAGAGTGTGGCAATGCTAAAGTCTATAGTTCAGGGCAACAGAAAATGTTTTCTTTTTAAATATTTGAACAAAGTAAATAGTTCCTGTGTTGGTGACTAAACATTTGTTTGGTGTACTTATTCCACAACAGTACTATTTATTATTCAATTTGCTTATTGTATAATTATAGAAAATCAACTTTGCTTTGTTCCCTTTGGACTTATTAAACAATGGAAGATTCTGTATGTTAATAAACCTTTGCAGAAGGAGACACCCAAATATGAGCAGCTTGCTGTAATAACAATACATAGTTTTTATAGAAAGTTTATTTTTTATTTTTGATGCCTTCAATATCATGTAATTACTTTGGACAGTTGTTTTTTCCTTCCTTTTTCCTTCTCTAGAGCATAAACCATGTGCTCCAATTTACTGTGCAGCCTGTTTATTAATCTGCAATGTGAAGCCCATGGCATAGGATCCATTTTACACTATGAAGGGGCATGTACTAAAAAACACAAATATATTTTATGTGAAAAAACTGTTTTTGCCCTTTGCTCCTTTTGCAGTGTATTGAACATTTAACACTCAAATAATAAATGTGAACAAATTGTGAATAAAAACGAGCATAATTGCGACTAAAAACAGGCAAGGTTTAAGAAAAACACACAAGAAAATAATTATATTTCACATAATGTTCTCAAAGTGTATAGCATGCACAAATATAATCAAAATATATTGGCGCAACTGGAAAAATGCACACTGCATAAAAATAAACAGAAGAGACGCAAATCGGGATAAAAGTGCACAATGTTACAAATATTCGCAAATTGCTCCTTACGCATGTTTTACCTACTTGCACTCGTTTAGTACATGACCCCCTAACTATATGAACATGACAGTCCCAAAGCAGGGAATTCTAGGATATAGTGCTCCATGATGGGGTTTGAAAATAGTCTACCCTTCTACCTATCCTTGTTCCTACTGTTGATACAAAAGATGCCATAACCTCACTTTTAAAGCAAATTCATATTTTGCCTCACAGGGGGAAGAAAATTGTTCTTACTTTAAATTATGTCTTCCTGTGCTATAGCTGAAGTCTTGGAGAATGATCATATCATTGCACAGTTCTATTAATGAATGGTCACTAGTAGTGTTGAGCGAACCCGAACCGCACTGTTCGGGTTCGTACCGAACATTACGGTTTTTGGACCCCGGACCCGAACACTGACATTCCACTGTGTATGCTCGTGTTGGAGTTCGGGGTTCGGCGATTACATTGTATGTAATGATATTGGCTTTCTATAAACCGAAATAGAGTCCCCATTCATAAGAATTTCTTATGAATGGGGACTCTATTTCAGTTTATAGAAAGCCAATAGCATTACATGTATTCCATAAGCCGAAAGTCTATAAACCGAACGACATTCGGTTTATAGAATAGCATTACATGTATTCTATAAACCGAAAATCTATAAACCGAATGTCTTTTGGTTTATAGACTTTCGGCTTCTGAAATACATGTAATGCTATTGCTATTCTATAAACCGAAATAGAGTCCCCATTCATACGAATAGGTCAATTGACCTATTCATATGAATGGGGACACTCACCTGCATTTTACTTAATTTTGCAGCCCTCTAGCCCTTTCCAGGACCTTTTTTAGAGGCATTTTAGTGGCCAAAAGTTTGTGTCCCCATTGACTTCAATGGGGTTCGGGGTCAAGTTCGAGCCCAAACCCGGACTTTTTTCCAAAGCTCGGCCGAATCCCGAACATCCAGGTGTCCGCTCAACTCCAGTCACTAGATCTTTAATTCTACTCATAAGTTCGTTTGACAAAACTTGACTTTTGCAAAAACCTCTTCACTCCCACCAATTATATTCTGATTAAAAATGTATTCTTGAATATTTACCATTAGCAGCCCTTCAAATAATTTCCCCTTCTCAAATTTCAAGCTCAGACAGGTTTTTTTCCCCTCGGATTTTGATCCTTTTTTTAAATTTGGACACCATATCTGCCTCATGTCAGTCTATTTGAATTCACTGAAGAACCAGAATAATGGTCTGGCCAGAGCTACTAATAGTGTTGCCTCCTTTTCTTAAAAAAATAATACTGCTTGTGCTATTGCCTCCATAAATTTAAGATTGGCCTCAAGCCAGTTGTTTACCTACCTGCTGCTACAGCAAAATCTCCTTGGCTGGATACAATCTGACTCCTGGGCCTAATTTAGTCAAATCTACTGCCGTAGCATGAAAGCATGGTTTGGGTTGTCTCCTACTAACCAATCTATGATTGATAAACGATTTTCTTACGTTTCTTTACGTTCATTACTTTCTAAGTTAGCCTTACGTCCTTGTCTTTCCCAGAGGCACTAGCGGAGTTAACTCCATCCATCATATTTGGAAGAAACAAATTAAAAAGTCACCCTTCCCCTTCACAACAATGTTTTTGTGTAGGGTGGATTTTTTGTTTTGTTTTGTTCTTCAGTGAAACATGGGTGTTTTTTAAGGTATCCAGTTAGGGACTGGCTCTCCTTTTAATCCCTGCTGCTTCATAGTTCTTGGGTTGACCTAAAGCTCTATAGGTTCATGTGTTCAAATTGTCCTTTTAGGAAAGCTCACTGGGTAAAACCTTGGTTTGCCTGATAGGTTTTTATTTTTTTATTTTTTATTTTTCCCCCTCACAACTCATCGGAGCTGCTTAATCTAACATGCACAACTTTACAACAACCCTTAAACCTAATGAGGCTAATCTTGAGAGGGGTTGGTTAGCCTATTGACAAGTTCATACATAAATATTGTAGGGGAGGCTTTTTAATTGAATGATAAACTGCCAGAGTTGCATAATGGGATGGTAATCTGTTGCAAGGCATGTGTGTATCATGAGATTGTAACATTGGCAGGATATCCAGCAACTTGTTGAGTCATGTGAGGACATTCCCCTGTTGGCTTATGCACATTGGCAACACTGCAACTGTTTGAAGACTCACTGATTCTAGTTTAGCTGATTAAATTATTATTTCATAGTTTCATTTAAAATGGCAATTATTATTCTTCAATAAACTTTACTTACCCACTTAAGGTATGTAATGGTCCCAGAAGCGCCTCATTGCAGGATAGAACAAAGTTTGCATAAAATAAGAACGATCGTTTCACCTCCTGTGCTTTTCTTGGGTCTTATTTGCAACACTTGTTAATCACTTTTTGTGTAAATCACGGTCAGAACTAGTGAGCATATTAAAGACTTCAAAATACACAAAAAATACAAACATTGCATAGTTATTTTTGTATGGATTTAGGGCTTGGTACCGCACAAGCAGAACCTTCACATTAAGACCATTCCATAATTTAACACATTCAGAATTAGAGAGGGGAAAATAACAGAGGGAAAGGGGACACTTTGTAGACATCGCTTTTAAGGCATCTACCACTCTGGATATTGACAAGTCCAAAAATGAAATCATCGACCTACTGTTCAGGACTTATCAGTATCCAGAGTGGCAAAGGGCAAGGAGTAACTGGCACTCTTTGCAAAGGTGGCATCAAACCTATTGAAATGCAAATTAGCCGAGCTGTGGTAAACATGTTCACCCTTCTAAATGAACTATTTTTTCTATTTCAGCTCTTTATAAACAATGAGTGGCATGATGCAGTCAGCAAGAAGACGTTCCCCACAATCAACCCATCCACTGGAGAGGTCATCTGCCACGTTGCAGAGGGAGATAAAGTAAGTGAGGGCCAGGGTTTTCTATTGGATTGCTTTAAGACCCTGGATGATAATTGGGCTTTTAAATAGTTGGGTGTATTTCAAGAGATGTACATGGCTCCAAAGGGTCAAGCTACAAAAGGTGCTTTTGGCTTGTGTGAAGACTGTCCTGCCTAATTTTAATTGATGCAATCATCAATAAATGTACAAACCGTTACAAAATGGTCTTTAAGCACCTTTTTTATGTGTATGTTGCTGTGTGTTTGCAATTTCAGGTGAGGTTGTTTGTGATGTATTAATGTGCCTAGAGGATAAGCTGTCTGGCTGACTTGGGTTTTAATTTCTGTTTTTGAAATTAAACGATTTGCCTTGAAAAGTGAAAACTGTACAGAAACTATAACTGTACCGTACATTTATGGTCAAAAGGCCTTATCTGCTACTGGTGCTTTAACTCTGGTTTCAGAACAACAGTTTGTATTTTAAATTCAGCAAATACTAACTGGACTTTAAGGGAAGTCTGTTGCAGCGATGACAGTCATTCAAACAGAAATACATTATTTGCATGCAATAGTTAATAATAATAATAAAATCTAGACATGACAGTGTTTGGTAATTAACTCTTCTTTTAAACTCTTGTTGTTTGGCATCTCTGCTAAATACTTTCAATTGCCCTGTATATAGGATGCTTGTTGCACCTATCTCTCTTCCTAAAGCCGTACAGGGCCAATGTCAAAACAGGTGGCTGTTTTTCATCTATGAGTACCTAAAATGTTGTAAGTTTAAAATATAGTTTTTTCGTTTTGGACTTGATACCCTATGCAACAATGACTACATTTTCAAACCCGCGCAATATAAATTAGCCAACATTTGTTGCCCTCCTAAAAATATATTTTGTTTCAATTTTTATGGTGTAACTTTTCATGTAGCTGCACAACATACAGGAAATCTGTGGTGCATTTATTGTACAGTGGATACATTATATTCACTGTGTCTAGAATGCAATACATTTGTTTTAAACACTTAAAATAAATACATGATATTTCTGGACTGGAATGAATCCTCCCTAGAGTCAGTAGTAGGTAGACCATTCAAGTTGTTGACTAACCACATCATAAGCGGATGATGGAGACTATCAACGTCACAAAGCAGATTGCTCTAATTATTAATCTGCTTGCTAATCGGTATATCCGGAAAGCCGCCGTGCATCAGCCAAGACCGTATGCGGTAGGTGAGAAGATCAAAAATAAATCTTTTGTGTTAATTGGTTTTCCTTCACCTGTTAAAGAACAACTAATCCAGATTACCCTGAAGCCTCTTTACACAAATTTCCTACTGAACAATAAATGTACTGCTTTGCTAATATGATTTCACAATCGTAGACAAAAGAACTCTGGTATCATTGCATATACAAACACTCGCTGATTGGGCATTTTGTTCTATCCATTTGCTGCTTTAATACACCTCACATTATGAGCCATCTGTTCTAGTAATTTAAATGGCAACACTACTGAATATTTAGAATTTATTTTTGTGTGTGTGTGCAGAAGTTGTATGAATACTATTTCAATAGGGGCCATATCTGTATTGGAAAGTAGGATTGTTGAGATTTTACCAGATACAAATATTACTCACCCATTTGGCTTTTACACTTTTCATCCTTTGGCTGGCTACATTTGTCTTATTCGCCTATGTGTATACAGGGTAAACTCAAGGTGTGTAATCTGTTAAATTAACCCCTTCATGACCAGACTTTTTTTGGAATGTTGTGAGTGAATGACCGTGGCTGTTTTTACACTCCTGGGGTTTTTGTGTTTAGCTGTAATTTTATTCTTTGTTATTTGCTGTACCAACGTATATGATATATTGTTTTTTTCAGGACAAGAAGGGCTTTCTTTTGATGCCATTATTTTCTCCATATCATTTATATTATTATGAAAAAAATAGAAAAATATGGTGCAAAATGAATAAAAACAATACTTTTCCTGACTTTTATTTTTAAAATCTTTTTACTAAACTACAAAAGCAAAAAAAAAAAAAAAAAACCCTGCTAAATAGATTCTAATGTTGGTCCTGAGTTTAGAAATGCCCAATGTGTATATGTTTCCACAGGGAATAATAGTGCTGGCACTCCGGTTTAAGGTGAAAAAAGTGATTTATTTGACCAAAAATGCAGGGACAGAAACAATTGACGTGTTTCAAGTCTACAGACTCTTAATTAAAAGCCACTAAGTGAATTATTTTTGTAGTCTAATTTTGTACCCAAATCAGACCATCCTAATAGGTCCCCCCCCCCCCCTCTTTTAAAGTGACTTGTGCTGTAAAGCTTGTTTGCTTGTTCTGTGAATGTAGAACATAAAAAACTCAAACAATATATATGTTTAGGGTTGACACATATTCTACAAAAAAAATGCTGGTTTTGCTGGGGCTTCTATAGATTTAACATGGGCATTTTTTTAATCTGCAAGTGGCATCTCTATGTACAAAAAGGAAGAAATGATATACTGCACCTATATGTGATGGAGTGAGCAGCACCTAGACACAGCTAGTGTTCCACTGCTATTAAAAACGGTGCATAAAATCCAAATAAACACTGACAATTACCCTTTTCAATGACGTAGTCTCTTGCAAGTGTTATACAAAGGGGAAGTAAACAAAATAAAAATATATAGTGAAGTAAATCAGAACAGTGTACGCAAACACTCTAAAAAATGTATAAAGTGTCCACTCACATTTACCTGAGCAGTAATCTGCTCAGGAATAGTAGTGTCTGGAAGCCCACAACAGGTAAGCAGATAAAACAACCAGAATGTTTCTTTAAGGCAACTCCAGAGTTGTCACACATGGGAAGAGAAGTCCGGGATGTAAGTATATACATGTAATACAAAGCAACTAAAAACATAGTAAAATGTTACACTTAAAATCGGTAGATTCTTCAAAACAATCAAATAGATTCTTGAAAAAGTATTCATGCATAAAGTGCTTTCGTTCACAGTCCCTTCTGTCTCAAAACGCGTTTCTCCTCTTCAACGAGCCTTTTTCAAGTGTCCCCATGTGTTCTCCTCTCTCCTTCTCTTCGATATATAAGAAGAGAGATGAGAACAGCAGGCAAATGCATAGATTAAAAGAAAACTGTGATAGTGGCGTCTCCTGTTTTATGACAACATATTTTTATTTTAATCTATGCATATGCAAAACATTCTCTATTCTATACATTGACCGGATAAACACTGTTTAGGTGACAGAACTGTACCATATATTTAAAAAACTAAATAAAAATAAAAGTTTTATCTATGCTCACTCTTCACCCAACACCCAAGGTCTGTGCATTATAATGTCTATGCTGTCCTTTACCTATCTTTTGTAGGCAGACGTGGACAAGGCTGTAAAGGCAGCTAAAGAAGCGTTCAAATTCGGATCGCCATGGAGAAGAATGGATGCGTCTCAGAGGGGTGTTCTAATAAACCGCCTTGCAGACCTTATTGAGAGGGACCGAGCCCAACTAGCTGTAAGGGACTAATTATTTACAATATTTCTGAATATATATTTGGTAGTAGTGGAAATATCCATTGGGGATTATTGTTCCATATGAAACCTGCAATGGTTGTGTCAATGGTTTATACCAATTACTGACAGTCCTGTAGATATTTACCATGTTTACAGAAAGACCATATTCCTGAGTGTGCAAGCCTGTTATTGAGGCATTAGAAGCATTTACAAGCTGTCTTGGTTATACAGTAACTTAATGCACATACTATGCTCTCACATTTCACTTGGTTATAGACTTGTTCATACCTACTTACTGCCTTGGAATACATAACTTACTCTCTGTATTTGTATTTAATTCTCCCCATCTGGGTCAAGTGGCATGTATTTACACATTGCTTTGCCAAATGTTGGGAATCTGATATAAATCCACCTTGGTTTTCTGAATACCTCCTGTTGAGGCAAGGGGAAATCTTTCAACCACATCTTATAAACATCAAGAATATACAGCGATGCACCTATCCAAAGCCCTGGCCTTTGTTGGCGTTTTTCATGAGGCAGCAAAAACTGCAGTCCCAAATACCCGCTTAGTTCCCAGAGCTGGTGTTCTGACATTTTAGAACACTACCCTTGCAATGGCGCCGGGTGGGTAAGTTGACTCAGCCCGCACTTTGCATGGGCCCATGATGCCTGCCCCCACACCATTATTATTATTAATAATAATAATAATAATATTATTATTTATTTCATAATTTGTTTGTTTATGCTTCCTGACTGGGAATAATCTGAGCACTAGTTTTCCTGTGGCATCCCTGCACTCCATAACCACGAGGCAGTGGAGGTAGCAGGGTGAGTTTCTGAGTGCAAGTCTGGGTGCTCAGCCAGGTCTTGAGTGCAATGCGGGTGCAGAAGAAGGAAATTAAAACAAGAAATGCATTTTTTTTCAATAACCTTTTTATTACATATGTAAAAAGTTCATTAGGAGGTGCACATGTTTAGTCAGGACAACATAAAACCAAATTACACCACTGAAAATTATATAAAACTGCTTCATGGTACCTGTTTGACTTTGCGCTATATTAGTTAAACATATTCATTAGCTTTTTAATGTATATTATTTTAATATCTTGTTTTAATAGAATTTGGAAACTCTGGATAATGGAAAGCCTTATTCCATCTCCTATGCAGTGGATCTGGATTTGGTGGTGAAATGTTTAAGGTAATCAATAAATTGGCTAGTGTAATGTTTGTTGTCCTTCCCAATTTCAAGATGATGATGATGATGATGATGATGATAATAATTAATTGTGATATATCAGCTAGTACAAGCTGCTAAGCAGGTTGAAGACTTGTTTTTTTGGAGATCATCCATACTTCATTGTTTTATTGTTGTTAACATTTGGATGTTTATCCAATTCTACACTGCTGTCCAATATGTTGGTGCTGTAATAATACATTAAATCTGCTGATTCTATGAGAATAAAAGATTTCAGAACTAGTCTGTTTTTATTAAAAAAATAAAAATATAAAAAATATTTTATTTTGTTTTCATGGTACAAAATTATTATACATATATAACCTATACATGCTTTAGATAAAGACTAAAATTCACAGGTATATAATTGTGGCAGGTCAGCAAATCCAGCATACCTCAAATTGTCAAAATCCCAAACTGTATTGGATTTCTAAACTATACCATACAAACACTTAACACCTCTTAAAAACATTACAGGCTGGAAAAAGGCAGAGAATAGCTATATACCTTCTTGCCAATAAAAAGTCGGACGGAGACCATGGAATCCTAGAGTACTAGAGGGCTGCTCTTTTGACCAATGCTTTTACCACGCAGAGGAGGAGGAGGAGCTATAAAAGGGGTTGTAGTATCTGGAACTAAACATAGCTGGTCAAGTAATGGATTTGACGACAGTTTACTGGCCCCAGAGTAAGTGTCAGATAGATGCAAAAAAAATAAAAATAACTGTAGCCTTCCACTACAATATATTGCAAGAAATTGGCAGATGGTTAAAAAAAAGTTGGCACTATAAATACAGCATACTCCCTTGCCTGCCAATTATGTGTATAAAGAGTAATATGAGAGATTTGGATAGGGGATGGGACAGTTCATCACGGCTGCACTAACACAGCCGCTTCACTGTAATGTCTCGCGTGAGAGGTCATCGCGGGATTGCTGAAGGTGAGTATTTTTAATAGGGGTTAATTATAGTATCGTGGTTCAGGGGGTTAGTATTAGGGTTAATTTTAGTATTTAGGTTCGGAGGGTTCATTTATTGGGGGTGTACTTTTTGTAAGCGCTGACAGTTTAGCGCTGAACTGTCAGTGCTTACATTACCGCGATGAAGCGGTCGCGTTCATCTTCAGCGCTGACAGTTCAGTGTTCAAACTGATGTGCTGAACTGTCAGCGGTGAAGCAGCAGCGAAGAAGTGTCCTAGACCCATTTGGATAATCATATTTGGCAACAGAAAGGCATCAAAAAGATTTCTGATATTACTGGTTCAGAGGTTAGGCCCTTTTTAGATCTTAACCTTCAATTTCAATTGCCAGAAAAATAAAATATTTAATTATTTTAGAGTTAGAGGTTTCTTTTAAAAATAAAAAATAATAGTGAATGGAAGGGGAATTAACAATGAATATTCTCTCTCAAAATGATTTTAAACACATGCTTACTAAAGGTCATTCATTAATCAGAATTAAAGGAAAGTATACACATCCCTTGGCCATTGAAGAGTGGGAAAGAGATATGCAAGTTAAAATCACTCATGCGGAATAAAAACTGGGTGTTTTTTCTGTCCCCAATTATGAAGGTTCAATTCTGAAATATTAAACTCTAGTACAGAAAGTAGTGTTGAGGGAATAACTATCTTTTATTGTAGATCTCTTTCGCCTTTAAGCAGACTGGCATAATATTTTGTCGAGATTATATAGGGACGTATCTTTTACCAGTCCATTGACCTCCTTCTGCGGCATCCATAATAGGCAGTCTAAGCTTTCAAAATTTGGCACATGTTGTTGTTCAATCATGAACCAATATTCTGACCTATTATCTAAAATTTAAAGCACATGCGTTAGTATATTAGCTTGAACATAACTCCTAATATTTGGAAGTCCTACAACTCCTTGAAATTTGTTTCTGGATAATACCAATTCACTTGATATTCTGGGTCTTATTTCTCAAAAACATCTTGAAAAAGTTTAACCCAAAAGTCGGAAAACTAATAGGGAGCATTCTTAATAAAAAGAGCAGTTTTAGGCAATATATTGGCCTTTGTTATAATAATTACACCAGACAAAGCTGTGTTCAAAACTTAATGTTCTGCCAACAATTTGCTCAGATCTCTCAATAGGGGGGCAAAATTCAATTTTTTTTTTTTTACTATAGGAGGGAATTGTCAGCCAAAATAATTGATACCTCCATCAACCCATTGAAATGGATATTCTGATTTTTAAATTTCCCCTTTCCCTATCCCTAGAGCCTGAGTTTTTACGATGTTTAGGTTACAATTCGTATATTTTGCATATTTATTTCCTCCATGACTTCTCCTATTGAAGATTTAGGATCTGTCTGGGTAAGCAAGACATCATTGGACTTATCTTGCACTCAGATTGACCTACCCGGACTCCTTTTAATATCTATTTGCTGTCTTATCCTTACCACCAGTGGTTCTAAGGTCATAATGTAGAGCATCAGGGCAGCCCTGACGCCTTCCATTTTTAATATGGAACCACCCAGAACAAAAGCCATGTACAACTATCTGAGCAGTTGGGGATAGTGTATAAGGCCATGACCATCACCTGCTCACCAAGGTTATATAGCAAATCGACCCTGTCAAAGGCCTTATTGGCACATAAAGAAAGAATTACTGCTGAGGTACTACTGATGCGTTATGTAATAGACTAGGTCCATGATCTTCCTAGAGGTTTGTCTGACCCCCACAAAGCCAATTTGAATTTTATGTATGATCGGTTTTTAAATATCCACAATAATGGAGGAACATATTTTTGTATCTGTATTAATTAACAAAATGGGTCAGTAGTTTGCCACGGTGAATTATCTTTCTCTGCCTTAGGTATTGGTGGTATTGCTGCTTGAAGCATTTCCGTAGGGAAGGTTAAGGACACTGTGATAGCGTTAAAAGTACTGGTCAAAAGTGGAATCAAGACTGATGCCAATCTCGTATAGAAATGATTCAAATGCATGTCCGGTCCTGGAGCTTTTATTTCATTTTTAACGCTTGCGAAAACTTAGGTAGACAAAATCTTCTGAAGTAGTCAGTTTCTTCCCTAGCTCTTTTTGAGGAGGTTATATCATATGACAGAATAATAATCTTTTAATGCAGCCCCTATTTGTTCCCGAACGAATACATGTCTCTGTAACAATCTCATATTTAGGTTCTTAACTTGGGATCTCATTTGCTTGTTAACTTTATGTGGTACCATTTCTGTGTCATCCTAGTGAATACCGTATTCGCTTTTTCCAATAACTGCTCTCAAATTTGTTTTTTAATCCCTTCTGTTGTTTCTACTTGTCTCCTATTAGTGCTATTCAAACAATTTAGCTTCATGATAAAGCTGAGAAATATTTTGACCTCTGCTCTTCTTTTGTTTATCTAATTTCGTGAAATAACCACATACCACACATTTTTAAGAACAGCATTCCGTAGAGACATCAGTCTCACCTGAGAGATTCTCATCACAGAATTGTTTAGAGACAATTTCTATGTACCCCAAATTCTCTTTTTTAGTTCATGTTCCAGCTCCGGACTTGAAATCTGCTATCTTCCCTGAATTCAAGCACAATGGGGTTATGATAACCCATGCTATCATACCAATAATAATTTTTATAGCCTTCACATGGTTAGCTCTAGTCAGAATGGAACAAATAGTCAGAGAAGCACACCTAAATGAGTTGTCAACAACAAGAAAAAATAGACAGCAAGGTGCATCACCCCAAGGGGCGTCCACTATACGCCCCCAATAAGTAGAGTAATAGAGAACAAAAATTGGGGGAGCACACCATATAAAATAGATAAACAAATACAGGGTATAGAGTATAGTACCAAAAATATTTTAATAAATATTAGATATGTAATAAATAACAAACAAATTAATGTTTAGACAAGATAAATAGAGAAATAACACACTATAAAACACAGAAAAATAAATAGCAACCAAGTACACCAAAGTAAGTACATAAAATGAATAGAAAAAAAAAAAGAAATAATAAATAAATACCCACACAATATGAAAACAATGAAAAAAAAAAAGGACAAAAATGCAGACAGGAATGGAACAAGGGAGGACACACAGCGCAAAAAAATGGAGGACACCAACGTTTCGGCGAGAGGCCTTTATCAAGGTGTCCACACACAAAAATGAGACTAGAACGATATATATACCTAAATGCTGCAGAGAAAACTAATCTGGTTGGACAGACACTAAAGTGCCAGCCAACCAGAACAAGCGCGATGATCACCTGAGAGATTCTCATCACAGAATTGTTTAGAGACAATTTCTATGTACCCCAAATTCTCTTTTTTAGTTCATGTTCCAGCTCCGGACTTGAAATCTGCTATCTTCCCTGAATTCAAGCACAATGGGGTTATGATAACCCATGCTATCATACCAATAATAATTTTTATAGCCTTCACATGGTTAGCTCTAGTCAGAATCATGTCTAATCTTTAGTAGGATTTATTTCTCCTTGAAAAATGAGAATACTGTGTCCATGGGTCTGATGGTTCTCCAGCTATCATATATCTAACGGAACCCCCTGGTTCCCTGGCTGAGTACCTCTGTCCCCTCCTCCAGTGGGTCTCTTGCAGACATCCACATTATCTTTATATAGCATATCAACTAGTGTTAATATTATTAGGAGTAAACTCTTGGTATTTAGAGTTACTAATTTGAGTCTACCCATTAGAGCCAGAGCAAAATCCTATGTGTAGGTTACCAAACATCGCATTGCAAACAGAAATCAAACAACTACAGACACTTACACTGGTTACAATTTAAAAAAAAATAGCCTTTTCAAGAAAAAGGAGAGAAAATGCTTAAAATAAAATGTGTAAACTGTTCTGAGGGCAAACCCCCATCTTATTTAAAGGGCCACTAAACTGTTCTTAATCATTGGTTCCTTGAAGGAAGCAAGGGCTAAAACACATTATCCGAGAGTTCGGAGTAAACTGATGTTTACTTAATAGATACACGCGGCTTTACTCTATGCTGTGTCTCACATCTGAGACACAGCAGTTCCTGGTTTGCCCCGCTCAGTCTGATGAATGCTAAGGTCTCTTGCTGCTAGCACAGAGAGTCCCTTGTGGGGGCAAAGTTAAGGTCTCCCTTCTGATCCCTTGCAATAACGAGGGTCTCTCTCTGCGCTAGCAGATAAAGTTCACTCTATTTCGACATACTGGTCTACATCTCCGAACATGGTTCATTTTGTTGCTATGATAATGTTTTGAAGATTAAAACAACATCACCTCTACTTGTGTCAGAGCCATCAGAGACCTTGTGTATTTTATCCTTGCTTACGTTTCTTTCCTGCAGGTATTATGCTGGATGGGCTGACAAGTGGCATGGCAAAACCATCCCTGTCGATGGAGATTACTTTACCTACACCAGGCATGAGCCGGTGGGAGTCTGTGGGCAGATTATCCCGGTATATGTTGAATTCTTGTCATGCTCCTTATTTACTGATGTGCTAACTAAAGCCCTAAATATGTTCATATATGAAACATCATTTCCCCCAGTTTTATGTATTTTGATGACTCCTCTTGTAGTACTCGACTTGTAGATTTGACAGGCTGCATGATTTCTTCTTTTAGTGGAATTTCCCCCTCCTGATGTTGGCATGGAAATTTGGCCCAGCATTGGCCACTGGTAATGTGATTATCATGAAAGTGGCTGAGCAGACCCCTCTCACTGCACTGCATGTTGCCAGCCTTGTAAAAGAGGTAAGTTCCAATACTGTGTGGCAGAGTAAGCAGACTGTGTATCTCTAGTGCAAAAGATCTATTGCTTCTGAAGGACAATGCTCACGGGTGTCTGCTCTTCCAGGCTGGATTTCCTCCAGGTGTTGTGAATATCATTTCTGGAATGGGTCCAACCGCTGGAGCTGCAATCTCGTCTCACATGGAAATAGACAAAGTTGCCTTTACAGGTTCTACAGAGGTAAGTGTGCACTTAATTTGGATGGTCCTTGTACAAAATCACCCTTCTGCAAAGCTATAAAGAAATCTAGGCAACCTGCCTTGTGCAAATTAAACATGTGTATGTGTATGTGTATGTATATGTATATATATATATATATATATATATATATACATACACACACATTATATATATATATATATATATATATATATATATATATATATGTGTGTGTATATATATATTTATATGTAATATATTTCAGTTCCCTCCTCCAAGTTGCATCTTTTGTGTAAATAGGAAGGTGTTTGTTCACATTACATACCTGTCAGTAAGCCTTTGATAATTGGCAGGCTACACAATAAGATAAAGCTATTAACCAATCAAGTCATTAACGTTTTTGAAACCTTTAAGTTGTTAATTGCTCTTAAAGTATAAGTGTGTAATCCTTCAGGTCCTCCATTTAATTTTAGAGGGTCGGCTTTAAAATCTAATTTGGGCATGATCTCTTTTGAAGCAATGCAAATGATGTATTCCATCAATTTAGAGGATACAGAGTATCCTACATTTGTATATTGAGCTCCTGTGATTAAGACACCTTTTATAATAATGTCCTGTGAGGAGCCATCACTTCTGTACATTTGGTGAATGCCCTGTGATGCTTTGATATCTGAAAATGTGTGACCTATTCATGGACTTCTTTACTCTAGGTGGGTCGTATAATCCAGCAATCGGCTGGTAAAAGTAATTTGAAGAAAGTGACGTTGGAACTTGGTGGAAAAAGTCCAAACATAATACTTTCTGATGCAGACTGTAAGTTTAATTTGACCAGCTGCTTTAAAATGAGTGCTGTAAGATTGCAATCGATAATGCCAATACAGTTGCAAATTGCAAGGTTGTCACAAAACACCTTGGGTGAAAAGTAGAAGGGTTAATTTTTCAAATGATAACTACTGAAATTATCTGAGCCACTAGTAAGTACACAGTCTTATTACTTTTCAGAAGTCAGGCCATCAGACTGGTAACCCTATAGATACAAGTCTTGGTTACGGCGACCCTGACTATTAACTACTGATTTTGTAGGCTTTTGCAAAATGAGGCTTAGTTGCTAGAATTCAAAACATTTTCCGTACACCCAGATTGGATGATGAAATGTACACAAGAGTATTCCCTATGCAAACACTATTAACTCTTTTGCAGAAACCAACCTAAATCCTAAAATAAAAAATTGCAGTAGAAAATAGCAAGCACAAAACACCCCAATAACTAGAGAACCATGGCTTGCTTGCCTTTTGGAATTTATGTGTCTTTTTGTTTTAGGTTTCTTATTGCCAAGCTTTGCTTCATATTGAGACTCCTTTGTCTTCATATCTACTTAATCTCTCCTATTTCTTATGTGTCCTTCACCTTTACTTATCCCCAGGGATACTTCAATGCCAAGAAAGCTCCTTCTGCAATGGTTGCCTTGACCTCTTCTGCCTTCTCCCAATGTCAACCTGGCCCACTTACCTTCTTCTCATGCATGTTTTGCCTTCCTTTCCTGTAATATCTCCTTCAATATTTCTCCATCCCTACCTGCCACAAGGTCTCCCTCTCTAATCTGTTTAAAATAAACAAGTGATTAGAAGATGTACCAACATTTTTACTACTACTTACACATTGCAGATGTTGGCTCTTCTGAGAATGTTGATGTGCTTTGTTTTTTCTTTTTCTTGTTTTGTTCTCTCTAGTGGACTGGGCTGTGGAGCAGTCTCACTTTGCCTTGTTCTTTAACCAAGGCCAGTGCTGCTGTGCTGGCTCACGCACCTACGTCCAGGAAGATATATACAATGAGTTTGTTGAAAGGAGTGTACAGAGAGCCAAGAGCAGGATTGTTGGAAACCCTTTCGACTTCAAAACTGAGCAAGGGCCCCAGGTTAGGTGGAAAATCTGCTTTCTCTGTGTAATCTCTTATACTCCTCAATATTATGGCAATTGTAATCAAGATAATGACCACAGTTACACCGGTTTAGGTTCCAGGGAACAGCAATGTATTCTACATAACTGGGGCTGTGCTCCTTACCAATGGTTGTTCCTTAAACTCGTTTTAGAAATAATTTCCTAAAGCGGTATTTAACTATCTTAACAGGATTTGTAGTATAGTATAACATTTTATATAATGGGCTGCTCAATGATAAACATAGTCAAAGATGTGAGTGCTGCACTGTAGTGCATTTGAGAAGCAAACTATAAAGAGGCAAGAGTGATGCAAGTCACAATTGGCATGATGTTGGTGTGAATCTAAATAGAGTATTGTTACTTTGTGAATTTACATATTAGCACTCACTTGCCATTAATTGGTTGGAATATGAATACATTTGGCAATATGGACAAGTCCTAAATTCATACTGTCCATCTCTCTAATTTTAATCATGTCTTTCAGGTGGATGAGGAGCAATTTAAAAAGATTCTAGGATACGTCAAAGCTGGGAAACAGGAGGGAGCCAAACTGCTGTGTGGTGGAAACCCTGCTGCTGATAGAGGGTATTTCATTCAACCCACAGTCTTTGGAGATGTGACCGACAACATGACAATTGCTCGAGAGGAGGTATGCAAGATCTGAAGCATTGCTGGGCTGTGAAATGTTCATTCTATACATTTTATTTTAATTTTCTCCTTTTTAAAATCAGTTTTTTGTTTTGTTTTACATTCACTGAATATTGTACATATGTGTTTTACTATATGAGAAATTTATGGTAGTGTGGAAAGTTTGAGATCTGTGCACCGGTGCTGTACTTATATCATGGTGGAAAGGCCGTAGCAATATTTGAGCTCTGTCCAGTGGTTTCTAGTTACAAATACTTTTATAATCTGTTATAAACTTGCTCACAAACCTGTTGGGTGAGTTATTGGGTTTGGAAGGGTGTGTTTACACCTCTGGCAGTACATACATTGTTGTTTTTTGGAGAGTCCTTTAAGAGTCCTTTTAGTGACAAGACATTTTTACCTTGACTTTCCATTGGTGACAAGGGCTGTTTTTACATTTCTGGGGTGTTTGTGTTTAGCTGTAATTTTCTTCTCTCACATACTGTACCCACATAAATTATATGTTTTTTATCATCATTAGAAGGTCTTTCATTAGATACCATTATGTTCATCATATCTTATAATATACTACGAAAAAATCATAAACTATGATGAAAATTTTAATAAAAAAACACTTTTTTTTTATAACTTTAACCTAAAATATAATTTACACAAATACAATCATTAAAAAAGACAATGTCTAAATAGTTTCTAAATGTTGTCCCAAGTTCAGAAATATGCTTGTTTCCATGTTTTTCTGCAGTTTTTTGCAAGTTATGGGGCAAAAACCAAAAATAGTGTTTAAATTGACCTTTTGACCCCAACTCTAACCCTTATGCAAACCCTTAATATATTTTAATTTAATTTTAACCCTAACAGCTAATCTAACCCTAATCCTAGATTTAAGCTTATTACATCTTTTTTTTTTTCTTCTTCATTGCAATGTTGCTGACTGCCTCTAGGGGCAGTTAAGAAACATATTCAGAGCGATGGAAGTGAATTTTGTTTTCACTTCCGAAGCTCTGACCACAAGCTGCTGCTCCTGCAATATGGGGTGCCCCAGAGCCCGAATGTCGGTCGACCTCGAGGCAATAGACCAGCACCGTTGGAGCAGTTTTCGCGATTGTTGATCGCCAAAACCGCTGGTTTCACCATAGGACGTGTCAGGCACGTCCATTGTCACAAAGAGGTTAATAGATTAAGATCTTCTGGTTTCATATTTCTTGTTTAGGATTATTCTGTAATTTGACACTTAATGGGACAGTCTAGTCACCCTTTTAACTTTTGCTCAAAATGAAGTAAAATCTTGTTTATTACAATAAATGTTTGTATGTCTTCTTTGTGTCCGAAATGATGTGGTAGTATATAAACAAATAGGCCTCAAATGGTCATTTCATTTTTTTCATTTGATAGACAGGCTGAATATCGCATGCTTCTCCCAGCTGTGATTAGAGAGACACTCCAAGGAGGCAATGTTCTTTTAAGAGAACGAATAGCATTAATAATGTGCAGAATGGGGTTTCATTCAAGAAGAAATGATAATAATTGTACCAATTTTCTGTTCTCTCCCAAAATATGGTATATTGGCATTTCTGATGGTGGATAACTGTCACTGTCACTGTCACTGCAGGAGTTCTTTTCTATAAGTCTTCTTTTTGCTGTAGAGGAAGAGCGTTCTATTTTTCTGTATTTGTGCTGTATTTCATTGGGGCAGGCATATTACAAAGAAGGGAGAAATCCAGCCTTAGCCACTGTTATGGTTACTGTTGCTGCAGTTGTGATAGACTGGGGGGAAACTATCAGAAGTTACATTTTATAAACGCAGTATCTTAAGAAAACAACAAAAACTTTAGCATAAAGCTCTTTATTCTGCTTTTAAACCACAAGGTATTTTGGTGATTATATTGACCTGATTGCCACATGGGTAGCGTCAAGTGCAACAAGCAAATCACTTATTATACAATGCATGTGATTTTTGTTTTGTTCTATTATAGACTGAATCTGACTTTTTAATTTTTTTTTTTTTTTTTTTTTTTTTTTACAGATTTTTGGGCCTGTGATGCAAATTCTGAAGTTTAAGTCTATTGAGGAGGTAATTGAGAGAGGAAACAACTCCATGTATGGGCTGGCAGCAGCTGTGTTCACCAAGGATCTCGATAAAGCCAACTACATATCTCATGCTTTGAGGGCCGGCACTGTTTGGTAAGTTCCAGTCTGTCAGACAATCGGCACACAGACTACAAGTTGTTAAATACCATATGTGTGAGAGGATTCAATTGCAGTAAGGTGGTAACTAACGGTCAAAATGAACTACCGTATTTGCTCGATTATAAGACAAGGTTTTTTTCAGAGCAAATGCTCTGAAAAATCCCCCTCGTCTTATAATCGAGGTCTCTTATAATCTGACCTCAAATTGAGGTCAGATCATAAGACATGGATCCAGGTCCCCAGCAGAGCTGCAGGGTACCTGGATCCCCCTCTCTAGCAGCAGGGGATATCTGCGCAACAAGCGCAGACTCCCCTGCTTCCGCCCGGCACGACCGCTGGGGCTTCTGTTTCGTCACAGAAGTCCCGGCGAGCGTGCCGGGCGGCAGCAGGGGAGGTCTGCGCTCATCGCACAGACTTCCTCTGCTGCCCCACTAGCCACCAGGGTAAATCGGGAAGACTATTATGACGGACAGCTGTCCGTCATAATAGACTGCCGTGTCGGGCAGCATGGAGGATGTCTGCAAGTATCGTGTAGACATCCCCCGGCTGCCCCCACTAGCCACCAGGGATTGAAGTACAGGTAAGGGGGGGGGGACAGAGAGACAGGGGGAGGGAGGGAGGAGGGCAACAGAGAGACAGGGGGAGGGAGGGAGGGGGGCAACAGAGAGACAGGGGGAGGGAGGGAGGGAGGGGGGCAACAGAGAGACAGGGGGAGGGAGGGAGGGGGGCAGAGAGACGGAGGGAGGGGGGCAGAGAGACGGAGGGAGGGGGGCAGAGAGACGGAGGGAGGGGGGCAGAGAGACTGAGGGAGGGGGGCAGAGAGACGGGGGACAGAGCAGGAAGGGGGGCAGAGAGAAACATGTGGGGGGAAGAGACAGGTGAGGGGGGAGTGGGGAGTGAGACAAAGCTGGGGGCAAGGGAAAGAGAGAGGCAGCATTGGCACATAAAAAGAAATAAACACAAAAGAAATGCATTTTTTTTTATATAATATTTTATTAAAAAAGTAATTTACATGTGAATATATACAAGTTTAACTTTTTTCCTATAGGGTAGTCTTCTATTCAGGCTTTTAGTATTTTTCCTAAAGGAATATCCAAAGTTTGGGGGGTCGTCTTATAATCAGGGTCGTCTTATAATCGATCAAATACGGTAGTTAAAATGCATGTTTCTTACATTGCTGATGAGATAATATCTGCTCTTTAACTCTGTTTCAGGATTAATTGTTATGATGTTCTTGGAGCTCAGGCCCCATTTGGAGGATACAAGGCATCTGGTACAGGGCGAGAACTTGGAGAGTATGGGCTGGAGGCTTACACTGAAGTGAAAAATGTAAGTCCATAATGGGCAATGACATTTTGGAACCCTCCTTGGTTATGGGGTATATATGTTTCATGGTCAAAATATATGTAAAAACCATATAAAACGAAATATAAATATATACATTTACCATTTGCAAAGATTTCTAAAATCCCTATTCTGCTTTAATGCATAAATGTAGCCAGGTAAGCATTTTCACTGAAATATCTCAGGAACCTTAAAAAACTAGTGAGTGCTAATATGTAAATTCACAAAAAAAGACAAAATACTAATACAATTTCCTGGTGCACAAGATTTTTTTTTCCTTATTGCAGTCATTATCCGACATCCAATTATATATCTCCCAAAGGAACACTCCTCGTATCTAGGCTTGCTAGATCTGCAATTTCTTCCTTGACAAACGCAACTGACATGTAGTATACATTCAAAGGGGAATCCATTCGTAGGTCCTTCTAGCTGATTTGGATATGTGCCTTTACATGCTTGCCTGAAAAATATAGGAAGCATTTGTGTTTGGTTCCAACTGGAATTGGCGAGCTTTTAATTAATAAAATTACATGCATGCCGAAGAACATAGCTGCTCATGTTACACATGTATGCTTACTAAGCCTATAGTTTGAAGGTGGTAAAATGTCTTAAAAATGCTTCTCCTAACATCAGAGGGGATTAAATATTAACCCAGCAATAAAGATTGATCTTTTACAAGCCCAGTCATCTAGGCGACTGTATATGGTTTTGAGAGAATGTGTGTGTTAATCTAGTATTGGAGGTCTAATACACCAGTGGGTCAAGGTTTTTTACAAGTCTGGGCAAAACAATTTCTAAGTTTTAAATATGTAGTCAAGACTGCTTTTAATTATGGTTTTCTCATTTCCTTTATCTCCAGGTCACCATGAAAATTCCACAGAAGAATTCTTAAATATCTAGAAGGGTGTGTTCTTTGCTATAAAGATCCTGAACAAAATAATAAAAAAATCAGATTTTTAAAATTGTGAAATACTAAGTTGTTGTTAACCTTGTTGTAGATACCTGACTATAAAAAAAAAACAAACTGATAGACCATTTGGCTTTCTATAACTTTCCACCCCTTCTCTCTCTGTCCCTCCCTCTCCTTCCCTGAAGAAACATCGAAACATTGAATGTGTCGGCAGATAAGAAACATTCTAACTATAAAGTTAGAAATGTGTACTGATTTAAAAAATAAAAAAAAATTGCACTCTTTATAATTTCTTTTTATAATGATATGTTGGTGTATCTTTCTTGGGGGCTTTGTCAGTTTCTGGGGTTCAATTATTGCATGCCAGGACTTGAATTGGGGGGAAAACTTTGAAGCCAGTTAGATGAAGTTGGCCATATTGTTTTCCCCCCAAAAAACAATACCTGTACAGTTTCTATGCAACTTTAACGTAGCACGAGGGTGATGTTAATTTCAACTACAGAAGTTAGCACTTGAAAGTTTATGGCTATATTCTATAATATCAACAGGTTACTTCATTGCTTTGGCTCACAGTTTACATGTTTTGCTGCAAAGCATTATGTATTTTTTGTTGTTGTCACCATAAGGCTGCAATTCATGTGTTTGCAATGTATTGAAATAAATTCATCTATTTACACACAATTGAAGGTCTTTATTTTTATTTGTATAACCATTATTATTATGTGTATATGGCTTATTGACCACTGCTAGCTCTCTGCAAGGCGAGTTTTAGAGGCTCCCTAGTGAGCATAATCTTAAAGGAACATTAAACATTGTTTAACCCTTGCTTCCTTGGGTTTACCATCTGCTGTGCCTCACATGCGAGACACAGCAGTTCCTGGTTGTTGTGTGGTGACAAACGTCAGCACGCGCACATTCAATCAGAGCGGGGGCTCGCCCTTCTCTGACAGCCAAAAGCGAGGGGCTCTCACTGCTAGTGCAGAGAGAGACCCTTGTTTTTGCATGGGATTAGCAGGGGGTACCTACTTAAGGTCCCCCCAGCTGATCCCATGCAAAAACGAGGGTCTCTCTGCGCTAGCAGAGAGAGTCGCTGACCAGACGTTTGAGCATGGCATCTCTCGGTCAGAGGATAAACTGGCGTGTACTATCAAAAGTACATGCCAGTTCATCCTCATACTAGTGACAACTAAATTTCACTTGTGCTTCTATATTAGAAGCACAAGTGAAAAATAATGTTTAGTGTCCCTTTAAGGAGACTCTCCCAAAGAGTGAATGGTGTTACCAGAACAGTCGCTCACACTGATGTATCTCAAGAAGTAGGCCTATGATGAGCTGTGTCCTTTTTGTGCATAGAGAGTTTGCCGGACATTTTCGGTCTGGACTGCTTCTTGTGGGTCAGATTAGCCGGATATGTTCATGGATATCCTGTAATGCAAGTGAGCAGAAAAACTTTACTCTCTCAAGTAGGCACCTCGCCATTTGGACATAAATATATACTCACAGAAATAATCCAGCACCAACAGGAAAATAACTGTGTGCTAAGGCGTAATATAACCCGATATAATGTCCAAATCCTAGATCTGCCACATCCACACCAATGCCTGCCAACACCAGGAGAAGGAGGATGGGAACATCCAGTGTCTACAACTGCTCCTCAACCTTTACTCGCCCACGGCATGCCAAAGTTGTTCCCACACGACAAGCAAAAATATATAATGAAATGCAAGCACATGGACAAAGGGAAATGTTAAACCGCAAATTAACCACCCAGGTTATTCAAATCACTATAAAATACTGGTAAAACTACTACAAAATTCCATCACCAATATTGCATTGATTCTGTTGACCTGCCTGCTTAACATCCTGAACAAAGATATTGAATCATTAACAAACACCAAGACAATTCTGATACCCAAATCAGTTAAAGACCCAGCACCTCCAAACAATTTACGAACAGAATGCAAACATTTATATCAGATCGATTAAAGCCACACCAACTAGGATTTGTCAGTGGCGAACAATCAGGCCTGGGGATAAAATCGGCCCTAACCATCTTGCTTGATATGACATTTTTATCAAGGTGCCACTACTAAGATAACGATAAATGGTTTATATTCATCATCAGTGGATATGTCTAGGAGGGTTCAATGGGGATGCCCACTTTCTCTTGTACTGTTTAATCTGGCAATAAACTCACTTCTAATTCAACAAAGCACAGACCTAAATGGTATCAAAACAGGACAAACAATTACTCTCGGACATAATGCATATTTTACAAACATATGGAGAGGGTGATAGGATTCAACATCAATTTTATGAATGGGGACTCTAGTTCGGTTTATAGAAAGCCAATAGTGTTACATGTATTCCATAAGCCGAAAGTCTATAAACCGAACGACATTCGGTTTATAGACTTTCGGTTTATAGAATACATGTAATGCTATTGCTATTCTATAAACCGAAACTCTATAAACTGAATGTTGTTGGCTTATGGAATATATATAATACTATTGGCTTTCTATAAACCGAAATAGAGTCCCCATTCATAAGAATGTCTTATGAATGGGGACTCTATTTCGGTTTAGAGAAAGCCAATAGCATTACATACAATGTAATCGCCGAACCCCGAACTCCAACACAGACATACAGTTAAATGTCAGTGTTAGGGTCCGGGGTCCAAAAACCGTAAAGTTCGGTACGACCCCGAACAGTGCGGTTCGGGTTCGCTCAACACTACTCGACATCTGTAGTGGGAAAATTAATTGAAGGGTTGCTTAAAGGCAAACATTCAAGAATATCTCTTGAATCAGAATATAATTACCGTATTTGCTCGAATATAAGACGAGGTTTTTTTCAGAGCAAATGCTCTGAAAAATCCTCCTCGTCTTACATTCGAGGTCTTCTTATAATCTGACCTCAAATTGAGGTCAGATTATAAGACATGGATCCAGGTCCCCAGCAGACATCCCCCAGCTGCCCCCACTAGCCACCAGGGAACAAAACCAGGTAAGGGGGAGGGGGGTGGACAGAGGACACAGACAGACAAGGGGAGGGGGGGGGGAGAAAGAGACAAAGAGAGGGGGAGGACACAGACAGAAAAAGGGGGGGGAGACACAGACAAGGGGAGGGAGGGGGACAGAGATAAAAGGGGAGGGGGGGATAGAGAGAGACAAAGGGAGGGGGAGAGGGGAGGACACAGACAGACAAGGGGGGGAGACACAGACAAGGGGAGGGAGGGGGACAGAGAGAAAAGGGGAGGGGGGATAGATAGAGACAAGAGAGAGAAGTTTTGGGGGGAGAGAGAGACAACGCTGGGGGAGAAAGACAGCTGGGGGAGCGGGAGAGTTGCCGCATTGGCACATAAAAGCAAATAAATACAAGAAATGCATTTGTATAATATAAATTTTTTATTAAATATTAAAAAGCAATTTACATATATACAAGTTAAACTTTTTTCCTATAGGGTAGTCTTATAATCAGGCTTTTAGTTTTTTTCCTAAAGGAATGTACAAATTTGGGGGGGTCGTCTTATAATCAGGGTCGTCTTATAATCGAGCAAATACGGTAGTAGAAGTCAATATGGTTTTGTGAATGACAGGTCTTGTCAAATCAGCTTAATAATATTCTATTAGGAAGTCAGTTAAAATATAGATTATGAGGTGGCAGTTGATGTAATCTATTTAGATTTTGCTAAAGTTTTGTTAACCCCTTAGTGATATGACTTTTTTGGCTTGTCCAACGCTTGGTGACATGGGCTGTTTTGACATTTCTGAGGTGTTTGTGTTTTGCTGTAATTTATTTCTGTCTCATTTAGTGTACCCACACAAACTATATATCGTTTTTATCGTCATAAGAAGGGCTTTCTTTTTTATGGCAATATTTTTATTTTTTTCCTGACTTTTATTTGAAAAATCGTATAATCATCTACAAGAGACAAAAAAAAACCCACTGCTAAATAGTTTCTAATATTTGTCCTGAGTTCAGAAATAGCCCATGTTTTATGTTTTTGTGCTTTTTTATTAATTTTACAGGGCCAGAACTATAAGTAGGTCAAAGCTATTTCAAAATCCTTGTTTTTTTTTTTTCAAAATTAGCGATAGTGATATTGTAACACTGATATCTGTACCAAATCCATGAATGACCCCCCACATGTACATATTTTTGAAAACTAGACAACTTGGTCCATTTGGCTTGGGGTATTTTGACACATTTCATGTAGCCTTTTTACCACCAACCAATATTTTTTTTATATTTTCATATTGAATGCAATTTAGGTAAAGATTACCAGAAAATGTGAAGGAGTATTTCCAAACAACACCTCAATATGTGTTCAGCAACATCTCCTGAGTACAGGGATACCACCCATGTATAGGTTGGTTACGTTATTTGGGGATTAAAAGGCCACATTTGAGAGGTGCGCTTTTTGGTTTTCCAACTTGGAATTTTGACATGCAGAAAACCTGCGCCTTTGTAAAATTTGGGACATTTTTGAAGCCAGAAAGTGTATTCTACCCCACAAAACCATATATTTTTGAAAACTAGACACCCTAGGGTATTTCAGTATTTAAAATGTTAGTATTTTAACACTTTCCATGCACTAATTCTACCACCAGCCTATGTCAATATTTTGGGTAGTAATTTTTTTTCACATACATTGTACTTCAGGCAGGAATTTACAGATTCTGGTATGTGTCAGTGCCAAACAACACCTTAATATGTGTTTGGCAACATCTCCTGAGTACAGGGATACCACCCATGTATAGGCTGGTTAGGTTATTTGGGGGTTAAAAGGCCACATTTGAGAGGTGCGCTTTTTGGTTTTCCAACTTGGAATTTTGACATGCGCCAATGTCCCATTTGGGACAATTTTGCAGCCAGAATGTGTATTTTACCCCACAAAACCATATTTTTTTAAAAACTAGACAGGGTATTTCAAATGGTAGTATTTTAACACTTTCCATGCACTAATTCTACCACCAGCCTTTGTCAAATTTTAAGTTAGTAATTTTTTAATGTTTTGTTTCCACATACATTGTACTTCGGGCATGAATTTACAGCTCCTGTTATGTGTCAGTGCCAAACAACATCTCAATATGTGTTTAGCAACATCTCCTGAGTACAGGGATGCCACGCATGCATAGGTTTGTTTGGTTGTTTGGGGGCTGAAAGGCCACATTTAGGGGGTGTGCGTTTCCAACTTGGAATTTTGTCAGCCTGCGCCCATGTTCAATTTGGGACACTTTTGAAGCCTGTCAAAGTATTTTACCCCATCAAACCATATATTTTGGAAAACTAGGGTATTTAAAATTGTGGTATTTTAACACTTCCCATGTACTAATTCTACCACCAACCTATGTCAACAGGTTGGAATGTCATTTTTTTTCACACACATTGTAGTTCAGGCGTGAATTTTTAGATTCTGGTGTTTGCCACTGCCAACCAACACCTCAATATGTGTTCAGCAACATCTCCTGAGTACAGGGTTCCCACTCATGCATAGGTTTTTTGGTTTGTTGTTTGGGGCTGAAAGGCAATGTTTGGGATGTACGCATTTCCAACTTGGAATTTTGAAATGTAGTCAGCCTGCGCACATGTTCCATTTGGAACATTTTTGAAGCCGTCCAATGTATTTTACCCCATCAAACCATATATTTTTGGAAAATAGACATCCGAAGGTATTTCAAGTGGTGGTATTTTAATACTTTATATGTACAAATTCTACCACCAGCTTTTGACAAAGTTTGTGGTAGTAATTTTTTTGGAGTTTTGTTTCCACAAGCATTGTACTTCAGGCATGAATTCACAGATTCTGGTATATGTCACTGCCAAACAAAAACCGAAAATGTGTTCAGCAACATCTCCCGAGTACAGAGATACCACCCATGCATAGGTTTGTTGGTTTGTTTTGGGGCTAAAAGGCAACGTTTGGGATGTGCACATTTCCAACTTGGAATTTTGACATGTAGTCAGCCTGCGCCCATGTTCCATTTGGAACATTTTTGAAGCCGTCCAATGTATTTTACCCCATCAAACCATATATTTTTGGAAAAAAGAGATCCTAAGTTATTTCAAATGGTTGTATTTTTTTGTGGTTTTGTTTCCACGTAGATTGTACTTCAGGCATGAATTCACAGATTCCGATATATGTCACTGCCAAACAACACCCCAATATGTGTTCAGAAGTATCTCCCGAGTACAGCGATACCATCCATGTATAGGTTTGTTTGGTTGCTTGGGTGGTAAAAGGCAACATTTGTGAGGTGCTCATCTCAAAATTCCAACTTGGAATTTTGACATGTAGTAAACCTGCATCCATGTCCTATATGGGATATATCTTTGAAGTCAGCCAATGTAATTTACCCCCACCAAACCATATATTTTTTAAAAGTAGACACCCATGACTCCTTGTGGCAAGAGCTCAGCAGCCACCGATAAATCACTAGATGATGTATCAGAAAGCTGACGAGGGTCAAAATCGAACCCTGAGTCAGCGACCTCAGAATCAGTGTCTAAGCAGTGATCTACAGCAAAGAAGGGGTTAATAGCTCTTTGAAGAGCCTATCTAGTACTGTAATACATTACAGTACAAATAAATTAATCCATAAAAAGTGCAGACAGCAAAACATACTGTTGCTGTGCAAGATTACTGCTTATACAGTGATGAATGGCAGGGAAGGGGTTAAGACACAGGAATTGGCTTTCATAAAACCTGACAATTTTATAAAATGTTATTTTATGTCACTAATACTGATCTGTCTCTTTCCAAATGTTACAAATGTAAGTGAGGAGAGGGAGGCAGATCAAAATTGGTCGGATCAATATTCACAAATATTGGTCTGACAAGGCGAATGGGGATGCTCATCTGAGCAATCACCAAACCGCCTTTGCCACTAATTCGCTGTTACTGATCGCTATGCTTTCAGACAGCTTAAAAAAAATAAAAGATATTTTTACTTTACACGTAACCCCCTAGCGGGTGTGGGTAAAAAAAATAAATAATGCGACAGATAAAAATTGCTTTGGCGTCAATATCATTGCGTAAGCCAGAGGCGTTGCTAGGGGTGGGCTACTGGGGCTATAGCCCCGAGTCCCCCCTTCATAGCCCCGAATGGAGACTCTGGGGCTAAAGTATTCTTTAGCCCCGAGACTCCAGGGCTATAAATATAAAAAAAAAAAAAAAAAATCCCCCGGTGAGCTTTCCTCCGTTTGGGACATAGTCCCAGAATCGGAGGATTAACCTCACGCGGGGGTGAGGGCCGATCGGGAGGAGAGGCTGCTATAGGGAGCTCGCTCCCTAGCCTCTCCTCCTGGCCATAGAGATCACAGCGCGACGGGTGCAAGCCCCGCCCCCGTCGCGCTGTGTCAGCTGCTTGCCGTATGTCAGGTGGACGGACATCTGGCAGAAGGTCCTGAATGACGGACCAAGTGTAAGGTAAGTAAAAAAAAAAAAGTGTGACTGTGTATGGGTGTCTAGGTGTGTGTGTGTGTGTCAGGGTGTCTAGGTGTGTGTGGGTATTACTGGGTTCTGAGTGGCACAATATTATTGGGCTATGATTGGCACAATATTACTGGGTTCTGAGTGGCACAATATTCTTGGGCTATGATTGGCACAATATTACTGGGTTCTGAGTGCACAATATTCTTGGGCTATGATTGGCACAATATTACTGGGTTCTGAATGGCACAATATTACTGGGCTATGATTGGCACAATATTACTGGGTTCTGAGTGGCACAATATTCTTGGGCTATGATTGGCACAATATTACTGTGGTCTGAGTGGCACAATATTCTTGGGCTATGATTGGCACAATATTACTGGGTTCTGAATGGCACAATATTACTGGGCTATGATTGGCACAATATTACTGGGTTCTGAGTGGCACAATATTACTGGGCTATGATTGGCACAATATTACTTGGTTCTGACTGGCACAATATTCTTGGGCTATGATTGGCACAATATTACTGGGTTCTGAGTGGCACAATATTACTGGGCTATGATTGGCACAATATTACTGGGTTCTGAGTGGCACAATATTCTTGGGCTATGATTGGCACAATATTACTGGGTTCTGAGTGGCACAATATTCTTGGGCTATGATTGGCACAATATTACTGGGTTCTGAGTGGCACAATATTCTTGGGCTATGATTGGCACAATATTACTGGGCTATGATTGCCACAATATTACTGGGTTCTGAGTGGCACAATATTACTGGGCTCTGAATGGTACAATATTCCTGGGCTCTGAGTGGCACAATATTACTGGGCTATGATTGGCACAATATTCCTGGGCTCTGAGTGGCACAATATTCCTGGGCTCTGAGTGGCACAATATTACTGGGTTCTGAGTGGCACAATATTACTGGGCTATGATTGGCACAATATTACTGGGCATCTGATTGGCACAATATTACTGGGCATCTGATTGGCACAATATTCCTGGACTCTGAGTGGCACAATATTCCTGGGCTCTGAGTGGCACAATATTACTGGGTTCTGAGTGGCACAATATTACTGGGTTCTGACTGGCACACTATTACTGGGCTCTGACTGGCAAAATATTACAGGCATCTGACTGGCACACTAGTACTGGGCTCTGAATGACACAATATTCCTGGTATCTGACTGGCACAATATTACTGGGCTCTGAGTGGCACAATATTACTGGTATCTTACTGGCACAATATTACTGGGCTCTGAATGGCACACTATTCCTGGTATCTGACTGGCACAATATTACTGGTATCTGAAAGGCACAATATTACTGGTATCTGACTGGCACAATATTACTGGGTTCTGAGTGGCACAATATTCCTGGTATCTATAATTGTACAATTTTCAAACACTGAAAAATTTGTGGGTGTTTTCTTACATTTTTATTATGGGGGTGGGGGGGTGCAACACTCAGGGTCCGCCCCGGGTGCCAAATGCTCTAGGTACGCCCCTGTGTGTGACCGAGCTCATCTGGGCTCTAGCCCCAGATCATCCGAAGACCTAGCAACGCCCCTGGCGCAAGCAGTAATTGACGGCAAGGAAGGGGTTAATAACTCTTAGAAGTACCTTTGTAGTACTGTAATAAATTACCGTACAAATAAAATTACCCCTAAAAAATGCAAAAAATGCAAAAATAAATGCTCTGATGTGCAAGATCACTGTTTATGCAAGATCAATGGCAGGGAAGGGGTTAAACACAGGGAATTGCTTTTATAATTTTTTTTATTGTTTTATTATTAGTGTATTGTGTATTTCTTATTTTATTGTATTTAAACTAACTTTTATTACTTTGATCTGTCTCTCTCCCTCACTAAAAAAAAAATGTGAGGAGAGGGAGGCAGATCCTAAATGGTCAGATCAATACAGGGTTAATATTGATCTGACCAGGCAGTGGGGATGCTCATCAGCTTGTCAGTCTACCTGGCAGTCACAGATTGCCTCAGTGATGAGGCAATCGTGTGACTGCTTGAAGAGCACAGGAAGCAGTTACTTCCTGCCTCCTGTGCTCTTGCCCTTAGAAGGGCAGCTCCATCTTGGTCAAGCAGTGACCAAGATCGTGCATTTTGTTTGGTGTGTTGCTGATTGCCTCGACTTGCGAGTCAATCAGCAACACTTACAGAGCATAGGAAACGATTAAATTAGCTTCCTATGGTCTTTTTTAATGCCCGTCATTTTAAAGGCACTGTGCCTTTGAAAATCGTCATTTCTATTGCTCTCCGGAGCAATCAAAATGCCGACGTGCATTTTTTTTAGTATTGCACGATGCTTCCATACCGGAAGCATCATTGCAATGCCGCTTGAGCACTGAAAATGGAAAAAATCCGCTTTCAGTGCTCGTTTTGACACAGGACAGACTTGGTCCGTCCTGTGTCACTAACACCTCGCCACACAGGACGGGCCTTGATATCCAAACCTAACACACAGAACAATATCCACAATTGCACATAATAATATGATATCTCCTTCTCCTAGGAATCCCTGAAATCCTTTCTATACCACAAAAAGCAAAACAGACCCCATTATTGCACATGGCAAAATGTCATGTAGGCTCCTTAGCTTTAAGCACATCTCTGTGCGAAACGCGTCAAGCGCTTAGCCTGTTTTTTTGTGTTATTTTTGTTGTCTCTCTTCCTGTGATTTGTATGTGTCCATGGACTTCAATAAATGCTGGATTTTATACACCAGACACTTATTTGAAGCATACTTAAATTGATCAAATTCTGCTACCTCCTTAATACAGACTTAATAAAGTGAAACTGCACATGTGCATTAATGTGGCTTGAACTCCAGTTGTGGCATGTATCATGCCAACCAATTCACTCACACCACATCCCTACCGTTGGTCTATAAGTCCAGTGTCTTTGCATGTGCAGAATCAAAAAACAAGAGCTTGTTAGTGGAGCATCAATACTGTCCCACATAAAGCAAGAAATTTATGTGCGGCCCCCATGTGGTGCAGATTTGACCACAACAGAAATCTCTCAACTATGGAACTTTAGTGTAGTTTAAGAATGATCATGATATTGGCTAATGTCCACTATTGCTCTTGGGAGCTTTTTATTGTTTGTTTATTATATGGTTTATTACTAATTTATTTGATATTCCATGCCATAATTTGGGAGAAGATTTAAGCCACTTGTCTGTGATAAATAATGTAAGTCACTTGTGATTTTACTTTTTTTTTAAATTAACTTTGTTTCAAAAAGAAATAAAATATAATACTAGCACACTGTCTTGACACCAATACAATACAAAATTACAGCTCTTAAATATAGGTCATTCTTTTTCCCTTTTTTGTATTTGCTTGTGGTATTTATTTGCTTGTGGTATATTCTGAGTTGGCACACATAGTCCCACTGTGGAACAGGTGGCACTGCAGAAAATATAGCAGCCAGAGAGGACTGGCTCTATACTGGCAAAACAAGCAACAGGTTGCACCTAACAAAACATTCAAATAATAAAACATTATAATTGAAGTATGTAATGAATTAGATGCAATTGTGTAAAACCAACTGAGTAATGTACCCACAAGTAAGATATGCAATATGCCCCTCAAAAAAGCATGATTATATCTCCAGATTCTCAAATGGTTTAATAGCTGTTTGGTAAAAGAGACAATAATAGTGCCACATCACATGCCAGCAAAACATCACCCAGTTTAACAAAACAATGTACAAGATGGTAGTGGTGATAAATATGCACAATGGACAGCAGCTAGGAAGAAGAGTACACAGCCTGCAAAAACAAATATTGGATGCCAAGCAACGCGTTTCACCAGACTTTATGGTCCAGCTTCCTCAGAATAAACGGCAAGCCTGTGTGTGCAATCTGGCTGTTATGGAAAATTCTGTGTGCTATTTGGCTGCTAAGGAAAATTCTGTATGTGCAGTCTGGTTGCTGTGGCAAATTCTGTGTGCACAATCTGGCTGCTGGGGCAAATTCCGTGTGTGCAATCATTATGCTGGGGCAAATCCTGTGTGTGCAATCTGTGTGCTTGGGGAAGTCCTGTCTGTGCAATCTGGGAGCTAGGGTAAATTTGTGTGTGCAATTTTGGTGACCTGGCAAGAGCTCTGGGTGCAATCTGGGTGCTGGGCAAGTAATGTTGGTTCAATCTAGGTGCTAGACATGTTGGTGCAACCGGGGTGCTCCTGAAATAACTGTTGGTGCAATCTGGGCATTGGAAAAATCCTGTGGAGGCAATCTGGGTGCTCAGTCAAGGACTGTGCATGCAATCTAGATGGTGGGTAAGTCCTGTGTGCACGGTCAGGGAGTTCTAGCAAAACCTGTGGCTGCTCTGGCAAGACTTGTCTACACTGCATGTGCATCCACCCATAAAGAATGGCCATGCACATGACTGCCCTAGAGTATTAAAGAAACCACAGATGAACAGTATGTAATTGTATTTCTATGAAAATACCAGGAACAGAAATGGCTGGTAAAGAACAACTGATATTTGCTGTTCTCCAAATGTTTGGGGTTTCTTGGTCAATCCCTTTGTGACTAAGCTGAAATGCAGCATGGATAGAAAACTAGCAGTGTGTGCATGCCAACATTTTAAATGATCAAGAAGAGACCATTTTTTTGTTATGGGCCACAACTTGTGGCTACGTGGGAAACTCAGGAACTAGAGAGGGGCACTTAGAAAAGACAATACAAAGAAATTGTTAAAATTTACTTTACAACCCTACTAATAACTATCTATGTATGTGTACACCAGTACAAATCTATATTCAGAGCCTGTTTTTCCCGATGTCATAAACGGCTTTCTAATGAACAAGTGATTTCCGATACCCTGCACAATCACTGTGTGTGGGGATCGCAAGCAGCACATTCTCATGCTGCCCGTGGCTCCCCGTGAAGCAGGGTGGGGGTAGAGCTACACCTCTCACTGGTGAGCTCCGCCCCCTCACTGACAGAAAAGAACAAGGGGAGGGGGCAGAGACAGAACATGGGAGGAGGAAAGACAGAACAGGGGAGGGGGAAAGACAGAACATGGGGGGGGGGGGGAGACAGAACAGGGGAGGGGAAATGAGACAGAACAGGGGAGGGGGGAAGAGCAGAACAGGGGAGTGGGGAGAGACAGAACAGGGGAGGGGGGAGACAGAATGAGGGAAGAGGGAGAGACAGAACAAAGGGAGGGGGAGAGACAGAACAGAGAAAGGGGGACGGAGAAAAGAACAGGAGGGGGGAGTAAAGAAAACGGAGAGGGAGAGAGAGAACAGATATGGGGGGAGGGGGAGAGAGAACAAATATGGGGAAAGAGGGGGAGAGACAGACATAGCAAGGAAGTTCAAAGGGACAAACATACATGGAGGGAGAGGAAAGAGACGGGGGGGGGGGGGGCACGGGGGAGGTCGCTTAAGGCCGGCCCTGTGTATATTTTTCACTTTGATAAAATAAAAAAACAAAAAACAAACTTAAGAGTGTGGATAACAAGCCTATATTGTTGGATGTAGGGTAAGTACAAGGTTGTGGTACTTCTGTGTAATTCTGTGAAGTAAACTGAAGAGTGGTCTGAGAGGGAAATCTGCACTAACAGTCCCAAACAACCACTGGAAACAGAGTAGTCACAAAAAACTAGCCTATCTCTCCAAATCAGATATTAAAGCTGGATTATTGTTATTCGGTTGGCAGTTCATCTCAGTTGTCTGTTAAATAAGTAGACCACAGTGAAGCACACATCCTACTTTTTGTTATAAAAAGCATTCTAACTGTTTTATGGAAAGATTATGCAATCTAAAAGAAGGCTGAATCACTGCTGTGTTTACCACAAAGCATCCTAGGGCGGCAAATTTTGGGGTGTGGCAGCTCCCCCCAGCACTGAAAAAAAAAATCATACTTTTTGTTATAAAAAGCATTCTAACTGTTTTATGGAAAGATTATGCAATCTAAAAGAAGGCTGAATCACTGCTGTGTTTACCGCAAGGCATCCTAGGGCGGCAAATTTTGGGGTGTGGCAGCTCCGTCCAGCACTGAAAATTTTTTTTAAAAAAAACCCCCCCTTACCATCGCTCTGCCTGCCAGGCTGCACGGGAGCCGAACAGGCAGCACAGAGAAACCTCCGTGCTGCCTGTTCAGCACCCTGTGCAGTGTGACACGGAAGTGCCGACAGTCACGTGACGGGCGCGCTGACGTCATACGCGCGCCTGGTCACGTGACCTGTCGGCACAATCGCCGGGGAGCCGAACAGGCAGCATGGAGGGACCATGCTGCCTGCCACTAGCCACCAGGGAAAGGTAAGTGCTGATGGGAGTGTGTGTGATGGGAGACAGTGTGTGTGACTGAGTGTGATGGGAGTCAGAGTGTGTGTGATGGGAGACAGTGTGTGTGACTGAGTGTGATGAGAGTCAGAGTGTGTGTGATGGGAGACAGTGTGTGTGTGATGGGAGACAGTGTGTGTGACTGAGTGTGATGGGAGTCAGAGTGTGTGTGATGGAAGACAGTGTGTGTGATGGGAGTCAGTGTGTGTGACTGAGTGTGATGGGAGTAGGAGTGTGTGACTGAGTGTGATGGGAGTCAGAGTGTGTGTGATGGGAGACAGTGTGTGTGATGGGAGTCAGTGTGTGTGACTGAGTGTGATGGGAGTAGGAGTGTGTGACCGAGTGTGATGGGAGTAGGGGTGTGTGTGTGATGGGAGTATGAGCATGATGGGGTCATGAAATGGAGGTGATGGGGCTTGTCTTAGGTGTGTAACGTGGGTGTGCAGCTTGGGTAGGGGGGTGCCCGGATTTTGTCTGCCTAGGGCAGCACAAAATCAAGATACACCACTGGGCTGAATGTATCTGTTTTGTGTCAGAAACTGTGGCAGCTGCATTGAAGTATGTCAGGAATGTATTTAGAGACAGAGGAAGTTAGTTAAATCACATCACTTCTTAAAGTGAACTTGTTCACTTTGCAAGTTAATAAAAAGTAAAAACTTGAAGATACATTTTGTTAAAGAACTAATGACAGTTTGTGCAAATATGTAAATGTCCTGTCAGAAACCATGAGCGATATCATTGTTTTATCTGTATTTACACTGTATACAGTGTTGCCATACAAGCAAATCAAACATAAGCATAGGGCCTCATTTGATTAATGGGCTCCACAGCACATAAAGACACACAGCAATAGAGAGGGAGCAAATAGCAAATAACGAGTGTCCCAATCTGTTTTGGCGAGAAGGGTCTCCAAAATCTATAACTACCCCTGACTGGATACTTATGTATTGATTCATAGAGAGACTCAGTGCTGGATTCCTAATATGGCAGAAGAGCCACTTGGATAGAACTTGTTTCCCAGGGGGGGTTTTATAAGAAGTTAAAGACCTACAATGAATTCTGTCCCTCTAGACGAAACGCGTCAGGTGATTTTTTTTGCACTATGAATAATTGCTGATCTGTGATTTTTCTCAATTTTACATTTTTTTTAAATTGGGGTCAGACCTTCTTTATGCTGCATGCACTCTCTATATCTTATCTGTGTGATACATATGAGCTGTTTGTGTGCATCCAGTCTTAGGGGGTATTGTCACCAGTGCCCTTATATCTTTAAAGGGTTCTAAAGGGTCATCAACTATATTATATAATGATGCGTAGGATTGGCTTCCTTTTTATTTAATTGATTAGATAGGAATTTACCTGCTTTGTTACTGTCATTATAGAAATTTTGATTTAATCTTTGTAACATTATTTGTGTTCTGTATAATTGAATTTCAGATAATTCAGATAATGTGAAGTAATTTGTTGTGTTTTCCACTTTCGAGCTATTAACGTTTTGACTGATATAAAAACCTGCCCCATAATATTTTTTTGTGTGTGTGGTGTCCCTCGGGGGAATATGTGTAGCATAGCTATCTCTGGTGCCATTTAAAGATCTATGTAAATTTTTTGTTTGATTAACTTAAATACCCATGTCCACAGCTCTATGAGTCTTGGGCATATCCACCATATGTGTAGCATTGTCCCCTCCTGGTCACACCCTCTCCAACAGTTCTTGTCTACATTCGGGTACATATAAAATAGTTTTTTAGGGACCAAATACCATTGTTAAAGCACCTTTCTTTCCAATTCCAGATGGTTTGAGCAGTGAGAAAAGAAACAGGGATACGCCAGTGCTTGTTTTGGGCACTTGCAGAAATGACAGGTTTCGTTACCCCCCTTCTTCCACCTTGTTACTTACAGTGGAAAGTTTTGTTGCTTCAACTGTGTTCTTTCTGTTATCAAACTGGCTTCACGCCCAGCTACGCAAGTAAGATGTTTAGACTATAGACGCCATTTTGTCCTGCTAGGCCAGGACATGTACCTCATTATTATGTCATGGCCTTGACTGTTTGCCAAGAAATCAAGACTGAAGGTTAATTAATATTTTCTTAATTGACCGAGATTTACCCCAAAATAAACCATAGTTACCTGTTTTTTTATTCCATGGAGGAATACTACTTGTGCCTTACCCGGGGCCATACCTGATTCATAATAATAATTAATTATATTAGGGATTCCTATTCATCCTTTATTCCTAGTTTGCATAAACCATCTGTTTGCTACTCTATTCTTTTGGTTATTATGTACATATTTGGTGATATGAGTTTGTATTTCTTGTAATATCATTTTAGGAATTTCCATTGGTATGGACCTGAATATAAGCTACAAAATACAAAAGCTTTGGGAGGATCCTCATTTTTATCGCTGCTACTCTTGCTAACCACGATATATGGATTCTAGACCAGCTTAGCATATCCTGTTTCAAGCTTTTACATTTCGTCAACAGGTTTGCCTTTAGCATGTTTTGGGGGTTAGCTGTTAAGTTAATTCCTAGGTAGGTAATATTTTCTTTCCTCCACTCAAATTTATATTTGGTTTTTAATTCCTCAATCATTTCTTCCAGAAATCCTATGGGCAGTGCTTGTGTTTTAGTTGGGTTAATTTTATGGTAGGTCACCCAGCCATATTGAATTAACCCAGATTCCACAAAGCCGGCAGTGCGGTTTTTAGATCAGACATAACGACTAGGATGTCGTCCGCAAAGAGTCGCATCCTGACTCTATTAGCGGAGAGAATTTGTATCCCTGAATTTGTGAGTGTTCTCTGATCAGGAATGCCAATGGCTCCAAAGCTAGGACATAGAGTATTGGTGATAAAGGACATCCCTGTCTAGAGCCATTGGTAATTGTTACCCGGTTTAGATTTATATCCCATGTAAAAAACATTGGCAGTTCGATTAGTATAGCGTCCCAGCATTGATTTTATATATTCTAGTGGGAAGCCATATTTACCAATACCCCCTCCAGGAAGCCCCAGTGTAAGCGATCAAACGCAATAGGAGACACCGGAATCTCCTGGTTTGGGCATCTTGAATAGCATCTACAAACTTTCTTACACTGTCTGTTGACTTACGGCTCTTCACAAACCCCACTTGATCATAGTTTAGTAGACCAGGTAGGATCTTCTGAATTCTTGTGGCCAGGATCTTTGCATATATTTTAATATCTGTATTTAATAGGGTAATTGGGTGATAGTTTGCACAGCTTTCAAATGGCTTACCTGTCTTATGTATAGTAGTACATAAGTGTACATAGTATATATTTGTGGCAAGAGTATTTCCTTAAATTTCTTATAATATAAATGATATGATCCGTCTAGGCTCGGAGCCTTCCTATCTGGCAAACTCGTAATGTTTGTTCTAACTCTGCTGCCCTTATTTGTTGAGATAATTCGTTACTTTGAGATTCTGAGAGTTGGGGCAGCTTTACTTTTTCTAGGAAGTCAGATATTTCTTCTTTTGTTGGGTGGTGTTCTAATGGGTCGTCACCTATATTATATAATGATGCGTAAAATGATGCGAAAGATATCAGGGATTTTTGCTGGGTTCAATTCTCTCTTGCCCTCCTGTGTTATGACATATGGGATATTAGCTTTAGCTTCCATTTTATTTAATTGATTAGATAGGAATTTACCTGCTTTGTTACTGTTATAGAAATTTTGATGTAATCTTTGTAACATTATTTGTGTTCTGTATAATTGAAATTCAGATAATTCATCTTTTATTCGGCGTATTTATTTTATTCTGGATCTTGAGTTTTTTTCTCTAAAGTTTCAAAATTTTCCAATTCCACTGTCAAATCCCTTGTTCTTTTCTCCATCTCCTTCTTTTGGTATGCAGTGTATGAAATAAAATGCCCCCTGATTACTTTTTTATGTGCTTCACATATTCTTTCGATTTTGCATTCATTGTTATCTTGTAACTCAAAATATTCCCTCATTTTAATTGATATTGTATCTATTGCTTCTTTTTTAAATAACATATAGTCGTTTATTCTCCACTGTGTGTTCCTAGGTGTATTGTTCCCCATTGCTATTTCCAGGGTTAGCGGAGCATGGTCTGACCATGAAATCAGAACTATTTTACACTCCTTCATTTTCTGTAAAGTATCTTTATCTACTAGGAAAAAAATCTATTCTTGAGTATGTATTGTGGACTCCAGAAAAATAAATGTATAGACCCTTTCTTCTGGGTTCAGGACCCGCCAAGCATCATATAGACCTGCTTCGCGTATTTTCTGAGTTAGTCTCTTACTCTGATGCTGCAGTGCCTTCAGGTAGTCGCCCGATGGATATGCCGTTAAGTCCACACCCGGATCCACTACAGCATTCAGGTCTCCACATACTGTGAACATACCCTTTTTATGCTGTTCAGCCATGTTTAGGGCCTTTCCCAAGTACTGGGGCGATCCACTGTTTGGTGAGTAAATGTTTAATAGTGTGTACTGCTGGCCTCCAATGTTTAACACTAAAAGTATAAATCTACCTATTGGATCACATTTAATCGTTTGTATTGATACTACCAGTGAGTCATGTATAAATATTGAAACCCCTGCTCTCTTTTTTTCAACTATTGAATGGTATACATTTGAGTATTTTTTTACATATATTTTTCGGATTTTGTGTTTCGCAAAATGAGTCTCTTGTGGACACAGTATAGATGCTTTATTTTGTTCTGCTTCTTCAAAGAGCATTTGAAACATAGAAACATAGAATGTGTCGGCAGATAACAAACATTTGGCGCATCTAGTCTGTCCAATTTTCTAAATACTTTTATTAGTTCCCAGTTCCCTATCTTATAGCTAGGATAGCCTTGTGCCTATCCCACGCATGCTTAAAATCCTTGACTGTGTTTACCTCTACCACTTCCGCTGGAAGGCTATTCCATACATCCACTGCCCTCTCAGCAAAGTAATACTTCCTAATATTACTTTTAAATCGTTGGCCCTCTAATTTTAGACTGTGTCTTCTAGTTGTGGTAGTTTTTCTTCTTTTAAATATACTCTCTTCCTTTACTGTGTTTATTCCCTTTATGTATTTAAATGTCTCTATCATATCCCCGCTGTTACGTCTTTCCTCCAAGCTATACATGTTAAGATGCTTTAACCTTTCCTGGTAACTTTTATCCTTCAACCCATGAACCAGTTTAGTAGCCCTTTTCTGAACTCTCTCCAAAGTATCAATATCCTTCTGGAGATACGGTCTCCGGTACTACGTACAATACTCCAAGTGAGGTCTCACCAATGCTCTGTACAATGGCATAAGCACTTCCCTCTTTCTACTGCTAATACCTCTCCCTTTGCAACCAAGCATTCTGCTAGCATTTCCTGCTGCTCTATTGCATTGCCTACCTACCTTTAAGTCCTCTGAGATTATTACTCCTATATCCCTTTCCTCAGATGTCTAGGTTAGGACTGTACCAAATATTCTATATTCTGCTTTTGGGTTTTTTCGCCCAAGGTGCATAATCTTGCATTTGTCCACATTATATATCAGTTGCCACAGCTCTGACCATTTTTCTAGTTTAGATAAATCATGTGGCTTATCCCTCTCTGAACATCAACCCTGTTGCAAATCTTTGTATCATCAGCAAAAACACATACTTTGCCAACAAGACCTTCTGCAATATCACTAATACAAATATTAAAGAGAAAGGGTCCAAGTACAGATCCCTGAGGTACCCCACTAGTAACAAGACCTTGCATCGAATGTACTTCATTGACTACAACCCTCTGTTGCCTGTAACTCACTTATTGTCTCATCCATTCAACAATACTGAAATCCAAACTTAAACATTGCAGTTTATAGTAGACATGTGCAAAACTAAAGTTTTCGTTTCGTTTTCGTCCATTCGGACGAAAATGTAATTTATTTAGTCTAAAACGAATTTCGTTCATTAATGCATTCGTTTCAGACGAAATTCGTTCATTATTTTCGTTTTCGTTTGTTATTATTCGTTCGTTTTATAGAATACAATGTAATACTATTGGCTTTCTATAAACCGAACGAGAGCCCCATTCATAAGAAATTCTTATGAATGGGGCTCTCGTTCGGTTCATAGAAAGGCAATAGTATTACTTGTATTCTATAAGCCAAAAGTCTATAAACCGAAAACGAATGCACATGTCTAGTATATATTCACATGTAAATTGCTTTTTTAATAAAAAATTATGATATAAAAAAATTCTTGTTTTTATTTCCTTTTATGTGACAATGCTGCCTCTCTCTTTCCCTTGCCTCCAGATTTGTCGCTCACCCTCCCTTTGGCATCCCCCTCGCTCCCCTTGTGTCTGTCTCTTCCCCCCTTCCCTTCCCTTGTTTCTCTCTGCCCCCCCCCCCCCTTGTTATTCTGTCCCCCCCTCACCTGTTTCTTGCTCCCTGGTGGCTAGTGGGGGCAGCCGGGGGATGTATGCACTATACATAATAGACGGAAGTGTCGGGCAGCATGGAGGTTGTCTGCACGATTCATGCAGACATCCCCCAGCTGCCCGATTCTCCCTGGTGGCTAGCGAGGCAGCGGAGGATGTCTGCGCGATGAGCGAGACCTCCCCTACTGCCGCCCGGAACGACCGCCAGGACTTTTATGAGGAAGCCGGAAGTACCCAGCTTCATCATAGAAGTCCCGGCGGTCATGCCGGGCGGCAGCAGGGGAGATCTGCGCTCATCGCGCAGACATCCCCTGCTGTTAGAGAGGGGGATCCAGGTCCCCTGCAGCTCTGCTGGGGACCTGGATCCCAGTCTTATAGTCTGACCTCAATTTGGGGTCAGATTATAAGACGACCTCGATTATAAAAGGGGTATTAACACTTCCCTTGCTGATCACAGTTTCTTTTTACTGTGATCCGTTTCCTTCCAAGTTTATGGACCTCATTTAGTTTTTTCAAAATAAATTTTATTTTGTACATTTTTACTATATTACTTATATTCTTTTCATGTATTAATGTAATTACAGTTAACTCCTACAAGCCTGTGCTGTGATTATGACCAGAGCAAACGTTAACCCATTCGTGACGTTGGGACATTCTATGCCGTCCTGATTTTAAGTCCCTTAAAGTCGTTAGGACGGCATAGTACGTCCTGTGTTAAACAGCTCATATCGCGGCTCGGATCATGCTGCAGGCACTTGCAGCGGGATCCCACCTGTCAGATGAGGCCATTTTAAATGGCCTCAGTCTGACAGGGGAAATTTAGCTGGTGCTCAAAATGAGCACCAGCTACATTTCTCTAAATCGTGCGTGACGTCCGAAAGGGCTTGCAATTTTTGGGCAGGGACCCTGGGACCCTGATTGGGTCTCTGCCATAGTGTTCCTGGCTAACGATCACCTTGTGATCAGTGGCCAGGAACAAATCGTGACGTTTTGGTGCTTACGTCATTTGGGACGCAAGCACCATGCGTCACAAAGGGGTTAAAACTCTCTATTATTTTTTAATACTAAATTCAAATCATTTCATGCTATTGGCAATTCTATAAACCGAAATAGAGTCGGTTTATGGAATACCAATAGCAAAATAGCCATTACATAAACCGACATAATAAACGAATTTCGGTTTATGGAATTGGCAATGGCATTCTATAAACCGACTCTATTTCGGTTTATAGTAATGCCATTGCAAATAGCATTACATTATACATTCCATAAACCGAAAGTCTATAAACCGAACGCCGGTCGGTTGAAAAGACTTTTGGCTTATAGAACAGCAATAGCATTACATGTATTCTATAATCCGAACGTCGTTCGGTTTATAGACTTTCGGCTTATAGAATACTATTGGCTTTCTATAAACCGAACTAGAGTCGAGTCCCCATTCATAAGAAATTCTTATGAATGAGGAGGGACTCTAGTTAGGTTTATAGAATGCCAATAGTATTCTATAAGCCGAAAGTCTTTAAAACGAACGACGTTCGGTTTATAGAATACATGTAATGCTATTGCTGTTCTATAAGCCGAAAGTCTATAAACCGAACGACGTTCGGTTTATAGACTTTCGGCTTATAGGACAGCAATAGCATTACATGTATTCTATAAACCGAACGTCGTTCGTTTTAAAGACTTTCGGCTTATAGAATACATGCAATGCTATTGGCTTTCTATAAACCGAAAGAGTCCCCATTCATACGAATAGGTCAATTGACCTATTCGTATGAATGGAAACTCAATTTCGGTTTATAGAAAGCCAATAGCATTACATGCATTCCATAAACCGAAAGTCATTCATGTCGGTTTATGGAATGTAGTACAATGCTATTGGTATTGTATAAACCGACTCTATTTCGGTTTAGAATGCCAATAGCACGAATGGACGAATGGACGAATGAACGAATGATTTTCGTTTATTAACCATTCGTTCATTCGGATTTTGTTAGTTAAAATTTTCGTTATTCGTTTTTCGGACGAATGGACGAAAATGCTATTTTCGTCCGAAAATGCATTCGTCCGAAAATGAATGCACATGTCTAGTTTATAGATAAGCCTTCTATGTGCGACAGTGTCAAAAGCCTTTCTGAAATCTAGGTAAGCAATGTCCACTGCACCACCATGATTTATTATTTTAGTCACCCAATCAAAAAAATCAGTAAGATTAGTTTGGCATGATCTCCCTGAAGTAAACCCATGTTGTCTCTGTTCTTGAAATCCATGCGATTTTAAATGTTCAACAATTCTATTCTTTAACAAGGTTTCCATTATTTTCCCCACTACTGAAGTGAGACTTACTGGTCTATAGTTGCCTGCCTCCTCCCTACTACCTTTCTTGTGAATGGGCACAACATTTGCTAATTTCCATTTTTCTCAATCCTTTCACATTAAGTGATAATATCTTTAATCCTATCATTCCAGGGTATCTTCTTTAGTGGGGGCGCCTTTCTGCGTCCTCTCCCTCCCCATTTGACATATGTTCTATAGTCTAGTGGTTCCCTCTGCCCCCCAGCCAAGCTCAAGTGGAAAAAGAGAAATAAGAAAAAGGATAAGGCACAAGAAAAAATAGAGACACACAAAACCCAGAGGCTCAATTTTGAGCACTTACCTCGACTTCTGACTCCGTATTGCTGGAGCGTAATTTTCAATGTTACATGTCTGTCTTTATTCCATATAACATTCCAGAAAAATTAAATTTTTCTCATCCCCAGACAAGATTTCCCTCCCTCCTCCTCCCCTCAGTCCACCTCTATTATTTATCGCTTATCATCCTTCTTCTACCTCCCTTCCCTATTCTGTACGTTTCCCCTCCTCGCTCGCTGCCCCCTCTTCACTATTTACTCCTTTTTCTCTTCTCTCCCTGTGCATAGTATTATCTCAATAATTCAAATTTCCTAGAATTTTTTTTTTCTCTTCCTATGCCCCCGTTGTAAATGCTTGAAAGTGCATATTTGCTTATATCTTTATTTATAGGCACTTTATCGTGCACTTGTGAAAGACTTAATTGCGAACTGGTGAGGGGTCTCACTGTGTTGTGGGGTTTCAAATCATTTTAAGTTTAATTATTTGGAAATGAGAAGTCTAAATCCATCTTGTCCTTTTCTATTTAGTGATCGTTGGCAATATTTTTTTTTTAAGGTCTAGTGATATTTTTGTGTATCTTGTGTTTCCATAATTATTGAAAACAGGATCTAAAAAATTATCCTGATTAGATATAGGGGGATTAACTGAGGTTTTATAGAGTGGGTTTTTTCTTTGTGTCTAATTATGTGGAACTTAGAGGGTTCAATCTCAGGAGGGCCCCCTTGCTTGTTAGTCCAGCACTTGTCGATTTTTATTGAAGGGTTGAGGGTTTTAAGACTTGCTGCCCTTCGTTGTCTTCTTCTGTAGGGAGGATTTTTTTTTCCCTCCATCCCTCTGGTTTCTCCATTTTTAGTGTAGTAAGGTTGTACGTTTTGGAATTTGTGCCCATTCAGTAGTCATCTTCCTCAGTGGTGGATACCCTATTTGCTCGATTATAAGACGACCCTGATTATAAGACGACCCCCCAAACTTTGGATATTCCTTTAGGAAAAAAACTAAAAGGCTGAATATAAGACTACCCTATAGGAAAAAAGTTAAACTTGTATATATTCACATGTAAAGTGCTTTTTCATAAAAAATATGATATCAAAAAATGCATTTCTTGTTTTTATTTCCTTTTATGTGTCAATGCTGCCTCTCTCTTTCCCCTCCCCCCAACGTTGTCTCTCCCCCCCTTAGTGTTGTCTGTCTCTCCCCCCCAGCGTTATCTCTCTCCCACACCCTCCCTTTCTCTCTCTCTCCCCTCCCTTTGTGTCTCTCTTTATCTCCCTCCCCTTGTCTCTGTCTCTTCCCCCTCCCTCCCCTTGTCTCTGTCTCTTTCCCCCTCCCTCCCCTTGTCTTTGTCTCTTCCCCCCTCCCCTTGTCTCTGTCTCTTACCCCCTCCCCTTGTCTCTGTCTCTTTCCCCCCTCCCTCCCCTTGTCTCTGTCTCTTTCCCCCTCCCTCTCCTTGTCTCTGTCTCTTTCCCCCTCCCTCCCCTTGTCTCTGTCCCCCCTCCCCTTGTGTCTGTCCCCCCCCTCTGTTTCTATCTGCCCCCCTCTTACTTCGTCTCTCCCTGGTGGCTAGTGGGGGCAGCAGGGGGATGACTGCACGATACGTGCAGACATCCTCCATGCAGCCGGACACTTCATCTATTATGACGCACAGCCGGTCCGTCATAATAGACGGAAGTGTCAGGCAGCATGGAGGATGTCTGCACTACCGTGCAGAAATCCCCCTTCTGCCCGAATGTCCCTGGTGGCTAGCGGGGGCAGCCGGATGTCTGCACGATACGCGCAGAAATCCCCCTCTGCTGCCCGGCACTTCCACCTGGGACTTTTATGATGAAGCCGGAAGGACCCGGCTTCATCATAGAAGTCCTGGCGGTCGTGCCGGGCGACAGCAGGGGAGGATGTTTGTGCATATCGCTGGCTGCTTGAGAGGGGGTCCAGGTCCCCTGCAGCTCTGAGGGGGACCTGGATCCCAGTCTTAAAGTCTGACCTCGATTTGAGGTCAGATTATAAGACGACCTCGAATGTAAGACGAGGGGTCTTTTTCAGAGCATTTGCTCTGAAAAAAACCTTGTCTTATATTCGAGCAAATACGGTAATCTTGAATTCTGACTACATCAAAAAGGACAGAGTTATTAAAGCCAAATTCTAGATGGATAGCTTCCAAAGACTTAAGTTAAGTCAGGAAATCCCCCACTTTCAATGATCTTAATCTTTTTGTCTTGATTAAGTTCAAGTATTTTATGTTGGACACTATACAACTCAATGGAAGAGCCTTAAGAATGTTATTGTTACGCTTAATCTTTTTCTTAAAATTTGACCATGCCTCTATACTATCCTAACCTTAGATCTAAGGTCCTTCACACCTTTCTTAAGTACTTTATAGTGACTCCAATTTAAATTATCAAGATTGACTTTTTTTATCCACTAACTCTTGTTCTATGTTGTACCAGTCTTGATTTTTATTTCCTGCAAAAAACAATTTATGCATTTGTGTCAACATAGTTGGTGATGCATATAAATCTAGGTTTGGGACTCCCAAGCCCCCTAGTTTCTTAGCTTCGTATAGGACTGTCCTTGTTAAACAAGGCTTTTTCCCTGTCCAGATGAATTTTTCTATCAGTTTCTGAAACGGCTCTGTTATCTTTTTGGCAATTTTTAAAGGTATCATCCTTAACAAGTAAAGCCATTTTGGGAAGATGTAGGCTTTCACTATATTAATTCTGCCCAGCCATGAAACCGTGAGATTTTTCCATTCAGCCAAATGATTATTTAATTCCCTGATCAATGGGGAGTAGAAACATAGAAACATAGAAACATAAAATGTGTCGGCAGATAAGAACCATTCGGTCCATCTAGTCTGCCCAATTCTTTTTGAGTAAATTTAGTTCCCATAGTTTGTTAATATTGTTTGGTATATACAAACCCAGGTATTTCATACCCCTCTGTGCCCAGCGGAAACCAAACCTTTCGTGAAGACAAAACTGATCATGATCATTCAATGTTTTGGAGATTGCCCCTGATTTGTTTATGTTCAATCTATATCCAGACAGTTTCTCATAAAGTTCAATCTCGGTGAATAACTCCCTCGGGGACACCTTTGGGTTCGTAATGGAAACTATCACGTCGTCCGCATATAAGCTTAGCTTGAACTCTTTGCCACTTATATGTATACCTCTGATATTCTTATTACCTCTTATATTTGTTGCTAGAGGTTCCAAAGTCATTACATGCAAAAGTGGAGTTAGGGGACATTCCTGATGCGTGCCATTACCTATCTGGAACCAATCTGACATGATTCCCTGTCCAATTACTTTCTCTGTGGTTCGGCCATGAAGGGCCATGATAACGCCAATCATACCCTCTCCAAACTTAAATGTTCTCAAAATTTCTTCTAAAAAAAGCGAATTGACCCCATCAAAAGCCTTTTTGGCATCAAGGGATAAAAGCACTGTTGGAATCTGTCTCTGCGTCCCACATTGCTGTTTTATTCAGGGACGACTATAAAAATGCATGGTCTGGGGCTTCATTTGGATAAAAGGAAGACTACTGTTAGGTAAGTAAATGTAAGTACTCACATTCAGATGTTTGAACCCAGATATGTTGTCACTCTTGTGGAGGCAGTACGCAAAGAGAAAACTGTGAGTGATTAATGAACTCACCAGGAGTAGGCTGCACGCACGGGTGGCCGGTAGACAATCCAGTAGGCAGATATAATCAGGATGCCAGAGATAATGGAATGTCCAAATAGCCAAACTGAGGTCAGGATGCGAGAAAACAGAGTAATCCAAATAGCCATGCCTGGGTCAGGATGCCAGAAGACAGAATAATCCAAATAGCTAAGCTAGAGTCAGGATGCCAGAAGACAGAGTAATCCAAATAGCCAAGCCGAGTAAGGATGCCAGAAGACAGAGTAATCCAAAATAGCCAGAGGTCAGAGGAGTGCATTATAGCCAAGGGTCAGGGAACAAGAGGCAAGGGGATAATCAGCAAAAAGTCCAAAGGTCACAACAGGAGGTAAAAAACGGAGAAGGCAGGAACACTGGCATTAGATACTCTGGGCAAAGTGCAGTAACACTGAGCGCCATTGGAAAGGTGCTCAGTGCTTATTTACTGGATGATGGGGGGGTGTTTTGGGCAGAGTCGAGAGCCGCATTGCCATGGCAATGCTCATGGGTACATACCTTTACCTTTACTTAAGACACGTGCACAAGGTGGGGAAATGTATGTGCGTCTCTTCCGTATGGACAGAGCTGCAGGATGTGCCAAGCAGGTACCAGGCCTCTGGACCTGGATTGCAACCTTGTGGGGTTATTTTGGCGGTAAGGCAACATGACCTTTCAGGCGGTGTGCCTAACAACTACATCCCTAAATATTACAGTAAACATTTTTATTAAGTATCGCTTAAGAAGACAGAAGTGCAGTCATTCTAACTTCGCCCCATCTTAATAACTTCCTCCTCTCAGTTAGGTATTGTGGCACATCTTCAGCAGAGAGTCCCTAAGAGGCTGTTTAGTTTGCTTATATGGTAGTGGATACACCCTTCACTAGACATCCCTGCATACACCCTCCACTAGACATCCCTGGATACTCCCTCCAGTAGACATTCATGGATACACCCTCTACTAGACATCCCTGCGTACACCCTCCACTAGACATCCCTGGATACACCCTCCAGTAGACATTCATGGATACACCCTCCACTAGACATTCATGGACACACCCTCCACTAGACATCCCTGGATACACCCTCCAGTAGACATTTATGGATACACCCTCCAGTAGACATTCATGGATACACACTCCAGTAGACATTCATGGATACACACTCCACTAGACATCCCTGGATACACCCTCCAGAAGACATCCCTGTGTACACCCTGCACTAGACATCCCTGGATACACACTAAGGTAGACATCCCTGCTAACACCCTCCACTAGACATCCCTGGATACACACTCCACTAGACATCCCTGCTAACACACTCCACTAGACATCCCTGGATACACACTAAGGTAGACACCCCTGCTAATATCCTCCACTAGACATCACTGGATACACATTCCACTAGACATCCCTGCTAACACCCTCCACTATACATCACTGGATACACCCTTCAGTAGACATCCCTGCTAACACCCTTCAGTAGACATCCCTGCTAACACCCTTCAGTAGACATCCCTGCTAACACCCTCCCTGGATACGCTTTCTAGAAGACATTGAACCAACAGCAGACCAGGGTTACACTCCACTGATGGATCAGAGATATTCCTTCTTGAGCAAAAGTAACCATTGAATTACATGTTTATGCATTTGCTGAAATCATATCTTTTAGCCCATCAGCCATTTCATACTAACTGGTTTCCCGAATACTTTTGGGTGTGATTGGCTTACTGGTATAACTTTCTTTTAAGAAGCCGCACTGGACTCTCACTGTATTGTAGGCACCTGAAGTACCGCTGATATAAAAAGTAATAATGAAGAACATATTGCTTGATTCAGCACTACTTGGTAAAAGTCTGAAAGCAAAGCATGTCATAACTTACATTTCTACTAGGTGGAAGCACTGTACTACTTTACACCACTAAAATAATATTAATGCCTCATGCATGATGGAGGTGTATTTTCTTGTGGCATGCCACGTGGTGTGGAAATGAAAAAGTAATTAAGTTGAACTGGTGTTTGTGATTAAATACCCTTTTTATTTATATACAGTTCATCTGGCATTGTACTATTGTGTTGCAGATGTTTGGGAGAATTGATTATATCTTCTATGCTTCTATCCCCATCCCTCTGTGCATTTATTTTTAAAAAGTTTGTGTTTTAAAAAAAAAAATCCTGACTCATGATCTGTAGTTGACGCAGTCTGTCATTAAAATATAATGCTTTTCGGGGGCCTGTCCGGACCTCCATGCAGGCAGACGCAGACTGAGTGAGCTCCTGGACAACGGTCAACCTACAAGACTATGGGGAAACAGTCTAAAAAGACTTCTCCACATGCAGAAGGGTGCCAAAAAATCGCTCCCGGTCAATCTGAAGACCTTTTTGGTCCAGCTCATGCCGCATGGGGAACCCAAAATGGCGCCCGACATCTTGGGCGATGAGATTCCTTCCCTACCTGCAACCGAGGATTCTGAGAGTGAAGAGAGCCCCTCTCAACCACCCCAACAGCTGCCTATGGCGGAATTACCTACAAGGTCTGACTTTTCGGCACTCTCATTACAACTACAGCGCGACCTCTCCTCGGCAGTAAGCCTTATCAAGGCCACCATCAAAGAAGAACTACAGGATATTAGGGTCGACCTGAAACACCAAGGCCAGCGGATAGAAGCTGTTGAATCTGATCAGGCCGGCATCCGCCAGGCGCTTGCAGATCTTAAAGCTCAACTAATGGAACAGAGATCCATGGTAGCCCTCCTAACGCAACAGGTGGTGGACCAGAAAAATAGGAGCAGACACTCCAACCTGAGGATAAGAGGCCTACCTGAGGTAGATGACCCGGAAAATCTCTTCCAGCTACTGACAGACCTTTTCTTGGAGATCATACAGCGCACTCCTGATTGGCCCATTATGTTGGACCATGCACACAGGGCCTTGAGACGTGATCTGCTGCCTCCATTCGTTCACTATGAAAGAGGAAATTTTACGCAAGGCCAGAAAACATGGACCCATCACGTACAAAGGGGTGCCTCTGATTATCTTGCCGGATGTGGCATGGGCCACGTTGCAGGCTCGGAAGACCCTGAAGTCCCTCACGGACCTACTGAAACGGGCTGACATCCCCTTCAGCTGGGGCTATCCCCTCTCGATAACTGTCTACAAAGGCTCCGTTCCAATCACTTTGAGAGCCCCTAGAGACCTTCCGGGATTCTGTGAGACCCTACAGCTGGAGCCCCCGGACCTTCCTGGTTGGCTGGACAGCACCTCTTCTCCCGTAGAAACTGCATCCCAGCAGAATCTCCCATGGATCCCTAGGCTGCAGAGGAAGCGGAGGCCACGACGGTTTCGGTCGCCGAGTACCGGGAGGCCAGATGTGTCCGGCCCTGATGAACTGAACCCACCTCAAGGCTGATTGAGTGGAGGACCCCCTGGTTCCTGGTTCCCCGGGGTTGGTTTTTTTAATTAATTTTTTTAATATGCATGATTGGTACCGGTGGCCTCCATTTGCACGGTTTCATTAACCAGGCGATACCACCAACCATAATCTCTCATCGTAACCTGCCAGGCCCTCCGTGGGGCTAAAATAGTTACAAAGGAAAAGGGACATACCCGGCACCCTCACCTTTATACCAATAACTCTATTGCTATATAATTGTTTTATTTTTTTATTATTATTATTATTACCTGGACATATCTATATTTCCTATGTATGAATTTATGCAGATTGTTCTGTTATGACCATTGCTGCACTGGCAGACCTGGACATATGTTTTTGTTTCTTTGTTAGGTTGTCGTGTGACCCCGGAACTGCGTTAAGTTCTGAGGAGTGTATTATTACTTAATGTTTGGTGCCTTAGTTTGCACCTCCCAATTTACACACATACCCAGGCCCGTTGTCACTATGCGGGCTTCGGTGCTTTTCTCTGTGTATAGCGCCTTATGCTGCAGCTGAGCTGCTGCGTCGATCTGCTATGCTCCCCAAACACTGATCATCATGGGGATCCATCCGGACATGCCTTTCCAAGGTATACCCGGTTCTCCATTTGGCACAACTGCCCACATTGTTTTCCTGATGCTTCACGGATTGTGTTTTTTCATGATTTTATTCCCGTCAAAGCAGGTTCATGCCATTGTAAATCATGGGGGTCCGGGCTTACCTTTCCAAGGTGCACCTGGCCCCCCATTAGACACCGCTGCCCACAGTGTCATTTTGACACTGTACTATTATCTTTTAGATAAGAATGTGTTTATGTTCCCCCTCTTTTTCCACTTTTCTTTCCTTTTCCTCTTTTTCCTTTCCTCGGGTACTGGAGGGGTAGTGCTTCGCAAATGCTCAGGCCTCTCGACACATCTATGGCTAAGCCGGCACAGATAAAGATAATATCTATCAACGCAAAGGGCTAAATTCCCCGAATAAGCGTTCTCGCCTATTCCGCGAGCTGAGGGCACTCCATGCTGACATTGCATTAGTACAAGGTTCCAAACTTTCATGATTATCATTTTCCCCATGTGTATTACTCCCATTCCCCTTTTCAGCAGAATAAAGGGGTTGAGATCTTTGTGTCCAAGGGCCTTCCCTTCACTGTCCAGGACCAGTGGTCGGACAGTGAAGGCAGGGCCTTATTTCTGAAAGGAACTTTGGGAATAGATATTGTTACTCTCGCTAACCTATTTGTACCAAATGTTGACCAACATGTTTTTATTTCCGCTTCAATAGATAAACTACAGGACTTTGCATCGGGGCTAGTGATAATGGGCGGTGACCTGAACCTTACGCTTGATCCATGTCTTGACTCCTACACGGGGGCTTCCTCTCTCCGATTCACAAAAATTAAGCAGGTAAAATGAGCACTACATTCTTCCCAGCTTGCGGACTCCTGGTGCATTCAACACCCCACTACAAAGGACTATACGTTTTATTCAACACCACACTCCAGATATTCTAGAATTGATTACTTGTTTCTCTCCCATAGACACCTTCCTTTCTTAACCCATTCCGAGATAGGTCACATCACATGGAGTGACCATGCCCCCATCCAAATTACTATCACATGACATCTCTAAGTAAACGCCAACCCCAGTGGAGGCTTAATGAATCTGTTTTTAAAGATCCAGAAACAGTTTCAACTCTCAAAACAAATTTGCTAAACTATTTTAAAGAAAATGCAACCCATGATGTACCTCCAACCGTTGTATGGGAAGCGCATAAATCAGTACTACGTGGCCAAATTATCAGTATAGGCTCACACAAGAAAAAGCTACACTCGGCCACCATGGTCCAGTTGCTGACGGAGATCTCAAATATAGAGATTTCTCATAAACTGACCCTGAACCCTTCAGTTTATCAATCTCTGTTAATATTGAAAGCCAAATTAACGGACTTGTGTAACTGTCGAGATCTTCGCTCACACCTCCAGATCAAACGTAAATTGTACCAATTTAAAGATAAGTCCGGTAGATTATTAGACAGGTCTTTACGACATCTCACTTGTTTCATCCCAAAAATTAGGACGGCACAGGGAGATCACACGAGTCTGACCCCTAAAATTGCGGAAACGTTTAGGCTGTTTTATGAAAAACTCTACAATTTACCCGCTCCCACCACCCCATCCCAGATCTTATTGTCCAATAGTAGAATCCGGGAATACCTTGACGCGCACATGACACGTAAACTTGATCCTTTAGATGTATCGAGCCTAGACTCTCCGATTATAGCTGATGAACTTATTGAAGCCATTAAAACTTCCCCCACGGGAAAGAGTCCTGGACCAGATGGGTTCACTATTTCCTATTATAAGTTATTTGAAGATACTTTGTGCGCACCTTTTTTACTCGCAATCACAGGAGGCTCATATCACAGTTATACCGAAACTGGGCAGAGACACTGATTCCTGTTCCAATTTTAGGCCAATTTCCCTTTTAAATGTAGACATAAAACTGTTTGCTAAAATTCTCAGTAATAGACTCAAATGTATCCTCCCTTCCCTAATTCATGCTGACCAGGCCGGGTTTGTCCCGGGCCGGGAGGCCCGAGATAATACCACTAAGATCCTTAATCTTATCCACTACGCTAAGCTGTATAATACGCCTGCTATGCTGCTTTCTATGGATGCGGAAAAGGCCTTTGACAGGGTGAGCTGGCCTTTTCTTCAAGCGGTACTGCGTCATACCGGCATGGGACCATCTATGCTACACTGGATTTCGTCTTTGTATCAGACTCCGATGGCCCAAGTACGGGTCAATGGTGCCTTATCAGGCCAGCTCGCCCTGTCAAATGGGACCAGACAGGGTTGCCCCCTGTCCCCACTTCTATTTGTACTCACCCTGGAACCATTAGCATGCGCTATTCGATCGAACACTGATATTTCGGGGCTTCAAGTTGGCCCATACCACCATAAGCTGGCCGCTTATGCCGACGACCTTTTGTTTTTTGTTACTAATCCCGTTGTGACCCTAGCCCATATAATGAAGGAATTTGACATATTCAGTTCCCTCTCCAATTGTAAAATCAACTACACTAAATCCGAGGTCCATAATATATCCTTACCTTCTCAAATACTTGGTCCATTAAAGGCCTCCTTCCCATTCCGATGGAATGACCAACATATTAAATATCTAGGTATCTCTTTGAGTAAGAATCTAGCTTCCTTATTCGATATTAATCTCGGGTCCCTACTGGTGACCTGTAAACGTGACTTACTCAAATGGTCCCTCAAACGACATTCCTGGTTTGGGAGAGCATCAATAATTAAGATGAACATTCTACCCCGCTTTCTTTATGTTATCCAAACTTTGCCTACATACAGTGGATATCAAAAGTCTACACACCCCTGTTAAAATGTCAGGTTTCTGTGCTGTAAAAAAATGAGACAAAGATAAATCATTTCAGAACTTTTTCCACCTTTAATGTGACCTATAAACTGTACAACTCAATTGAAAAACAAACTGAAATCTTTTAGATAGAGGGAAGAAAAAATCTAAAAACAAAATAATGTGGTTGCATAAGTGTGCACACCCTTAAACTAATACTTTGTTTAAACCAAAGAAAAACAAGTTACCTGCGCTCTCTCCTTTATCCTTTGTTACAATGCAGCCACCCATCCCATGTGTTCCCTATTAAGGGTTAATAATGTATAGGGGTGTATATAAAAAATACCCCTTTCTGTCTCATTAGAGATTTTTGCCAGAGGCTCAAATAAGCAAGGTGAATGGTTAGAGTTAGGACCCACCTAGGGGGGTCTGCCTTGACGTTGGCAGGTGGGCTCATCCTCTTATGGCCATTGGAGGTAACTAAAAAAACTCCATTTGTTTTAAAAATACACAGGGATAAAGGAGAGAGTGCAGGTAACTTGTTTTTCTTTGGTTTTTACTATATATTGGGGCTGATGTGTACTGTAGTCGTTGCAGCCGCCCAGTGATGGGAGTGAGCGCAGGACTTTTCTTTATGCATTAATACTTTGTTGAAGCACCTTTTGATTTTATTACAGCACTCAGTCTTTTTGGGTATGAGTGTATCAGCATGGCACATTTTGACATGGCAAGATTTGCCCACTCTTCTTTGCAAAAACACTCCAAATCTGTCAGATTGCCCACATCGAGGGCATCTCCTGTGCACAGCCCTCTTCAGATCACCCCATAGATTTTCAATCGGATTCAGGTCTGGGCTCTGGCTGGGCCATTCCAAAACTTTAATCTTCTTCTGGTGAAGCCATTCCTTTGTTGATTTGGATGTATGCTTTGGGTAGTTGTCATGCTGAAAGATGAAGTTCCTCTTCATGTTCAGCTTTCTAGCAGAAGCCTGAAGGTTTTGTGCCAATATTGACTGGTATTTGGAACTGTTCATAATTCCCTCTATCTTAACTAAGGCCCCAGTTCCAGCTGAAGAAAAACAGCCCCAAAGCATGATGCTGCCACCACCATGCTTCACTGTGGGTATGGTGTTCTTTTGGTGATGTGCAGTGTTGTTTTTGCACCAAACATATCTTTTGGAATTATGGCCAAAAAGTTCAACCTTGGTTTCATCAGACCATAACACCGTTTCCCACATGCTTTTGGGAGACTTCAGATGTGTTTTTGCAAAATGTATCCTGGCTTGGATGTTTTTCTTCGTAAGAAAAGGCTTTCGTCTTGCCACTCTACCCCATAGCCCAGACATATGAAGAATACAGGAAATTGTTGTCACATGTACCACACAGCCAGTACTTGCCAGATATTCCTGCAGCTCCTTTAATGTTGCTGTAGGTCTCTTGGTAGCCTCCCAGACCAGTTTCCTTCTCGTCTTTTTATCAATTTTGGAGGGAGCTCCAGTTTTTGGTAATGTCACTGTTGTGCAATATTTTCTCCACTTGATGATGACTGTCTTCACTGTGTTCCATGGTATATCTAATGCCTTGGAAATTCTTTTGTACCCTTCTCCTGACTGATACCTTTTAACAATGAGATCCCTCTGATGCTTTGGAAGCTCTCTGTGGACCATGGCTTTTGCTGTGGGTTGCGACTAAGAAAATGTCAGGAAGGACCAACTAGAGCAGCTGAACTTTATTTGGGGTTAATCAGAGGCACTTTAAATGATGGCAGGTGTATGCTGACTCCTATTTAACATGATTTGGAATGTGATTGCTTAATTCTGAACACAGCTACATCCCCAGTTATAAGAGGGTGTGCACACTTATGCAACCACATTATTTTATTTTTATATTTTTTCTTCCCTCTACCTAAAAGATTTCAGTTTGTTTTTCAATTGAGTTGTACAGTTTATAGGTCACATTAAATTAATTTTTTACAGCACAGAAATCTGACATTTTAACAGGGGTGTTTAGACTTTTTATATCCATTGTACATACCCAGGTCCTTTTTTTTAGCGATTATGTCCATGATCACACGCTTCATCTGGCACCACAAACATCCAAGGATAGGCTACAAACCCCCCCCCCCCCCCCCGCCCCAAGTGCTTGGGAGGCATTGGCCTCCCTGACATAGAAAGGTATTATAAATCAATCCATTTGGCTAGGGTGGTAGACTGGTCGAGGCCATCCTCGAAGCTTTGGGTTTCCCTTGAACACCGAGGTCTGAACGTTCCAATACCTTTAGCCGCCTGGGTTTCGCCCTCCCAGCTGAGACTACCCACCCTACAGTAATTCCCCTTCTCTGATGCATTCTCTTATTGGGAATGATCACTTTCCCCTGGGACTGACATATTCCTTTTTCTAAAAATGTTTCCATAACCCAGTTAGATACCCTACACTGGGCCACATTCTAGATGAGGGCTCCATTAAACATGTGGATTTGATACTACCCCATCCACCACCATCAGGGCTCTTATACAAATACAACCAACTACTCCACCTCACCACTACGCTGGGGGCACGTCATGAAATCCCCACGGGAGCAACTAGCTTTGAACTCCTCTGCATGTCTGACGAGAGGCCGAGAAGACTGGTTTCCACAGTCTATCGACTTCTCAAGGACCTTGTAGACCAGGACAAACCTTCTTATATAACACTTTGGGAGAAGGACTGTCAGGTTGAATTGACAGTCCCTTAATGGCGTAAAATGGTGACCTTGGCACACAAACATTCTATTTCCACCCATATACAAGAGAACTCACATAAGTTACTCACCAGATGGTACCTCACACCAACTATTCTACATAGAATTTTCCGCTCCACATTTGGTGGTCCTGCCCAAAATTTAGGCCTTTCTGGTCAGCAGTTCTCAATACTATTAAAACAGTAGGGGACCCGAATATTTCACACACTCCTCTTACGGTCCTGCTGCACCATACCCCGCACCCACTTGGGGCATACAAACGGTTGCTCACAGTACACCTTCTTAACGCGGCTAAGCTGCTGATTCCGAGAAAATGGAAACAAACGGATCCCCCCACTTTTTGAGAATGGTTAGCCTCTGTGGAGTCCATCAGGGTGGTCAAGGATATGGTTTACACCACAAGTGGCAAAGGTATGGTACACAGTAATAGATGGACACATTGGATGCTATATATCAACAATGATATTATTGTGGCTGAACGACCTGATTCTATTATTGTCTTAAATGTATATAAGACACTTTTCCCACACGCTATCCATTCTTCCTCTTCCCTTCTCCCTCTTCAAATTCTCTCCTCCCTTTTTTCCATTTTTTCTATCTTCTTTGTGGTTTTCACTGTTTGTTAAATTTCGGTTCAGCCAATATTATACAGTAACATAGTAACATAGTAATTTAGGTTGAAAAAAGACACAAGTCCATCAAGTTCAACCCTTCTACCTATCATTACAGCTTTTGATCCAAAAGAAGGCAGAAACCCCTAAGGAAGCTATTTCGAATTTTGCCTCCTGGGGGAAAAAATTCCTTCTTGACTCCAAGAGGCAATCAGATTTCTCCTTGGATCAATAAGCTCTTTTATTAATGCATATTCTATTATTAATAGCCCTTTCCTAAAAAAAAAACATCCAAACCATTTTTAAATGTATCTATTGTGGTTGATAGCACTACCTCTCTTGGCAGGGAGTTCCATAACTTTATTGTCCTAACCGTAAAGAATCCCTTCCTTTGCTGTCTATGAAATCTTTGCTTTTCCAGTCTGAGGGGGAGACCTCTTGTTCTTTGTACCTTTCTGTTAATGAACAGGTCACTGGAGAGCTCTTTATATTGGCCCTGCACAAATTTATATAATGTTATCATATCCCCTCTGAGACGCCTTTTTTCTAACGTATATAAATGCAATTTTTTAAGTATCTCTTCATAACTAAGATCCTCCAATCCCCTTATTAATTTTGTAGCTCTCCTTTGCACTTTTTCTATTTCCTTAATATCCTTTTTAAGGACTGGTGCCCAGAACTGTACTGCATATTCAAGGTGAGGTCTTACCATTGATTTGTAAAGAGGCAAGTTGATATCCTCCTCCCGTGAATCTATACCTCGTTTTATACATGCCAATATCTTATTGGCCCTTGCAGCTGCTGACTGGCATTGGGCACTGTTGCCAAGTTTGTTATCTACAATTATTCCTAAATCCTTTTCATTAGTAGTTTTTCCCAGGGAAAAACCATTTAAAGTATATGTTGCTTTGTTATTATTTTTCCCATAATGCATAACTTTACATTTGTCTATATTGAACCTCATTTGCCACTTTACTGCCCAGTCCCCCAGTCTGTCCAAATCTTCCTGCACAGAAAAAACATCAAGATTAGTCTTTATTGCCTTACCTAATTTAGTGTCGTCCGCAAACACTGAGACATGGCTCTCAGCACAATGTGGCAGATCATTAATAAACAAATTAAAAAGAAGAGGGCCCAAAACAGACCATTGAGGTACTCCGCTCAATACCCTTGTCCAATTTGAGGATTTTCCATTTACAACAACCCTTTGTGTTCTATCTTTTAGCCAATTTTCAATCCAAATACATACATTTGCCCCCAAACCTATTTCTCTCAATTTGTAGAGTAACCTATTGTGTTTAACTGTATCAAATGCTTTCGCAAAATCCAAATAGATCACATCAACTGCCACACCTAGATCTATATTTTTACTGACTTCTTCATAGAATGTTATTAAGTTTGTTTGACAAGACCTGTCTTTCACAAAACCATGTTGACTTTTACTAATTATATTCTGGTTCAAGATGTATTCTTGAGTGTATACCTTTAGCAATCCTTCAAATAGTTTCCCCACTACAGATGTCAAACTCACTGGCCTATAATTACCTGGCAGAGATTTTGATCCCTTTTTAAATATTGGAATGACATCCGCCTTTCGCCAGTCTGTTGGCACTGTACCTGAACTGAAAGAATCCTTAAAGATCATAGATAGTGGTCTGGCTAGAATTATGCTTAACTCTCTAAGTACCCTTGGGTGTATACCATCTCACCCTGGGGCCTTGTCTATCTTAACAGAGTTTAATTGCTTAAGCACTTTTTCCTGTGTCAGCCAATCCCATGTTTGTGGCGAATGTCCCATAACTTCCTGCAGCAGGGGCTCTTCCATCTGCTCTGTGTAACTACAGATATCAATATTTACTAAATGTTATTATATGTTTCCTGCAATGTGATTTTAAAGATATTGTTTCATTTAATCAGGTGTCCAAGAGTGGACCCTTTTCCCACCGCTGCTAATAATGTTTATTTTTGTATTATATGATTTATTATATTGTATTGGAGAATGTGGTTGACCCATTGCTGGTATGTTACGTTTTATTTTTATTTAACCAATAAACAAATTTTAAACAAAAAAAATATATAATGCTTTTTTTTTTGCTACAGTTGTCCTTTAAGGCAACTGACAAGGCAACAGCCTCACACAGACAAAATGATTTTATAAGTAGGCTGTGCATGCCTCCCAATGGTCCCACTTTCTGCGGGACAGTCTTTTGGGAATCTGTCCCACTGTCCCACCAAACTCTACCTCTGTCCCGCTTTTTGAGATTAAGGTAGCGCTTGGCAAGACAGGGGGATTCAGGACCGCAATCATGTGGTCCCAATCTCTTTCTCTGGTGTTTGGGACAATGCACACAGAGAATTCTGAGCATGCGCAGTAGTGCTACCAGTTTAAGTGATCACTGACACTTTGGATCTGAAAATTGCCACTAGGAGGCTCGCACATTATGTGGACACATAATCATATTTACTGCAGAAAGACCAGATAAGTACAGTATTAATAAGCCCCATGCTTATGTAACCACATCATAGGCAAGTGGGTCCCTGGCCTGCTTGCACCTAGAGGATCATCAGCCATACCACACTGACGAGGCCATTGTAGGCCGAAACGTACGTCTGTGGTTTGCTGTGTTCCTCGTGTAGAGGGTACTAGCCATGCATTTCGGATCTGGACTGCCCTTATGGGTGGGATCAGTCTGATGCAATGGTGTAAGCAGTTCCTTTGCAATGGTGTAAGCAGGCAAAAAATGGAATTGCTCTCCCAAGTAGGTATTATCCTACAGGACAGACTATTGCAGTACTGTTTGTTCTCGGGCATTGTAGCACCCACCACCCTCTTTGTCGACATCATAGGCAAGTGCCTAATGGAAAATCTGTCCCACAGTGTGGGTACAATAAACAAGTATAAAAGCTAATAGAAACATCTCTGCCGGACCCTTTCCTTATAACAAGCTCTCCCATGTCCAGGCTCTTAAGATAGATTCTGTTTTCTGGTTAAGAATATAATTTGCTTAAGAATTGGAGGAAGTTAGCCCTAAAGTATTGAAACATTATCACTCTCTCTAAAGGGGGCCACGACACCCAGTCAAAGACTTTTTCTGCATCCAAACTAATCAACAAGAGAATTACAAAAAACACCTAACAAATCGTCCCTAAGCAATCTGGCCTGTGCCTGCTCAAGTATTCACATTTTGAGGGTAGTGGCGCGGATTCGTGAACTGATTTTATGTCTGGGTATTAAGTAGTCACCATAAAACCAATTGGCTTCTCTTCTCTCCTCCACGTGCAGTGGGGAATTTAGCTCTGCATCTCAGGCAACGCTCACCGGAGCGTTTGCCTGACATCCGCTATGCCCTGGTATTTTATTGTCTACCAAAATTACATAAAAATGCACACACAAAAAAACACCCGGTAGACCTATCATATCAGGTGTAAATTCTGTACTTTCCAATCTGTCCGAAAATATAGATATATTATTACAACCGTTTAAAAAAAAATAAAATAAAAGATACCACTTCACTTTCACAAATTTTAGAAAACTTCCAGTGGGAGGAGAACCATTACTTGGTAACCCGTGATGTCAGTTCGCTATATACGATCATAGACCATAATCTTGGTTGCAGAGCAGTGGAATTCTTTCTTAAAAAAGATAATAACTTACAGGAATCCCTTTTTGGCATCCTCGATTTTTGCGAAAGACCTGGCCAGGCTCTTTTTCGTTTCGGATTCACAGTCCCCTGCTCTGAGTCCAGTATTGTCTCAGGTGGATTATAGGGTGTGTATAATCTACTTGCAATTTATTTAATACTTATTATTACATGCTCAGAATTCTCTGTGTGCATTGTCCCAAACACTAGAGAAAGAGATTGGGACCACATGATTGCGGTCCTGAATCCCCCTGTCTTGCCAAGCGCTACCTTAATCTCGAAAAGCGGGACAGAGGTAGAGCTTGGTGGGACAGTGGGACAGATTCCCAAAAGACTGTCCCGCAGAAAGTGGGACCATTGGGAGGCATGCACAGCCTACTTATAAAATCATTTTGTCTGTGTGAGGCTGTTGCCTTGTCAGTTGCCTTAAAGGACAACTGTAGCAAAAAAAAAAGCATTATATATTTTTTTTGTTTAAAATTTGTTTATTGGTTAAATAAAAATAAAACGTAACATACCAGCAATGTGTCAACCACATTCTCCAATACAATATGATAAATCATATAATACAAAAATAAAGTATACGCTTGTATTGTTTCATGCTCTTTTGCTTGATTTGTACTTGTTACTAGCGTATATTAACTGCTAGTTGCAATTTACTGTATTACTGTATCCAAGGGTTAAGTGAACTAGTCCACAACGTTACTCGACTCAAGCACATAAAAGAACACGCCTCCTCCTCATCTCCAGCAATGAGGAAGTCGATGATTCGAAGAAAAGTGTCGGCTGCACAGCGATGAGAGGGGGCATATCCTAAACTCACTAGAACATTTCAGATATTGAAAGAAGTTGTCTGAAAAATCCTAGCGGGACGCTGCGTCTGTGTTTAATCACCACTCCGAGACAGATCCTTAACACACGGTTGATTGCAGAGGAGATTACCCCATCGGACTTCCACAAGGGATATTTATTTCTGTGCCTTTTTATTCATATTTTAAGTAAGCCTCATGTAACAGGGGCCAATAAATGTAAATGTTTTTATATCTACACTATGTCGCTTCTCCTGTGATTCCTTATTAAGGTCTCTTGCTGTTTGGAGGGGCCAGATATCTCTATATACATATACTTTTATTTATCCAAATTCCTGGAATATCTACAGACGTTTCCCTTTGGCTATATCCCAGAGCCTTTGTACTAGAGCTGAGTTTAAGGGATCTGGTACATGTAAGTGAGATACCGGGGGGGGGGGGGGGGTACATATTTTGATTCTCGTGTGCTTACAGTATTTCACATTGTTTGCTTTGTATTTTTTTTACATGTACACTTTGGAGTATTACTGACCATTTGTGTTAAGTATATATATTTATTTAACCTGATTTTTCACTTTGTTTATTGGTGTGGGGGAACACACTTGTGATTGCAGCTGAACATATTCAAACACTTATTAACTGTTTTAGAATTAATTTAATAACTTGTTGGTGCCCCTTTTCCTTTTCTTTCTATCTCATTGTCTTGATTGAAGCTCGGTGACCATTTTATCAATGAAACCTGTAGACAGATATAATAAAACAAGTGTACAATTTTGTATAAATTCATTAGTTGTACAAACTGATATCATGTTTGAAACTAAGATGAAGATACAGATGATAACAGTTATCCTACTGATAAATATCCCATGATTTATAGTCAACTCAATGACCCCTCCCGTGAAACCAATTGATCCATTTGTAAAAGAGCAAAAATGACTCGGAAAGTTTTGTTTTACATTATCATACCATCGTGTTTGCACTCTTTACTAAAACACAGGGGTTTTCACATATTAGGGTACAAAGATAGCTAAACGTTTCTGATAGAGAGCTTCTATATATAGATACTGAAAGGGTCCACTCAATAAAGAGAAAATCGAGATGGGAATTTCAAACTTAGGACCAAAGTAGTGGAGTTGGAAGAATTCTCCCATTCAGCTGCATTAGAGCATTTTTCCAACTCGGCTACTTTGGCCTGAAGCTTAAACCTCCCCTCTCAATTCCCTGCAATTCTCTCTTTATTTGAATGACCCTTATGTTTGGCCTCTCCATTCACACAAAACTGTCAAACCCAAAAGAGAATTTGTAACTTATGGAAGTAATGGTATTAGTCTTTAGGAATGTTTCGTTATATATCTTAATATAATAACATTTAACAACCACCTTTTTATCTTTTCTCCAGTCAACTGAAACCAGGGTTTGCAGAATTGTACATATAAATGACCCTACATGCATTCTTTCAGTCCCCAGCAATCTCCAGAGTGGCTACAATACCCAGTGAGGTTTGATAACACACGCATTGGTGGTTATTAATAAAAGCAGTCACCATGGAAACCAGTGGAATGTTCTTGCTGATTAGACCACTTTTAGAGCGTTGCAACATAACTGACTTTTATAAATAATCCTGAAAAAAGCAACAGAGCTTGTAATGCCAGTGGCCACACTTATACTTCCACTAAACAATGGTGTAAATAAACAAAACTGTAACCCAGTTTAGATGTACTCACTGAAACACTTCATGATATTGAGGGATGTGACCTTTGTTTTTTCCAGTGATGGTTGACCATTAATGATTGTGAGAAGGTTCTCCACCGCTACCACCAGATTGTTGAAGTTTGAGTTGTTTATCTTTTTTGCTTCTTTAAAAATATCGACATCGTCTATGGTCTTCTGAAGTTGTGCCTGAATGGAAGTTAAACACACTCAGATGACAGAGCTCAGTGCACAATGCTATTGCCATGTGAGGTAGGAGGGGAGAATTTTATTCAAGCACTTTTGAACATAAGGTAAGATAGTGGGTCACTGAACAGTTTAAAGTTACAGATACCTATTGATTCCCAGTTAAGTATTCACAGAACATCTTACACTTTTTTATTTTTAATAGTCATGTGAAATTAAGTTATCAAAGTCCGAGTTTGAACCATCTTCTTGTTCAAAGAAAATACACTCACACAGAGCCATTAATATAGGACTGACAAGGCAGGAGACTTGACCCACTGTTTGTGTGTTTTTGGGTGTGCATTATACTGGTTTTTCAGTCCTTTTATTTTTCACCCAACTATGTTGTTGTGAATATTTCTGTTTGCTTCTTGTTGATAGGACTGCTTCTTTTATTTCAATATTTATTGTGCACCTCATCTAAGATGTTTGTAGATAGCCACAATCTCCAGGAAAGTTGGTCATTGCTGCTACACTATGTCCTTCTGTCTGTGCTAAATTCCAAGTGGGTCCAGTTCAGTTTGAAGGACCTTACGATAGGAGAGGTATGAGCAGGGCCGGTGCAAGGATTTTTGCCTCCCTAGGCAAAATAAAAATTGCCCCCCCCCCCCCCCCCCCACACACACATTATCATTCCCCTCAATATCCCAGGATTATGCCCCACAATATGCCAGGACTTAGCCACCCAATATGCTAGGATTATTCCCCTCAATATCCCAGGATTATGCCCCTCAATGTCCCAGGATTATGCCTCTCAATATCCCAGGATTATGTCCCTCAATATGCCAGGATTATGCCTCTCAATATGCCAGGATTATGCCCCTCAATATCCAAGGATTATGCCTCTCAATATGCCAGGATTATGCCCCTCAATATTCCAGGATTATGCCCCTCAATATGCCAGGATTATGCCTCTCAATATGCCAGGATTATGCCCCTCAATATGTCAGGATTATGCCCCTCAATATCCCAGGATTATGCCCCTCAATATGTCAGGATTATGCCCCTCAATATCCCAGGATTATGCCCCTCAATATCCCAGGATTATGCCTCTCAATATCCCAGGATTATGCCTCTCAATATCCCAGGATTATGTCTCTCAATATCCCAGGATAATGTCCCTCAATATGCCAGGATTATGCCTCTCAATATGCCAGGATTATGCCCCTTAATATTCCAGGATTATGCCCTTCAATATGCCAGGATTTTCCCCCACAATATGCCAGGATTTTCCCCCACAATATGCCAGCCAGGATTTAGTCACCCACTATGCCAGGATTTTCCCCCACAGTATGCCAGCCAGGATTTAGCCACCCACTATGCCAGGATTTTCCCCCATAGTATGCCAGCCAGGACTTAGCCACCCACTATGCCAGGATTTTCCCCCATAGTACGCCAGCCAGGACTTAGCCACCCACTATGCCAGGATTTTCCCCCATAGTATGACAGCCAGGACTTAGCCACCCATTATGTTGTGCACTCCCCTCCAGCCAATGCGCATTCATTTTTTTTTTTTTTAAACAAACTTTATTGAATGCGCATTGGCTGGAGGGGAGCGCACAACGCTTACCTCACAGCCACGGACGGGCAGATGAGAGCCCCGGGAGAGCAGCAGCGACAAGGTAAGTAAGGGGGAGGATTTTTTTTTTTTTTTAAGCAGGTTTCCGGCGCCCCCAGGTAAGATGCGCCCTAGGCAGTTGCCTAAGTCGCCTTACTGGTGGCGCCGGCCCTGGGTATGAGACTCCAGTGTGAATTGTGAGGATTTGAGCACCTGTAGATTTTTTTGTCATGTTTATTGCACAATTAAGAGCAGGGGTAGGCATCAACATTGCTAGTGGTGGACATTCATTGGGGTCTTTGGTGGGCAATTTAATGATGTTCTATGGACCATCATCAAACTTGCTGCAGATATCGGTGTCCTTGGATGGATACTTTGCTTATCCCTGATCATCAGTGAGACAAATCATTTTCTCTCATTGTTCAGTCGAAAAAGTGATACCCAGAACCCTGTCCCAATGTCTTGTGGATTTGGGGAAATGTTTGTAAATCTGCAGCAGTATGTGTGTAGGTGGGAGAACATTATTGCAGAGCTGTTCAAAATGAGTGAGTGAGATTTACTGTATATGGGAACTGCATAAAGGTGAAAATGAAATATGTCAGATGTTAATACCAAAAGAGTATATTCTCAAGTGTTTTTAGCGCAAAATGCGTCAAGCTTGCTGTGTGCATACCCTGCATCCTTTTCACTGTGTGGACACGTGAGTGCTCTCTTTCATCATTTTTGGCTGCTATTCCTCAGTGCCAGTCGAGCACACAATGGAGAAATGCCTTTAACGGATTTCCAGAAAAATGTGCTTCTGTGTATTGGGTAATCTATTGCTTCTCACCCGCCTTGTGTCAGATTAATGGTACCTTGTATGAGCCTCTAGTGAATTCAATTCAACATGAATACTACATTCCAGACACTTTAATAAGCAGGGTTGTGGACTAGACCACAGCTGCAGTCCAGAAAACGTTAATTAACCTGGTGGGAGAGTTGTGGACTGGTTATAGCCCATCGCACACCCACCAATGTTTTCAGCTGGCTAGGCTTTTTTAGATTTGATAAAACGTGTCCCCCTCTGCAAGATATAGTATTAAACTTGTGGGTAGATCAGTGCTTCTGGCTTTATGAGCCACGTGTGCTAAAGAGAAAGTCACAATGTATGGAAATTAGGAAAACTGGCTTTATACTGGTTCTGAAGAGAAATGTTTTTATCTCAGTTCTATGATTTGGTGGTTTTGAGAGCAGTTGCTTTAAAATTGTTCCACAAACCTAGACCCGTTTTAACAGCCCAATTAAGCTTATGGTTGTTTAGCAGCTTCCACTATTCCTGCAGTAGAATCTTCAGTTGTCCTTAGGAATTTCTATAACTTGTTCTGAAGTCCAGTGATTGCTTATCAATGTGTGTGAGCTCTGAAATCTGCAATTCCAGCTCCATAACAGCTTGTGTTTTTCAAGCAATGTTTTATTGGCTCTTATGGTGCTTTAGTTTTCCAATTTATTATATTGTAAAGAAGCCTAGAAGTTAACTGTATGGTGGTAGGGTGATGATTCCAAGGTACAAATCCTTCTACACTTAACTGTTGCCTTCAATGTATTTAAACCCTCCACTTCAGATAACTACAGTAAGTGTCGCCAGTCAAGTGCACAGGCAGTTATCACCACCTTACAATAAAGTAATGCAGGGTTTATTTTTGGAAACTACTTACCATCTAGGGTTGCCACCCATACTGTATTTTACAGTAAAGCCAGTAAAAAACGAGCCTAAGCCCAATGTTACATCCATGGAGGTAATAACAAGGCCAGCTTTATTGCCCAAGAAAATGGGCAATGCTATTAGCATCAGTACTGTAGATGAATCAAACAATTGGAAACACCAGGCTCAATGTTTGCATGTATACTCCACATGGTCAGTAGTATTTAAAAAAAAAAAATACCATGCTACTGTCTCCATAGACAGTGACATCTACACACAAAAAACAGGTGACAATGGTCAGTGAACTAGTACGTTATTGTTTTATTTGTGGAGAAAGCCCCATAATGTATTGCCGTCTCACTTTTGAGCCAGTAACCGACCTGGCCAATTAGTAAAACTCAGAATAAGACTAGGTAATTTAGTAAAGCAAAGCACTTATTACTTCTATTCTTACACTATGTGGTAGATTTTATTTCAGCCAAATGATGTTCAGGGGAATTTTTCATCACAAGCCGTATCAGCTAATGATAAACAAGATCCCATATGGTAGATCGCTATTTTTAAACACATTTTGTATGTAAAAACTGACAGACATTTTTGTTTCAACATGCTAGTTATTAAAGAAAATGTATAGCTTACTTAATAATAACATAATATAAACAAAAGCTGTTTTATCGCCCTATATGCATTTAAATTTTGTCATTTTTCTTTTATATACTGTGAGGTCTGCATTTCAAAATAATTGTGTACTTTCACTCTGTGGGTTTGTTAACAAAAACGAGGTCCCAGCCCAAATTATTTTTGACTCATTAAAATCACATTATTTTTTTTAAAGGGATAATGTAATGTAATGTAACTTTTATTGATACTGTGACTGCAGAGAATACAAATGTATCAAACATCACCTATACATTGTATTAGCAGAATTGCAAGCAAATAAAACAATCAAGAGATATGTATTTTAAATGCCATGATGGTGTCTCCTGCTTATGACATTACTTGTGGCTTTATATGCAAATCAACTACTTTTCAAAGGGAAGATGTGTAATTTGCATATCAAGTCACAGGTGATGTCATAGACAGGAGACACCACAGATACATTTAAAACACGTTTTTCTATGCATTTGCTTGCAATTCTGCTTACATAAGGTATAGGTCATTTTTATATATATATATATATATATATATATATATATATATATATATATATATATATATATATATATATATGTATTCACAGTATATACCACGTTTAGGCTGATGACGTCTCTCTAAGGTCCTGTTCTAGCATGTCAGTAAGTCACATGATGTCTGTGTTGCTCCCAGAAACTAGCATGATTAGATGCTCAATGCTGCTTTTTTAGAAGTAACTTTCCTGAATATCGTGCTGAAATTATCCCCTGGGAATTTAATCTCAGGAAGTGAGCAAACATAAAAGACGCACCTCCTTCCAGACTTTTGGCTGGTGGATAAAATCTAAAGCTTTCACTAAAACAACAGAAGCCATCCTGCTGCATGAGTAATAGAGGAACACGGATCAACAATTCAAAATCTTGGGACAGATTTACCAAACGGTGAACTGTAGGCAGCTGATAATAGCTGAGCTTTATTTACAGGAATGCTGGATACTTTTCCCACGGACCTATGGCGAATTTACCACAGTTCATTGTTTATTAAATAGAGTGACACTTGCTTTTGTTGAAAAAGACAATCTTATGGAGAGAGTAAACAACCCACAAGATTTTCACTGCTGTGCTGCACATGGATATTAATTAGCTCTGTCACAAACAACACAAACTGCCATCCTCTTACCTCTAACAGTTGGAGAACCCCGTGTTTTTTAGCTCTCTCTTTCTTTTCTACAAACGGAAAATGACGAATTTCTTCCTAAACAAACAGAAATACAGCATGTTATTGTATGCATGAGACTGTAAATGTGTTTCCATAGCGTGGAACAATTACATATATTTGCACTTATAACAGGATCTACTCAATAAAGAGACTATTTCATTGGATTGAGATGGGAATTTCAAACTATAGGCCAATTTAGCCAAGTTAGAAAAAAAAACTCCGATGTTGCTGAATGGGAGAAATTTTTCAATTTTGACCTTAAATTTGAAATTCCCATCTCAATCCCTTGCAATTTTCTGTTTATTGAGTAAACGCTAAAGTATTTTTACCCAAAAAACATTCCTTGTTTTAAAGGGGGTGCTGGAAAGAGCAGATATAGCACAATGCCACACATTAAAACTGGTTCTAAACATAATATACATAGGTGTAGTGTGTTGTAGGAAATGATTCCATTGTTCTTCACAGGTTAACTTGGATGCATTGTCCGCCATATGTCTTGGTGCTAAGAAGTATATTTTACATCCAGAAGTGATAGTATGCAAGTGCATATTACTTTTAGGGACTGGTATACACTCTGAATAAATTCATATCTAATTTGCCTGTATCAAGTTGAGAGTAGCTGGTTTGAAACAGATCCCCAGAATAGTCCTCACATACTGTATGAATCATGCATTGGCTCACAGCTGAATTTGTGTGGGCGCAGTTTTCTGTGCAGCGATGTCTCTAGAAAGCAGCTCATAGTAACCCACAAGCGACAGCTGCCCTTCCCTCCTACCCGCCCCTCTGTCAGCATGAAAAGGACAAGCTTGCATTCTATTAACACCTGCACTGCTATAGGCCTGAGCAATGCGATTCCACTTCACAATGACACATTCCATTTCCCAAGCTGTTTCAGTAATTGTTACTTTTCACTATGGAGGGCTAATTTTCAACATTTTAATTGTAATGTGTGATGCTTTATTTTAGCAGCATTGAGTATTAACCAGAGGATCCTGACATACTTTGTGCAGACATATATAGAAACTGAAATCTAAAAGAAAAATAGCTGATAAGCTTACTTGTGCTTTTGAAAATGATTGCCCCAAACGTTCCATAATACAGCTGTACATTTTTTTACAACACTAAGTTCCATCTGTTCGTACACCACCTTTTTTATTTCTGTCTCGTCTACACCTCGTCTACATTTACGTCACCTACATGTCACCTACAAAGTCTTGACTAAAGGTATAACTGAAGCCTTGACTGAAGGTGTGACTAAGTCTGTTAAAGTAACATTTCTATGTATTACCTTTTAAAATCATTGCTGAGGGCACTGGGTGGCTGAGGGAATTGTGCATAAGATTGGATTTTAAATCTAGTATTAACACTGCAACTGTCATTCAAAAATCCTAAACTGATACCAAATGTATTTATGATATCATTCGCTACCGAAGACTGCAGTGTCTTGGAGCATGTTTACTGCAGTGCTGAATGTCTGCTGTGAAGTCACTTTTAAGCCATCATTGGGGTCGCAAGCATTGTGGGAGCACCCTGCAGAACCACTACAGTGCACAGGGCCAAACCGTCTGGTAAATAAATTATTTAATCTATACATTTACTGGTGATTTGGCTAGCATTATGTATAGATTAAGTGAGATTAAGTAGTCTATTTACAGATCACATGTAATGTATCCTCAAGCAGTCTATTGTTTTTTTTATTATCAGTGTGACCCTATGATCAACTGTGTTGTTTATACTTCAGAATATAGCACTGTCAATACTACAGTCAACCATCACATAATTCAGTCAAGCTTCCAATTTGTAAGTAAAATGTATCTAATACAGTGATCATAGACATAGAAAGGACTAATGGAGAGTTAGCCAGAGCAGTAAAGATGGGGAGTCAACTGATGCACTAGCCTCATGGACACAGAATTGAGGGGGCAGTGTTGATATCTACATAACTAGACTCATGATATCTAATACAGTGGAGCTGCAGGTCTCTGCCTCTTCTCGCCTGCTCTCAAGTGTTAATCACATTGTGCAGCCGAACCAGAGTTTGGAATATGAAGCCATATTGTTGCACTGTAGCACATCCAGGGCCACTTTAAATTATTGTTGGTCCCTGGGTACAGCTCTCAATAGTGGGCCCGCTCACCTTAATCTCACCTATATTTGGAAAATAGTTGATTTTTATAATGCATGTATATTGATGGAAGAAAAACAAGCTATTACCCTCCTCACATTTAACCCCCCCACCACCACATTTTGTGTATTCAGCCAATTACCACACTCTTTTATGCCTGCCCCCCCCCCCCTCCCCAAGCTTTTATTTCAAGTTAAGTGTCTCCAACTGGGGAAAAACTCAACCTGGCTGTAGGCCCCCTTTGGTGGAGGGAGCTGAGCAAATGCCCACATTGCCATTGGATAAAGCAGCCCTGAGCACAGCAGGTGACAACTAGTGGCTGCATGGACTGGAGCACATCTATGTTGGGAAGAGACAAAGACCTACAATTAGCTCAATACCACTGATCACCAGGGAATACTCCATAAGACCTACAGAGAAGAAATGAGGCCCCAATCAGCTGATTATCGTAATAATGGGTGGGTTTGATTTCATTGTTGTGTAAAATAACTGCTATGAATCTATATCAGTATTCTATTATTGCCTCAGGGACAGAAAGAGCTAGCTATTGCTTTGGTGTTACCTTATAGAATTAGCCATGTGTATTTGAGGTCTGATTATAAGTTGAACCTCGAATATATAAAATGAGGGGACTTTTTAAAAAACTTATCCTATATTCAAGCAAATATGGTATTTATTATTTAGTGATTGTAACAGAATGCAACATAATGATAGAACTCAGGAAACTTTTAAATGCCTGTGTTAGTAACACTTCTGAAATTTCTATCCAATTGTCTTGTCTGTCTATCAATCTCTGTAGCTTATCTGTCAGCATATTCATGTCTACCTATGTCTATCTCTAATGATATCAGGTGGGCTGATGAAGTAGCACCAAGGCCAACAGTTGCCAGTCCTGAGAGGCACCTACTATGTTCCTGTACTGTTCCATGCTGTTAAGATGATATGCATACCACTTAAGGCTGAACAAGCAAGAACAAGGCCAGTACTGTTTTTATAAGCAATGTTGGCATGCAGCAGATTTTCATAAATATCCCTCTGTTTATATGAGTCATGGGATGTGTCTCATAGAATAATGCATTGCACAGTCCAATACACATAGCACTCAGTATTACAATAAGTCACATGTTAAGAGTACAGATACAGGCAACCAACAGGATTGCAGTTAATTACATACGGTAGTAATAAAGGAAGTAGCTAATATTTCTACGTACAGGTGCCAGGGCAGAGAGGACATTTTGTTATGCTTAGATAGCTTGTTGAGATAAGTGTTAACCACACAATGTTAATCCAGTTCCGTTACAGTAAGAATACATTATTTCCCTTAAGGTATTTCTATTTCCTGTGTTAGTTAAGTGCAGTTTTTGTGAACTGGTTTCTCCTTTATACTAAAGATGATAACTAAAAAATGTTTGCAGTCAGACACATTTGGCTTGTTATAATGTTTATAATGAATCTGTATATTAAGAAACTGTTTTTTATTTATTCAGCATAAACTATTTTTACTAAAAGTATTCCTCAATGTGTGACTCATTTAACCCCTTTGTGACGCATGGTGCTTGCGTCCCAAACGACGCAAGCACCAAAACGTCACGATTTGTTCCTGGCCACCGATCACAAGGTGATCGGTAGCCAGGAACACTCTGGCAGAGACCCGATCAGGGTCTTAATAGACCCTGTGGGTCCCTGCCAAAAAGTCGCAAGACCTCCGGACGTCACGGAGGCTTGCCCGAACCCGGAAGTTCGGGCATGGCGCGATTTAGAGAAATGTAGCCGGTGCTCGCTTTGAGCACCGGCTACATTTTCCCTGTCAGACTGAGGCTACTCAAAGTGGCCTCGTCTGACAGGTGGGATCCCGCTGTAAGTGCCTGCGGCAGGATCCGAAAACAGCTCATTGCGGGGAGCCGCGATGAGCTGTTTAGTACAGGACGTACTATGCCGTCCTAACGACTTTAAGGCACTTAAAGTCAGGACGGCATAGTACGTCCTAACGTCGGGAAGGGGTTAAAGAAATCTCACTTCTCTAAACCTCAATTCTCCATAGTCAATATGCCATTTGCTACTCTGATTCAACTTGTGCACAGTGAGATACAAATGGTTATAGGATTTGTAGAATAAAAAAATATTCTCCTCTCCTCGCTACAAAAACTAAACTTCCCATTAGTAAATCCCCCCCCAAATTCCCACCTGTAGAATTCAGCTATCTCTTTAATTCCAAGAAAATAGTGTCACAGAGTCACACAATGGGGTCGATGCAATCTTCCCCATTAGTTAAAAAAAGATTTTTAGCAGAATATTAAAGGGCATTTTGCCAAAAGATATGCCCCAAAGTCCTGACTAAATTTTTAAAAATCCCTACCCCCCCTTGTACCCACCGCCTCTAACTTTTCCAGGTAGAGGGATGATCTAAACTGCCCCCAGTACCTGCCATAAAAGACACTATGAGTGCTATAATAGAGAACAGTGAAAACCCTCTTAATATAAAATGTGTCCCAGAATGGCAGAAATAAAATAAAGGGTCCTAACATACACCAGATCACGCAGTGTCACACACACAGTGCTACACATACCTTGATCCCAAAGTGTCATACATCTAATCACTAAGTGAGACACACACACAATATCACGCAATGTCACACACAGTCACATACACAAACAATAATACTGCACTCCCTTGTACTTGTTCTTTTTATATAATACTTATCCTATTTAGACTCTTCATTTGTCAAAAGGTGAAATAGTTGTGTCATGGGAAAGCAACTCTATGCAGTGCCATCCCAAAAAGGGGTGTGGGGGCATTCTCCCACACCGGCGCAGGCATCCTTTTTGCAGCGCATAGCAGCTGTGGCACATTAATGGGCAAACTGGCTATGGAATACTAATGGGCAAACTAACAGTGGCATATTAATATGCAAAATAACAGTGGAATATAAATGGGTAAATTGGCTGTGGCATATTTATGGACAAAATAACAGAGGCATATTAATGTGCAAACTGGCTGTGGCATATTTATGGGCACATTAACACTTCCAAATTAATGGGCAAACTAGCTGCGGCATATTAATGGGAACACTAACAGTGGCATATTAATGGGCAATTTGGCTCTCGCATATTAATGGGCAAATTAGCTGTGACATATTAATGGGCAAATTGGCAGTGGCATATTAATGGGAAAATGAGCTGTGACATATTAATGGGCTAATTGACAGTGGCATATTAATGTGCTAATTGGCAATGGTATATTTAAGGGCCTCCCATTTGTGGCATAATTAAGGGGCTTCGCGTGGCATAATAAATGGGGCTCTTGCGTGTGGCATATTTATGGGGCTCTTGTGTGTGGAATTTTTATGGGTCTCTTGTGTGTAGCATTGTTATGGGACTCCTGCACATGGCATTTTTATGGGGCTCCTGTGTGTGGCATTATTAATGGAACTCCTGTGTGGGGCATAGTGGATGGGCTCCTGTCTGTGGCATAATTTATGGGGCTCCTGTATGCCATATTTTAATGGGCCATCTGACTGGCATTACTAAGGAATCTGTTTGGCATGGTATTGGAGGAAATCCAGGGTGTGACACCATGAGTTACCACACCTGATGACACCAACCCTAGTGACGCTTCTGTCTCTATGTCTTTTTTTACAAGGCAGAGATTGGAGGGGGTGGGACAGTTTGTCAGGTCATTGGTGACTTTGGTGTGTCCAGGGCATCCCTGAGGATGCCCTTTTTGTTTGCTTGAGATGTCATTGTGTGAAAGAAAGAATGTGGCAATTACATCTCTGCACGAGAATCTCAACACCATGATTCATTAACCGCTAACAGGAAGGGCTAAGAAGCCTCCCTGGTCATATTCCTACCATTGGCTGTTTTTCAAAATATTATTTTTTTTTTGTATGGCCCCTTACCCTGGGCTGAAGGTGAGGTTTTAGGGAATCAGGGATCATCAAGAGACATTAGTTTAAGGCATCATTTCATTCCACAGGGCACCTGCAGGGCACTGCCCACCTCCATGGCACTCAAAGAGTGGTTTTATTTTTCATGTTTTCTACTGAGTGAGGTAGAAGTGTGTGGGGAGCTTAGGTAGGTTAATTGGAAAAGATGATTTTATTTATTTTATTTATTTGAGCAGCCCCTTGCCCCACAGAGTTTTTTTAATTAATGTATTAATGTGGAATATTAATTTATTTATGGGGTGGAGTAACTATTACTTTATTAATGTAGAATATTCACTTGTTTGTTGGGTGGTTAACTATTAATATATTAATGGGGTATATGCATTTATGTAGCAGCAGCAGTTACATATGAGAGGCCTGGGGCAGCAGTTACATATAAAAGGCAGACTTTCCTTTTGCAAGTACCCACCCCAGGTACACTACGGGACAGGAGGTAGTTATTAAACCTGCAGTCCCCTAGTATTACATTAACATTTTAATGGGGAATAATGGTGTTTCAATAATTAAACTTTTGCCAGCGTTACTGACCGGCATTGAATCTGGGCCTATGAGTACCTGAGTAATAAGGGCAGACTGCCTATAATTATGTTCATAAGAACATCCTGCTCCCTTGTTTTCAATCTTCAGTAAGTCCCTCAACACTTTTTTTTATTGAGGCCAAATATTAATCTCACTAGTACACCTATTAATTAACTGTCAACAAATACTGTCACTAGGGTTGCCACCTTTTCTTCAAAAAAATAACGGCCTTGGTACTGTCTCCATAGACTTAACATTGGCCCAATAAAATGAGCATTAATGAAACTGCTTGCCACCCAAAGTGATTCTTCATGATTTCTGGTGTGCTGTTAAACATACACCCACACAGACATACGTAATTTTGTCTTCGTTCGCAATACTGTGCTGCTTAAGGATAAACATGTTACAATAAACAATGTTCAATAAAATTAAACATGGTCTCTAACTCTTGAGTCCCTCAGAACAGCCACCTTTTCCATCTATTAAAGAGGGACTAAAGCATCCTTATGTACTCTTAATCAGACAGAAGTTCACAAAAATGATCCACCTATGGAAGTGATGCCCAATTCTTTTAGAAGTCTTCCTGAGAGTTGCTGCTCCGTAACCTGGCAACACTGATTGGCGGACAGCGTCTGTGACCATGAGCACACCTCCAGTAGGGGGGAGTTGTGCGTGATTAACTCTCGCGTGCAAAAATGATGGAGAGAGACAGTTTCTGGGCCATCTCTCAATGCTGCCATGCAGTGATGCTCAGTAAGATGGCAGCCCCCAGTCTTGAATTTTTGCTTTTACAAAGACTTGAGGTGGATCACTTTTGAATGGTGAGCAATCTGTGAACCATTCAAATTACTATTTTAATTAAAAGAAAAAATAGGGATTAGTTAGTCCCTCTTTAACAAGTGTCAGCATGAAATGCCCTTTTGCATCTATCTCCTTTTTCATTTGTCTATGCTGCTTTGGTGATTTTGTCTCATAGTATTTATTATAAGTACATCATGAAATATCATGTTTATGCAATGAGATGCCTAGAAGCAGATGTACTCAAACTTTTGACTAGTAGTGTACATTACTGAAATCAACGATCATCCAGTTTACATTATGCAGCTCCCTCACAGAAAACCGTTTGTTTGTAGTGGGGATATACTGGACAGGAACATGTTTATGTTATAACTGGTAACTGATAAAAGATTCATTCGGATGTTGCTTGGAGCCAAATAACACAATCCTGCAATAACGCTCAGGTCTATACAATTAGTCCTATCTAAATACACAAAAGCAATCTAAAAGTCATCTCAAGTAGGTTAAATATGTTTTCTTTGTATGTTTATTTACATATTTGGCTCAAAGCTGGACCGTGATAGAAAGAATTGTGGGGACCACTCACCTCCATCGAGCTGATCTTCCTTTGAAGCATTTCAATTTCGTTGTTCAATTTAGTCACAACTTTATAAGGGACAAGGTTAATTTCCTCTTTGCTAATAAAACGCTGTATTAGAAGATCTAGTTTTTCCTCTCCAAATAGCTCCATAAGCTGCTTATAATTATTTTTGAAATATTCGACAACCTCTTTCTTTTCCCTTAATGCTTCCTTCTGAGTAAAAGCTGTAAGAGAAGATGTGGTGAGTTTTGGATGGTCCGGAAGCCAGAGAGTAAATTAATATAAATACGTTAAAGGTGACAATTGCAATAAAGGAGGCATGGAAACAGTTACAGATGGGTCTCTTTGGTGAAATGTATTGGTCAGGGGTTGTTGCATTGTTTCTATGCATTTTATAACAACTCTTTTGTTTATTATTTCAAGAAAGACAAACACAATTGGGGCGCATGTACCGGGGGGAAAAAAACAGAAAAAACAATAGTGCAACACAGTATATTCAATTGGATGTATTATAAGCTGCTGAGAGGGTACACTCACAAACAAGTAATGAAATCAGGCTCATCAGAGTAGTGTGATCATTCGGTTTAATCCATTATCTAAAAAACACATTAAAAAAACATTGCGCAGTGGCTGACGAAAACAGGCAATTTAAACACAAAAATACACGTACAAAATATAATAGCACTGAAAGGCAACTTGCGTGACAAAAGTCCTGAGGTTTAAACCTCTTTCCTGGTGATCACGCATGGTCTGGACGCATAGTGGGTTTCTCCTCCTCCCACTTGCGTCATAGACTAGTGCCCTGTTCATTATGTGTTTTTTTACAGGTGATAACGCTAATGAGCCCTATGGAGCCTTTCTAAGGCACCCTTCACTTACAACTTTCAGCACTTTATTGCAAATTTGCACACAAGCATCAATCTCCTGAGGAAGCCGACAGCACAGCCGGCGAAACGCGTTGAGAAGTGGATCCAAGCTGTTTTACCTTCAAGAGAAGTACCTGAGTCTCCCATCCTGGTGGCAGCAGGAAAGAGGTTTAACCCTCAGGACTTTTGTCATGCAAGTTGCACTTTCAGTGCTATTATATTTTGCATGTGTATTTTTGTTTTTAAATTGCCTGTTTTCGTCAGCCACTGCGCAATGTTTTTTTAATGTGTTTTTTTAGATAGTGGATTAAACCGAATGATCACACTACTCTGACGAGCCTGATTTCATTACTCGTTTGTGAGTGTACCCTCTCAGCAGCTTACAATACATCCAATTGAATATACTGTGTTGCACTATTGTTTTTTCAGTTCTTTCCCCCCCGGTACATGCGCCCCAATTGTGTTTGTCTTTCTACTGTACCAAGTGCCCGAGGAGCACTTAAATGGGTGCTGCAGTATCAGAGGAGGAGTATATATCTTTAATATTGTCTCACTGTTTATATTGCACTGTGACACCGAGTTTGGGTTAGTGTCACTTTTCCTTTTTCTACGTTTATTATCTCAATGCTGAATAACTCACTCTAAACAGTAGGGGGGCATCTTATTTGTAACCTATATAATTATATATTCTCTACACTTAGATTATATCATAAGTGTGATTCTTTAAAACAAAAACAAAAAAAATCTCACTAAATTAATCTTGTCACTTGTGAGCTAAATTATTTATAATTGGGGATATGGCATTGTGTAGAAGGGGGGATTGGGTACCATGTAGAAGGAGGATATAGTACTGCAGAAAAGGTGGAGCATATATGGCAGTGTTGAAACTTTTGCTATAAATGTTCCTCACAATTTTCATATTTTAGTGAACTCTAATGGTTTGTCTGAGGGTCTGTTTACTATAATTTTGAGAATAGCTCGAGGAGGTTGGCTTTCATGTTGAGATTAACTCAAATTTGGCACCCCGAGTGCCTACCGTAAAATCACTAATTCTGGGTGTGATACTAGATAGGTTATCAGTCATATACACCCTTAAAGGGATAGGCCTGGGTATAGTGAGTCTTCTACAAACCCCATTGCTCCATTGCTGCTTGGTTTTACTTCCTGATCTACCTTGAGGAGCTTCCCAAACGGTTTTAGTGAATGAAGTGCATACAATCTATCAGATATGTAAGGCATACCAACAGTGCATTATTACCACGAGGCATCCCCGGATGCCTAGGGAGGCAAGTTTTCTAGGGGTGGGGAAAAAAATGGAGGCATGTAATGGGGATGATGGAGGTATGTGATGGGGTCATGTAATGGGGTGATGTGGGTTATGGGGCATGTCGTGCATGTGCAGTGTGGGTAGGGGGGTGCCACTGCATAACAACCCTATTTTGTTACAAACCTTCTCTCTTCAATATCCTATCCTTGTCTATAAACGTTGATCGATCAAAAGAACTAATTTTCATTAATTCCTTTATTTTCTTCCTATGTTCAAGGTGTTTCATAAGTCCTCTGGAATTTAAGGTGTATTGATTGCGATCTTTATCAGCTCTAGCCGGGATCATTTTTTGTAATTCTGATCTAAATGAGTAAATAAATAAATATCACACACTGTATGGGTACTAAATTAGCATGTAAAATGCATGACAGAAAGGTATCTAGCTGATATTTTTTGTTTGGTTTTATTTTCCAAGTACCCATTATTCCACAGGAAACCATGTTAATAATGTTATAGTTACCCCCTCTCCCATTTCCCTTGAAGACTCTTATTCTCCTTCTATTGCTCTATCCCAGTGGTCCTGTGTGCTGCACTTTTGTTCAATATATGATGATGGTGACCCTGTAGTCAGATGCAGTGTGCCACCTTAGAGATGCCTAAGCATCAGTGCCATAGGTTTGCCATCACTGTGTAAAATAATCTATTCACCAGATGAAAAAAGACCTACCTTTTTACATGTATATTAATAATTTGAAAAATGTACGTACTCATTAACATTTTGATATCTGTATTAGCAGTTCTAAATATGTTATAAAGCCTGGACAGCCACAAATTTGACAGGACAGGGTCTCATAAAGCAGGTCTCTTTAAACGTATGACAACTATGTTCTATGAATTAAGAAAACAAATTACCTTAAAAAAACATGAGGTCTACTTAAATCAGACATAGGTGATGAGGTTTTTAGTAAAAAAAAGATTCAGTGGAAGTTTAAAGGGACTCTGTCACTCTAAACATTGTCATACTGTACATGTGGATAATAAATACCGTACTTATTTATTTTATCTCCTTGTGTATATGGGAATTGAGGAGGGCATCAATCAACGTCTTTGGATGGCCCTGGGCCAGACTGTAAGTAATACAAAAATCTATATTGTAAGCTGTTAATGAAATCATTTGTTATAATCAGGGCCGGCCTTAAGTGTTCCGGCGCCCTGTGCGGGATTCCCCCGTGTCGCCCCCCCATGTATGTATCTCTCTCCCTTCCCATGTTTGTCCCTTTCCTCTTCATTGCCCTGTCTGTCTGTCATACCTGTTCTCTCTCTCCCTCTGTTCTGTCTCTCTCCTCCCCTTCCTCTGTTCTGTCTCTCTCTCTCCCCCATTTCTGTCTCTTCCCCCCGGTTCTGTCTCTCTCCCCCCTTGTTCTGTCTCTCTCTCCCCCCTTGTTCTGTCTCTCTCTCTCCCCCCCGTTCTGTCTCTCCCCCGTTATGTCTCCCCCGCTGTTCTGTCTCTCTCACCCACCCTGTTATGTCTCCCCCCGTTATGTCTCTCTCTCCCCCCGTTCTGTCTCTCTATCCCCCCATTCCCCCTGTTCTGTCTTTCTCTCCCTCCCTCCCCTGTCTGTCTCTCTCTCTCCCCCTTCCCCCTGTTCTGTCTCTCTCTCCCCCTTCCCCCTGTTCTGTCTCTCTCTCCCCCCGTTCTGTCTGTCTCTCTCTCCCCCTTCCCCCTGTTCTGTCTCTCTCTCCCTCCCTCCCCCTGTTCTGTATCTCTCTCTCCCCCTTCCAGCTGTTCTGTCTCCCCCCCTCCCCCTGTTCTGCCTCCCCCCTCCCTTTGCCTTCAAAAGTGGATACAGGGAGGGGGCGGAGGTGTAGCTCCGCCCCCACCCTGGGAAGCAGAGCAGCATCTGCTTTACTGGGAGCCCAGGGCAGCAAGAGAAGCTGCTCGGCTCCCCATGCTCAATGCATGCATGGGGAGCCGAGCAGCACTTTCTATTGCTGCCAGTGGCTTCTCGTGAAGCAGACGTGGGGGCGGAGCTACACCTCTCAGTCGGTTAGCTCCGCCCCCTCCCCGGATCTAGAAGAGCTTGCCGAGCAGAGGGCTGGTGAGGGGGGATCTTTTGATCTCCCCCATCCAGTGCCTCTACCGGCTTTTTTTTTTTTCTTCCGGCGCTCGCACAAGTCGCACACCCCTAAGGCCGGCCCTGGTTATAATAAAGAGATTTTCAGAATATTTTTCACATTATTACTGTGACAGCCATTGTCTCCAGTTTATCTTAATCGGATTTATCTAAAACATGCAAATATGGTCATTTGGAATATGTGCATGAATGCAACACAAGGTGAAGACCAGAGAGCAAAGAACAAGTTTTATGTATCAATAAATGTATTCACATGTTAGCAATTAAATGTTACCAGAATATAACTTTGACATTAATGTGTTTAGGGTAGGCAGATCCACCTTAAAGAGAGCGTAAAACACGATCTATACATTGGGGTTAAGTATAAATGCCATTTCTAGGACAAAGTTCGAAAAGTGATCTAATCAGCAGAAACATTGGTTTCCATGGTGACTGGACCACGTTTAGAACTTTGCCCCACAATTGACCTTTACACATGTGAGTGAGTGAGTGAGTGTATATACACACAATCATTTTTGAAGTGCACATTACAGTAATAAATGGAAGAGTTCACAGTCACAGTCTGACGTTCACTTCATATTCCTTGGATAGTAATTCAAGTGAAGATTTACTTATTAGCATATTAACTGGAATTAAATCAAGTAAGCTTTATGTCCTGACAAGTTAGGACTTTCATGAAGGTCAAAATACATTGATCAAAATACACAGATGGCTGTGTGACTTATAATCGCTCCCACATATTACAGCAAATGTTTCATTAGCAAAAGATGACTTGGGATGGTTACAGTTATAGTATCACAGGGAGGATTGTTTTAAGTCACTGTGGGCCCTGTGCAGAGCTTTCAGTAGTAGTCTCCATCTCCTCTTAATCCACCCATACTTAAAATATCAAGGCCTTCTAAAAAGCAACAATTTCTAATACAAAACAAAAGCTATTCTTATTCCCCCTGGCGTATTTTCTTCTTAATGGAACCATGGGGCATTTTTCTCTTCATCCTTATTAGCACCATGCTTGGAAAGTAATGGAAAATAGCTTTTTTGAACCCTTTACATGCAAGTTTATGCTTGCCTCTGCCTCAAAGAAGCACAAATGAAAAAAAAAGTTTTGTTTCCCTCTCCACCTGGAAGTTCTTCTGAATGGTGGAGACCAGACCTCTCAGAGGCTTGCAAGAAAGAAAATGGGTTAGGGCAGCAACTTCAGATCTGACTCACTCACATTTGCTTATGTGCCCGCACTGACTGTTCAATTACAGTATCCATTAATTTTTTATTCTTGGTTTGCTCTTTTATAAGCTCTTGATAGTATCTGCTGTAAGCTGTTCTTTTGAAACGCAACTGATCTATTTCTTCTCTGAGTTTTGAGTTCCCAGTCATTGCTTTGTTGAATTCTGTGGAGACCTGCAAAGAAAGCCAACGTAAAAGCATTTGTGTCAAAGCAGTTCCTCACCCAGGGACATGTTTCAGAAAGCCTTTGCCATTTAACATATTTTGGAAGATTTCATCCGCCTCATCCCAATCCATCATTTTCACATTCCCACGCTTCTTTACCTCTCACTCCAGTTAATTTTAAATATAGAAAATATTAGCAGAGGAACCATACTTACATGGTGGAGTCTTGTCTCCAGACTCTCTATATGCTTACGTACTCTTTGATTTTCTTCAGAATTGTTTACTATAGAATTTACTTTTTGCTGTTGGGTAATTTTGTTTTGCATATCTTTTATCTGCAGAAAACCATGTAATTAATGTTACTTTTTTTAACTTTCAATATTTTACCATTTTTCTATATCAAATAAGGGCTGGATTCCAATTAACATCCTTAACTTAAATTACCATGAACAGGAACATGAAAAACCTTTACCTTAATAGATGTAAAATGTAAACTCATTCATAAACAAAATCAATCTATGCTTTACCTATATCTTCCATAGGAACACATTTAAACTGTATGTAATCAGATGCTTCTCACTGACACTTAAAGTAAACATAAATATACACCCTTAGTTATATAGTTTATAAATATAACACAATATAGTTTAAGATTATGCGTAATGCTGTATATACCTTGATGTCCAGTTCGTCAATGATAACCTTATTGTCTTGAATCCGTGACTCATGATATTCTTGAGCCTTTATAAGTAGCTGGAGTTCCTGGACATTCTGATTGTCTAGCAACATGTTTTTATTTGAGTTGATTAAACTGATATTCAGTTTGTTCTCTTCATGTTCCTCCTTCAAAAGGGATATTTTTTTCCTGTAATGTTTGAAAGATCAGTGTCACATACACATCAATATGGCAGGCATGGGACCAGTTCTGTGAGTACAGGAACTTCCTAGAACTGAGCCAAGAAACGAAGGCTTGGAGAGTTATTAATTATTATAGGTCTATAAAAAAGGTAAATAAATACACAAATAAGTACTAGATAAGTTAGGAGGAGGAGGGGCCAGGAGTAAGAAAGAAGGTGTAAGACTGCAAGGATGAGTGGGAGTGTAGCAGGACATGTAAACGGACTAGTAATTATAATATTATAAGTAATATATTTTTTCCATATAAGTGTAATGTTTCTGTATTTTGTACTTTGTGATAATAAAAGAAAAAATAAAGATCAGTGTCACATACACAAACACTCACAATCTTAATTGTACATAGATGTGAGTTATCAGCTGTGTTGTAGTTGCGTCTTGCTCCCAGACAAAGCAGTTAATCAGATCTGTTTTATTAGCTGCAAGACAGAAGTGAGTAGACTATTCAGATGTAAAAATGAAGAGACATTTGAAAAATAGCTGAAATTTATGCACCAAATAGGTCATGAACATGTAAAAAAGCTGTATGGTATATACAGCTTTTTTACATGTTCATGACCTATTTGGTGCATAAATTTCAGCTATTTTTCAAATGTCTCTTCATTTTTACATCTGAATAGTCTACTCACTTCTGTCTTGCAGCTAATAAAACAATTGATTGGTGACTTATAAAGGCAACTTATCTATTAAATGTGATGATCTGTCTCCTACTATGTATAACAATGTGTTTGAAACGCATTATGTGTGTATGTAAATAATTATATCTGTATGAGTTTATACACTTTAATGATTATTATTTTGAATAATTCAAAATATGTATATACAGTATAACATGGTTGGTTACTTTGATTTTTTTGAATAATTCTTACATGTATGTATAACATGGTTGGTTACTTTGATTATTTTGAATAATTATTACATGTATATATAACAAGATTGGTTACTTTGATTATTTTGAATAATTCTTACATGTATATATAACATGGTTGGTTAGTTTGATTCATTTGAATAATTATTACATGTATATGTAAAATGGGTGAGTACATGACCTGATTTATTCATGTTTTACTTTGTATGACTAGCTATTTTTCCAATTCTGAACAGGAGCAGTTGATGTGGCTCACACCCTTATCTGCTGTACTAATCTCTCAGTGACCCACTTATTCTGAATGTGAATTCTCCGAGCTTATCATAAACACATGGCATTCCATCACAATTCATATTATTCCAATCTTTCAGTGCCAGCACCATTGTATCCTGTTATTCCAGTATATAAGGAGCTTGGCAGAGTTAACCATTAGTGCTGCCATGCGTTATATTGTTAGACAAAGCCTTGTTTGAATCAAGGACAGATCCAGAGTCTGATCTCGGGAAGGGCACATGTCTGTCTGTCTTTTCCTCTCTCTCATGTCCTTCTGTCACGCTCCTCTTACTACCCATGTCTGTCGCACTCCTCTCATTCCCCGTGTTCATCTGTCTCTCTTCCTTCCCATCTCCGTATCTCTCCTCTTCCTTCCCATGTCTGTCTTTGTATCCTCTTCTTTCCCATGTCTGTCTGTCTCTACTCTCATTTCCCAGGTCTCTGTCTCTCCTCTGCCATTCCATTTCTGTTTGTCTCTCCTCTGCAATGCCATGTCTGTCTGTCTCTCCTCTGCCATGCCATGTCTGCTTGTCTCTCCTCCACCATCACATTTCTATCTCTCTCTTCTCCCTTTCCATTTATGTCTCTCTCCCTTCCCATGTCTTTCTGTCTCCTCTCCCTTCCCATGTCTATCTCTATTCTCTACTTCCTATGACTGTCTCTTTGTCCCTCTACCCATGCATGTGTCTCTCCTCTTCCCCATAGCTGTCTCTTTTCCTCCTCTCCCTATTTGTGTTTTCTCTCCTCTATTCCCCACACGTCAGTGTTCTCTCTTCTCCTCCCTTCAATGTTCTCTCCTCTCTCTCCCCCATCAGTGTTCTCTCCTCTCTCCCCCATTTTCTCTCCTCTTTCTCCCCCCCCCCCCCCCAGTAGTGTTTCTTGGTTTTGTGCTGCCCTAGGCAGACAAAATTTGGGCACCCCCCTACCTATGATGCGCACCTATGACATGACCCATAACCCATGTTGCACATCAAGGACATGCCCCATCACCCCATTTATATGCCCCCATCACCCCATTATATACACATTGCCAATATAATTTGCCATTAATATTCCCCAGCCAATTTGCCCAATAATATGCCAGTATTATTTGTCATTAATAAGCCCTTGCCAATTTGCCTAATAATATGCCAGTATTATTTGCCATTTAATATGCCCCTGACAATTTGACCAATAATATGCCAGTATTATTTGCCATGTAATATGCACCAGCCAATTTGCCCAATATTATGCCAGTATTATTTGCCATTAATATTCCCCAGCCAATTTGCCTAATGACATGTCAGTATTATTTGCCATTAATAAGCCCCTTCCAATTTGCCCAATAATATACCAGTATTATTTGCCATTATTAAGCCCCTGCCAATTTGCCCAATAATTTGACAGTATTTGCCATCAATATGCCCCCAGAACTTACCTTTCCCTGGTGGATAGTGGCAGGCAGCATGGTTTCCTCTATGATGCCTGTACAGCTCCCCGGCGGTTGTGCAGAGAGGTCACGTGACCAGCTCACGTATGACGTCAGAGCGCCGGTCACGTGACCTGTAAGGGGTGCTGTATTTACCGTGACGCATCCTAGGCGTATGCCTAGGGCAGCAAATTTGGGGGGCGCCCCCGAGCACTGAGAAGAGCTGGTGGGGAGAGGGGGAAAACATTTTTTTTTTTAAATCCGCCCCTTAAAAAAAACAAACAAATGCACTTGCCGGCAGAGACGGAGGTGAGAAGAGATCGAAAGATCCCCGCTCACCTTCCCTCTGCCTACCAGCAGGCTGCACGGGGAGCCGAACAGGCAGCACAGAGAAACATCCGTGCTGCCTGTTCGGCTCCTGGTGCACAGGGCCGGACCTACCATAAGGCAGCACAGGCGGCCGCCTTAGGGCGCCACAAGGAAGGAGCAGAAAAATCCACATTGCCCGCGGCCCCCAGGCCCGCCATCAGGAAATTTAGCCGGTCCGCGGTTGTGAGGGAAGCGTTGTGCACTCCCCTTCAGCCGCGCAGCTTCAATAAAGTTTGATTTAAAAAAAAAAATGCGACCGGAGTTACTCAGGTCGCATTTTTTTTTTTAAACAAACTTTATTGAAGCCGCACGGCTGGAGGGGAGCGAATAACGCTCCCCTCACAGTCGCGGACCTGCAGAGCACCGGGAGACAGGGCAGTAAGGAGGTAAGTACTGGGAAAGGGGGAGGAGGGTGGCAAAATCCTGGCATATTGAGGGCCAAAGTCCTGGCATATTAAATGGCAAAATCCTGGCATATTGAGATGCACAATCCTGGCATATTGAGTGGCAAAACCCTGGCATATTAAATGGCAAAATTCTGGCATATTGAATGGCAAATCCTGGCATATTGAGGGGCACAATCCTGGCATATTGAGGGGCACAATCCTGGCATATTGAGGGGCTCAATCCTGGCATATTTAATGGCATATTGATGGGCAAAATCCTGGCATATTAAATGGCATATTGAGGGGCAAAATAGTGGCATATCAAATGGCAAAATAATGGCATATTGAGTGGCTAAATACTGGCATATTGAGGTGCAAAATAGTGTGTTTATATGTATTGGTGTCACTGTGTGTGTAAGTGGTAAGGGTGTGTGTAAGTGTGTCACTGTGCCTGTGTAAGGGTGTGTGTGTAAGTGTGTCACTGTGTCTGTGTAAGGGTGTGTGTGTAAGTGTGTCACTGTGTCTGTGTAAGGGTGTGTGTGTAATTGTGTCACTGTGTCTGTGTAAGGGTGTGTGTGTAAGTGGTAAGTGTGTCTCTGTGTGTGACTGCAAGGGTGTCTTTGTGTTTAAGGGTTTCAATGTGTGTTAGGGTGTCAATGTGTGACAAATTTAGAGTATGTGAGTTGAATATTTAGATGTATTTATTTTCCACACTATACATTATACTTTTATATATGTAAAATGTATGGAGGGTTGGTGGTGTGAGAGGCGTGGCAGGTCAGAGGAGGGGGGCACCAAAATGCACCTTTGCCTGTGTAGACGAAAATCATTGCATCGGCCCTGTCAGTGCAGTGTGACAGGGAAGTGCCGACAGGTCACGTGACTGGTGCTCTGACGTCATACGTGAGCTGGTTACGTGCCCTCTCTGCACAACCGCCGGGGAGCCGAACAGGCAGCATGGAGGACACCATGCTGCCTGCCACTAGCCTCCAGGGAAAACGGTAAGTGCTGGGGGCAGATTAAATGGCAGAATAACACTGGCATATTATTGGGCAAATTGGCTGGGGAATATTAATGGCAAATAAAACTGGCATATTATTAGGCAAATTGGCAGGGGCATATTAAATGGAAAATACTGGCATATTATTGGACAAATTGGCAGGGGCATATTAAATGGCAAATACTGGCATATTATTGGGCAAATTGGCTGGGGCATATTAATGGCAAAGTAATACTGGCATAATATTGGGCAAATTGGCAGGGGCAGATTAAATGGAAAATACTGGCATATTATTGGACAAATTGACAGGGGCATATTAAATGGCAAATACTGGCATAGTATTGGGCAAATTGGCAGGGGCAGATTAAATGGCAAATAATACTAGCATATTATTGGGCAAATTGGCAGGGGCAGATTGAATGGCAAATAATACTGGCATATTGGGCAAATTGGCAGGGGCATATTAAATGGCAAATACTGGCATATTATTGGGCAAATTGGTTGGGGAATATTAATGGCAAATAATACTGGCATTTTATTGGGCAAATTGGCAGGGGCATATTAAATGGCAAATACAGGCATATTATTGGGCAAATTGGCAGGGGCAGATTAAATGGCAAATACTGGTATATTATTGGGCAAATTGGCTGGAGAATATTAATGGCAAATAATACTGGCATTTTATTGGGCAAATTGGCAGGGGCAAATTAAATGGCAAATACTGGCATATTATTGGGCAAATTGACAGGGGCAGATTAAATGGCAAATAATACTGGCATTTTATTGGGCAAATTGGCAGGGGCATATTAAATGGCAAATACTGGCATATTTTGGGCAAATTGGCTGGGGAATATTAATGGCAAATAATACTGGCATTTTATTGGGCAAATTGGCAGGGGCATATTAAATGGCAAATACTGGCATATTATTGGGCAAATTGACAGGGGCAGATTGAATGGCAAATAATACTGGCATATTGGGCAAATTGGCAGGGGCATATTAAATGGCAAATACTGGCATATTATTGGGCAAATTGGCTGGAGAATATTAATGGCAAATAATACTGGCATTTTATTGGGCAAATTGGCAGGGGCATATTAAATGGCAAATACTGGCATATTATTGGGCAAATTGGCAGGGGCAGATTAAATGGCAAATAATACTGGCATATTATTGGGCAAATTGGCAGGGGCATATTAAATGGCAAATACTGGCATATTATTGGGTAAATTGGCTGTGACTTATTAATGGCAAATAATACTGGCATATTACTGGGCAAATTGGCTGGGGCATATTAATGGCAAATGATACTGGCATATCATTGGGCAAATTGGCTGGGGAATATTGGTGGCAAATAATATTGGCAATGTGTATGTAATGGGGTGATGGAGGCATGTAAATGGGGTCATGGGGCATGTCCTTGGTGTGCAAAGTGGGTTATGGGTCATGTTGTGGGTGTGCATCGTGGGTAGGGGGGGTGCCCAAATTTTGTCTGCCTAGGGCAGCACAAAACCAAGAAACACTACTGGGGGGAGAAAGAGGAGAGAAAATGGGGGAGAGAGGAGAGAACACTGATGGGGGGAGAGAGAGGAGAGAACATTGAAGGGAGGAGAAGAGAGAACACTGACGTGTGGGGAATAGAGGAGAGAAAACACTACTGCCTGTCGATGTTTCCCTGTCAGAGCCTCTAGACTCAAGGGAGGGTCCGGAGGCACCTGGTCAATTTATATTATGGGGGCTGGGAGCCATTTGGCCTTCTCCCAACCCTGTTTATTATTAGGCTACTTGCCTTGCCCCCTCCCATAACTTGAATAGGGGTCAGGGGAGCTTTTTGTTTATGTGGCCAGTGGCAGGCTGCTTGCCACCGGAAGGGGCTTTTTTTCTAAGATTACTTGTTAACAATTTTTATTTAAATTCTCCAGTTTCTAGTGGAGAATCAAAATGCCCAACATTTGTGTGTCAGTTATAGAAACAAAGAATGCATCGGCAGATAAGAACCATTTGGTCCATCTAGTCTGCCCAATTTTCTAAATACTTTTATTAGTCCCCAGTTCCCTATTTCTTGTTTACCTCTACCACTTCCGCTGGAAGCCTATTCCATACATCCACTACCCTCTCAGTAAAGTAATACTTCCTGATATTACTTTTAAGTTGTTGCCCCTTTAATTTAAGACTGTGTTCTCTAGTTATGGTAGTTTTTTTCTTTTAAATATACTCTCTTCCTTTCCTGTGATTGATTCATTTTACGTATTTAAATGTATTTAAACATGTATTAAATATTATGGCTCTTTTGGGGGGATTTCACCCCACTGGGGCTCTTTTCGGGGGAATCCCCAAACTGAATATGGCCAAAAATGGGCCAAAATTGCCAAAATTTAGCTACATTTACCTTTATGGAGCCATTTCATTCCAGATGCGTCTACAATGAGTAGACCATACAGGCAAAAAATGATATTCGGGGAGTTCAAGGTGCTACTTGGACAGTGGGATGATTAGTTACATTTTAGGTCCCTTACACATTCATGTGGTTAATTGATACTTTACCTATACTAGTGGACAGAAAATAATACTTCTTTGGTTCTTAGATGTTGCCTGTAAAAATGTCAAAACTTTCGTACCTCATGTACCACCATGTAACCATAAATCTTTGATTGTGAAACTGATGCAGACTGCAATAATAATCCAAATTCAGATAAGATGTGGACTTTGAACTTCTTGATTTTTCATCACTTGCCACTAATTCACTTTGTAATACTTACTGTTGGCGTTCCAAGCAGCAATAAGCTTTTTCATTGCAAATATTCCTTTTCTTTTCCAGAACATTACGACGATGCAGGACTTCTCTCAGCTCTGCTTCTTTTTGAGCCTCAGCATTCTTCTCATTATAGCTCTTGAGCCTTGATGTAGAGCGTAACATATTGCACTGCTGTCCGCTCACCACAAACGAGCTTCTGTGAATAATGGGAAATACTTTACCATTAGCAAAGAAATGTACAATCTATTCAGGCAAGATATAAGTAAATACCATGGCTAATACACTAGCATAACAGCCAGGCACTAGCGTTTATTTATCACAGATTTAAGTTTATTCATGCATAAAGACTCTAATTACGTCTGGTGCAATCCAGCATAGAGGTCCCTAACCCACAATTCTCAGTTTAGTCTATATTTCTGCCATGAACATTTTACGTCCATTTTACATAGTGATTGAAACATTTTATATTTGTATGTTAATGTGTATTTGATTTCTGGGTCCCTGTGCAGTGGCAGACTAAGCAGGATAAGGGAGGGGGGGCATCTGCCCTGGGTACCACTTATGCAAAAGAAACTATTAGACACGGGGCACCCCAGCCCATGACATCCCTCCAATTCAGCGTGGTGGCCATGGAGGTGCAGCCCTGCACGAGGTCCAGAGCAGTAATCGCATCTCCAACACACGCCTACAAGCAACTAAGTTTACCAACACTACATAGAGCGCCGTGCATATTGCCTCCCCATCTTCAACCCTGCGCGTGACTTCATGCGCAATGGTCAGAGGGAGGGGAGCAGTCCCATCAAGAGCCCGCAGCAAGGTAGAAAAAAAAGAAAAAATAAACTGTGTAGTATGAGAGAAAAATAAAATAAGAGGAGAGGTTTTATTTAAAGCCAACCTTATAAAAGCAAAAGATGCTGGTATGTTTGGCTGTGATTGCTAACCAGTGGCCATAATCTCTTGTAAATAAGGATGCAGGGCCGTCTTTAACGCGGGGCAAACGGGGCAGCTGCCCTGGGCCCAGTTACTCCTGGGGGGCCCCAAGGCAGCTGTCCCGTGGGCCCCCAGCACCTTCTTTCCGCGTTCACAGTGCATTGCGCTTGTAAACGCTTTTTTCCGGCAAGCCGCATCCGATGGATGCGACGGCCGGAAAAAAAAAAAAAAAAACTGACGCCGGTTGTGACATCGCGTCACATCCGGTGACTGTTTCCCTCCTCTGTGCAAGAGGGAAGACTGCACGGAGGAGACATCCGGCGGGGGACACGGAGCAGTGAAGTGTAAGTACTAGGGAAGGGGGGGGGGGGCGGGGGGCTGGCTGGCACAGTATTACAGGCATCTGACTGGCATAATATTACAGGCATCTGACTGGCATAATATTACAGGCATCTGACTGGCACTATATTACTGGGCATCTGGCTGGCACAATATTACTGGGCATCTGGCTGGCACTATATTACTGGGCATCTGACTGGCACTATATTACTGGGCATCTGGCTGGCACAATATTACTGGGCATCTGGCTGGCACTATATTACTGGGCATCTGACTGGCACTATATTACTGGGCATCTGGCTGGCACAATATTACTGGGCATCTGGCTGGCACTATATTACTGCGCTCTGACTGGCACAATATTACAGGCATCTGACTGGCACAATATTACAGGCATCTGACTGGCACAATATTCCTGGGCTCTGACTGGCACAATATTACAGGCATCTGACTGGCACAATATTCCTGGGCTCTGACTGGCACAATATTACAGGCATCTGACTGGCACAATATTCCTGGGCTCTGACTGGCACACTATTACAGGCATCTGACTGGCATAATATTACAGGCATCTGACTGGCACAATATTACAGGCATCTGACTGGCACATTATTACTGGGCTCTGAATGGCACAATATTGCAGGCATCTGACTGGCACAATATTACTGGGCTCTGACTGGCCCAATATTGCAGGCATCTGACTGGCACATTATTACTGGGCTCTGACTGGCCCAATATTGCAGGCATCTGACTGGCCCAATATTGCAGGCATCTGACTGGCACAATATTGCAGGCATCTGACTGGTACATTATTACTGGGCTCTGAATGGCACAATATTGCAGGCATCTGACTGGCACAATATTACAGGCATCTGACTGGCACAATATTACTGGGGTCTGAATTTCACAATATTCCGGGTATCTGACAGGCACAATATTCCTGGTATCTGACTGGCACAATATTCCTGGGCTCTGACTGGCACAATATTCCTGGGCTCTGACTGGCACAATAATACTGGGCATATGACTGGCACTATATTACTGGGCATCTGGCTGGCACAATATTACTGGGCATCTGGCTGGCACTATATTACTGGGCATCTGACTGGCACTATATTACTGGGCATCTGGCTGGCACTATATTACTGGGCTCTGACTGGCACTATATTACTGGGCTCTGACTGGCACAATATTACAGGCATCTGACTGGCACAATATTCCTGGGCTCTGACTGGCACAATATTACAGGCATCTGACAAGCACAATATTCCTGGGCTCTGACTGGCACACTATTACAGGCATCTGACTGGCATAGTATTACAGGCATCTGACTGGCACAATATTGCAGGCATCTGACTGGCACATTATTACTGGGCTCTGAATGGCACAATATTGCAGGCATCTGACTGGTACAATATTACTGGGCTCTGACTGGCCCAATATTGCAGGCATCTGACTGGCACATTATTACTGGGCTCTGACTGGCCCAATATTGCAGGCATCTGACTGGCCCAATATTGCAGGCATCTGACTGGCCCAATATTGCAGGCATCTGACTGGTACATTATTACTGGGCTCTGAATGGCACAATATTGCAGGCATCTGACTGGCACAATATTAAAGGCATCTGACTGGCACAATATTACTGGGGTCTGAATTTCACAATATTCCGGGTATCTGACTGGCACAATATTCCTGGTATCTGACTGGCACAATATTCCTGGGCTCTGACTGGCACAATATTCCTGGGCTCTGACTGGCACAATATTACTGGGCATATGACTGGCACTATATTACTGGGCATCTGGCTGGCACAATATTACTGGGCATCTGGCTGGCACTATATTACTAGGCATCTGACTGGCACTATATTACTGGGCATCTGGCTGGCACAATATTACTGGGCTCTGACTGGCACTATATTACTGGGCTCTGACTGGCACAATATTACAGGCATCTGACTGGCACAATATTACAGGCATCTGACTGGCACAATATTCCTGGGCTCTGACTGGCACAATATTACAGACATCTGACTGGCACAATATTACAGGCATCTGACTGGCACAATATTCCTGGGCTCTGACTGGCACACTATTACAGGCATCTGACTGGCATAATATTACAGGCATCTGACTGGCACAATATTGCAGGCATCTGACTGGCACATTATTACTGGGCTCTAAATGGCACAATATTGTAGGCATCTGACTGGCACAATATTACTGGGCTCTGACTGGCCCAATATTGCGGCATCTGACTGGCACATTATTACTGGGCTCTGACTGGCCCAATATTGCAGGCATCTGACTGGCCCAATATTGCAGGCATCTGACTGGCACAATATTGCAGGCATCTGACTGGTACATTATTACTGGGCTCTGAATGGCAAAATATTGCAGGCATCTGACTGGCACAATATTACAGGCATCAGACTGGCACAATATTACTGGGGTCTGAATTTCATAATATTCCGGGTATCTGACTGGCACAATATTCCTGGTATCTGACTGGCAAAATATTCCTGGGCTCTGACTGGCACAATATTCCTGGGCTCTGACTGGCACAATATTACTGGGCTCTGACTGGCACAATATTACAGGCATCTGACTGGCACAATATTACTGGGCTCTGAATGGTACAATATTACTGGGCTCTTAATGGCACAATATTACTGGGCTCTGACTGGCACAATAATACTGCACCCTGAATGGCACAATATTACTGGCATCTGAAAGGCACAACAATTATGGCATATGTGTGGGGGGGGGGGGTAACATTGCGATGGATGGCGGGATTGCTTGCAGGGGAGGGGGCTGGGTCCAGGGGGCCCAAGCAAATGCTTGCTCAGGGTCCAATCACTATTAAAGATGGCCCTGTAAGGATGTGAGGGCAAGGAGTCATTAGCTGAAATATGTCCTAGTGCAACTGTAATTTTTGTTTAGATCTGGCCATGATTATAACAGACTTTAGAGTTATGCATGTGAATCCCAATTATGTGTTTGTAAGTGTGACACTGTGTGTGTAAATGTGATGCTGGAGTGTGGGTGACACACTTACACAGAGACTCACACTTACACACACAGACTCACACTTACACACACAGACTCACACTTACATACACAGAGTTACATGCACAGACTGTGTGAGTCCGTGCATGTAAATGTGAGTATTTAAGTGTAAGTGTTGCTCTGTGTGAGTCTGTGTATGTAAGTTTACAAATTTGTGCAACAAGTATTCTTGAAAACATATAAAGTGTGGGTGTTTGTTTTACATTTCAAAAGTAGGTGGGAATGGGGGTGCCAAATATCGTGTCATTTTATGTGCCAAATTCTATAGGTATGCCCTGTCCGGCTTGCCTTATTTGTTTGACCAATAAATATATTTTTCTACACATTATTGTCCCTCATATATTGTTTCTTTTAAGTGCTGTTTATGGATTACTATTTTTGTTTGGGGGGGGGGGGGGGTCTGTTCTGCACTATTTTACTGTGAAGTTTTTTTAGATCCAATTAGCACCCCACCCCTCATCTTGATTGTTCTTCCAGGGGGAGGTGGACATTTAAGAGAGAGGCTTTTTTAACTGATGTTTGAAAGCAGTAAAATCTTACTTACTCTAAACTGACCCGTTTGGAAACATGTATTTTCACATATATGCCAACTTTGGTAAATATGCAACTTTTTAGCAACCACCTGAAAATTCCAATTCCTGGTACAATTACCTGAGAAAGAAAAAAAAGACACATTCTGTAAGATATGACATGAAACAAATGTAACGTAGAAATAACTTTTTATTTGTTACACATGCATTTATTTTGGCCTACTCATCAAGGATAAGCATGAGAATGCAGGCATCCATATGACTAATCATATAGGAAAATTCCCAGTGCATATCCGGTTTGGCTGAAAAAGTGTTTACTTTCTTTCTCAAGAGTTTGGCATTGCTGAAGAAATGAGACACAGCTCATAAGAAAACACTAAAGATAAAAATGTTTTAATATATATATATATAATTTAATAATATTTTTTTTAGTAATAAACATGCTATAATGGCATGTAAAAACTTTTATCATGCCAGTGAAAATTTGATGTATAATGTCTTTAATATTTCGTTATTTTTTTTAAAGACTTTAATTAATTTATTATTTATTTCTTATTTTCATTTTATTTCATTTAGGACGAACCTCAGCTACTATGGAAATAACTGAAATGCTTCCAGAGAAGTCAATTGTTGGACTTCGGATATTTCCGTAATAGACAAGATCCTCCGGAAATAAGCCTCGGTCCCTCCCAAAGACTTCGGTGGGGAGGACTTTTGCTTATTTCGGGAGGACCTTGGCTATTACGGGCAGACCTTAGCTATTACGGGCAGACCTTGGCTATTACGGGCAGACCTTGGCTATTACTGGCAGACCTCGGCTATTACGGGCAGACGCCAACTATTATGGGCAAACCTTGGCTTTTACGGGCAGACCTCGGCTATTACGGGAAGACCTCAGCTATAACGAGCGGACCTTGGCTATTACAGAAATAGCCAAAGTCTTCCCATTTACTTTTATGGTAGGACTTCAACTTATTTTTGGGCTGCCTAAAGTGGTTACAGGAGAAAAAGGTTAAGGTTCTGGAGTGGCAATCACAGTCTCCTGACCTTAATATCATCGAGCCACTCTGGGGAGATCTCAAACGTGCGGTTCATGCAAGAGGACCAAAGTCTTTCCTAACACAATGAACAGATCATTTAGTATTTACTACATTCAAGGGTTGAGACTCAGACCAATTTTTGGCCAGATGGGAATATATTGAGTTTTCCTAGTATATTTCACAGTTTAACAATGTTTAGGTGATGGAGTAACTTTAACCTTAATTTATTATGAAGTACATGTTTTTGTAACCTCATTCTCTGCTCAGTAAATTAGCAGTGCACTGCTCTACATTAAAATCTGTGTGATGCTGGTAATATTATTATTATACTCTAAAGAGGCTTTTAGTGGGTACTGGAGTCAAAATCCCTGCACTCTGTTCTATAACTTTGCAATGTAAGCACTTGGGGCTGGTTTCTATTGCATGGGATTCTTTTCAGCACTGCCCTTTAGCACTGCCTTTTCTATTGAGCTCTTTGGGATAGACATTTTTATCTCTTATTTATCTTAGTTTTTATTATACTGCATACGTATGATAAATCCACTCTGACTTGTAACCTCGCAAGTGAAAATATTTATCCATGAATTCTGTGTTTTAATTACATTGTACAAATATTATCTTGTCAAATATGTGGTTAGCAGTCTAGTTTATGATGATACATTTCTTAATAAAATTCAATTCGATTTCCTTACAGACTATTTCTTTCATTGTCTAATATACAATACAGGTTAGTACATGCCACAAAATAGTATTCTGTTGTGTTGTAGTAAGAACAGTTTAAATAAAATTAAGGGAAAATGCCATTAAAAATAGGAATAATTAATAGTTGTAATAAATATTTTTAATAAATACTTTTAACTAATACAAACACATACTATATCCGTTTAGGTTTTATGACTGAATTTTTACTATAGATGTTCCTAAAACTATCCTTACAGGGTTTTGTTTTATTTTATTTTACAGCTACAAGTTTATATATTCGGTTTTATACTCTGACCAGCGATATCTTCCGGCTATCGTTGAATAAATGGTACAAATCAATTCTCATTTGCATTAAGGAACCTATTTATATATATATATATAGATCTGACATTAACTCCACAAACAATAGGTTAATCAAAAACCTAATTTCTACTAAAACGTGATCCCTGATATGCACATGAAAAATCTATGTAAACATAAATATATAAATATATGTATATTTTTTATTTATTTTTATTATTTTTTATTATTTGTGCATACAAACAGAAGTACAGTGCAGTGACATAAATAGTGACATAAAAATCATTGGTACTGTAATCCACATGCGTACAGATAGAAATTAAAATACGTAATTTTTTATTGACCAATCTGTGTGAATCGGGTCATTCCTAATCGAAAACATACTATGTACACTTCATTTTCTAATTTTTCTGAACAGACAAGCAAATTATTATAAAGTTTACAGCCAAAAAGGATTCTAAAAGGTAAAAACTATGACAGAACAAAAATCAAAAAGGGGTCGGTTCCTGATAACTGCTGGACATAGGAGTATTTGACCCTTATGTCCATCAGCTTAATGTAAGGGGACCTGGTGGTAAAGATTATTTTTGTGACTGTCACTTCTGGACCTAATCAAATTGAGATAGTGAGTTAGTAAATTTATAGGTTGTCCTTGCATTCCTGGTAAGTGAGGTAATTTTAGGTTTCAAAGTTAGGGAAAGCATCTATGAATTTGGTGCCACTGAGTATACAGAAATTGGGCCTGGTTGTCTAACCAAAAGGAAATAGTGGTCATTGTCCTAATTTTAGTCAGGTGCTTTTCCAGGCTTGATTAGTAAAATATAATAAAGTATTCGTATATACAAAGAATGAAGATTTTTGATGCACTTCCAACATACAAAGTCATATATATGATACATACGTCTCTACCATGTGTCAAAAATAAATGAAAAATGGCCAGAAATAATACAATATATCCTTATATATATAAATGCAATTGGTGTTGTGCTCTCATTTACATGTGCCACCAGCAGAGGCATAACTAGAAACCACAGCACCCTTGGCCCCCCATGTATCTTCCCTTCCGTTTTTATAACACATACACACATGCTAATACACAGACACACAGAATGACACACATTCAGGCACACAGAATGACACTTCTACATTTACAACCACTGACACACATACAGATACACAGACACACACACTGATACACATGAAAATACACATACAGGGCCCCCGTGGCCCCCCCCCCCCCACGTCTGTCTCCTCTCCCTCCTCATGCCTGTCTCTATCCTCTCCCTACATGTATGTGACTCTCCCTTCCCATGTTTGTCCCTTTCCTCTTCATTGCCATGTCTGTCTCTCTCCCTCTCTCCCCCTCTGCAACCACATATGTTCTCTATCTCCCCCTCCTCCCCCGGATCTGTTCTCTCTCCCTTTCCTCCCCAAATCTGTTCTCTCTCCCCTCCTCCACCATATCTGTTCTTTCTCCCCCTCCCCCCATTTCTGATCTCTCTCTCTCCCCTTCCACCCTATATCTGTTCTCTCTCTCTCCCTCTCCTTCCCATATATGTTCTCTCTCTCTCCCCTCCTTCCCATATCTGTTCTCTCTCCCCCTCATTCCCCATATCTGTTCTCTCTCTCCCCCTCCCCACACACAGTGATAATGCAAGGTATAGGATTTACGATACCCTGCATTATCACTAAGCATGTTTTCTTTTTTTCGAAGTGGCTGACGGGCCCGGTTGCAGCTGCAACCCCCGTGACAATGGTAGTTCTGCCACTGGCTACCAGTGATATTTTCCAGGGTTTACATGTAAAGAAAGAAAGCAAAAATAAAACCACAATGGTAAAGTATTACAGATTTTTGAGAACTAAATTGATAACTCTCTTTATATTATTTTTTGTACATCTAAAGTGTTTATTTTCATTCTTTGTATAAATGTGTATTTTATATTTCTGTGATTTAGGGTGTCAGTGTATTGACTGCAGCTTCACCCACTCAATGCTAAAGTAAAAAGTAAATATATGGGAGAGCAATTGATCAATACAGAGATAATTCCTGTTATAAGGCCGTGTATGTAAAGTGTGTATTCAGGATAACCCAGTCAGTGGCATGTTGCATGGGTGCTGCAAGACTATAGAGCCTCTGGAGGGTAAGACCCATAAATTGATGGGTTTGTTGTAATGTGGTTATTTGAGCTCTCTTACCCTTTCAAATTAACTTGGTTTAATGTAAATTCAAAAGCTTCTCATTATCAGATTTGAGAAGTAGAACATCATCCACAAAATTTAAATCCACTTGAACATAGAAACAATAGGATATTAAAGATCTAATAACATGTCATACAAGTGCTGACACTGTCTTTGTTGTCTTGTGTGGTAGAAGATCTCGGTTGTGAAAATGCATGTTCCTGAGTAGGTTACATCCTATAGTGCTGGCTATTTCCTTTTTTGTCTGTTCTCGTTGAGAGTTATTCTACTTCTTTGTTAGTCTCCGTGAGTTATTTGGGGTATGCTCAGATGTGCATCCCTGGCTCACTGTACCTAAAGGGATACCAGCCATACCACACTGATGAGGCCAATGAAGGCCAAAACGTATGTCTGTGGTTGCTGTGTTCCTTGTGCAGAGGAGACCTGCCAGTCAAGTTGGATATAGACTGCAGTTTTACAAAATAGAAGTTGATTGTCTATGTGGTTTAAGCTATCATCGACAAAATTGTGCAACAACGTCGTCAGGGGATTGGTGAAGACCTCTTTGGCAAGGGAGGGTATAGCTCCCAACTTCTTTCTTCGGAGCTAAGGAAGTCAAATATCAGGGCTACCAGAGTCAGACCTCAGCCTCCCCGTTTCATGCCTCAGACATCATAGGCTGTATGGTTCTTATCTGCTGACACATTCAATGTTTCCATGCCTCTCATGGTAAAGATGGCTACTGTCTGGTGATGAGCTGCAGGCTGATAGAGGTGGCCAGAGTTAAAAAAATGCACCACAGTTACCCAAAACTGGAGGATGTGGTGTGACTGGATGGGCCTGCAGCTTGGCTGCTCATTGAAGCTGGACTATGGGTTAAAAAGCTGGCAAATCCTTAGTGTATATTTGTATAACGTGTGTTTTTTCTTTGCGAGTCCTACTGCAACAGTTTCTGATTTGCTTATCCAAAAATGTACACAAAACTCAAGTATTGGCCTTCACAATAATTTTTTTTATTAAACGACATGTTGTAGAAGATCGTGGTTAATGCATTGAACACAGCAGGAGTCGTATAATACCCTTCAGCCTGTGTTCCCTTGTGTTTGACATCACATCCTGCTGCACTTTGTACCATGTAGTGCAGTGGTGTCCAAACTTTTTTCAAAGAGGGCCAGACTTGATGAAGTGAACATGCGTGAGGGCCGACCATTTTGCCTGACAGTTAAAATTAAGTACAAATGAACTATTTTATGCAAACTTTATTGCAAACGATTTGAATGACAATTCTAAACAGTAGTAAAATCACTCTGCCTTTCATATCTGAAGGCCAGATGAAAAAAAACAACAACACAAGATGCTGAAATATATGTCAGGAACACAACTAACCCTTCCCATATCTGTCTGTCTCTCCACTGCCATCCCATATCTGTCTGTCTCTCCTCTGCCATCCCATGTTTGTCTGTCTCTCCTCTGCCATCCCATATTTGTCTGTCTCTCCTCTGCGAACCCATGTCTGTCTGTCTCTCCTCTACCATTCCATTTATGTCTCTCTCTTCTCCCTTCCCATGCATGGTTCTCTCGGCCAATTTGCCCAATAATATGCCAGTGTTATATGCCATTTAATATGCCCCAGCCAATTTGCCCAATAATATTCCAGTGTTATTTGCCATTTAATATGCCCCTACCAATTTTCCCAGTAATATGCCAGTGTTATTTGCCATTTAATATGTCCCTGCCAATTTTCCCAATAATATGCCAATGTTATTTGCCATTTAATATGCCCCTGCCAATTTTCCCAATAATATGCCAATGTTATTTGCCATTTAATATGTCCCTGCCAATTTTCCCAGTAATATGCCAGTGTTATTTGCCATTTAATATGTCCCTGCCAATTTTCCCAATAATATGCCAATGTTATTTGCCATTTAATATGCCCCTGCCAATTTTCCCAGTAATATGCCAGTGTTTTTTGCCATTTAATTTGCCCCTGCCAATATTCCCAATAATATGCCAATGTTATTTGCCATTTAATATGCCCCTGCCAATTTTCCCAGTAATATGCCAGTGTTATTTGCTATTTAATATGCCCCTGCCAATTTGCCCAGTAATATGCCAGTGTTATTTGCCATTTTATATGCCCCAGCCAATTTGCCCAGTAATATACCAGTTATTTGCCATTTAATATCCCCTGCCAATTTGCCCAGTAATATACCAGTTATTTGCCATTTAATATCCCCTGCCAATTTGCCCAGTAATATGCCAGTTATTTGCCATTTAATATCCCCTGCCAATTTGCCCAGTAGTATGCCAGTTGTTTGCCATTTTATATGCCCCAGCTAATTTGCTCAGTAATATGCCAGTTATTTGCCATTTTATATGCCCCTGCCAATTTGCCCAGTAATATGCCAGTTATTTGCCATTTTATATGCCCCAGCCAATTTGCCCAGTAATATACCAGTGTTAGTTGCCATTAATATTCCCCAGCTAATTTGCCCAATAATATGTCAGTGTTACCTTATCATTAATAAGCCCCTGCCTCTTTCCCCAGTACTTTCCCCCAATCTCCCCAGTCCCCAGCACTTACCTTTCCCTGGTGGCTAGTGGCAGGCAGCATGGTCTTCTCCATGCTGCCTGTTCGTCTCACAGGTGGTTGTGCCGATAGGTCACGTGACCCGGCGCGCGTATGACGTAAGCGCGCCGGTCACGTGACCTGTCGGCACTTCCGTGTCGGCACACTGCACGGGGAGCCGAACAGGCAGCAGGGAGGTTTCTCCGTGCTGCCTGTTCGGCTCCCCGTGCAGCCTGGCAGGCAGAGCGATGGTGGGGGGGGATCTTCCGATCCCTTCTCACCTCCGTCTCTGCCTGCAAGCTTTTTTTTTTTTTCAGAGAGAGACATTGATCAGCCGTGTCTCTGGGGCCGTATGGAAGTAAAGGACGGGCCGCAACTGGCCCGCGGGCCGGACTTTGGACATGACTGATGTAGTGGAACCGAGAGGAAGTTCAGTGATGGTAACTATGTTCCCTCTTTTGATCATAAACAAAAAATGAGGGTCTCTCTCTTTTTTAGCAGAGATAGAGGTGGCCACTCGAATTGAATGAGAAAGAACTGATTCTGTGAGAACACGACTGCAGCCAGATTAATTCTTCCAAGATGCATAATAACTAAGTGTAATCTGTGGCACTAAGTTTTGAACTTTTGCTTCAAGCAAAAAATGTAGAATATACTTTTGTTCCTCTTTAAGACGTAGCAATAAGATTTACATTTACAAGAATATGATGCAGTTAGAGTATCTAACATTTGCTACTCACATTTCTTTACTTGCACCCACTTACATAATGCTAATTAAAAGTAGCTCAGTAACTGACAAACATATTTAAAAGCTTGACATTGCATCCAATTATGGTGTCAATCAGCTTCATTATTCGGGAAGGTAATTTAGTACAGATTTAGCGCTGCTGGCAGAAACTATATCAGAGAATAATAGAGAGACAAACTGCTGAGTGAGAAAAAAAGATAAATAAGCTGAAAGCAGAGCAGAAAATCTATGCTTAAATGAAGAAAATTACCTTGGAGGAATAATAAATTGGCATTATACAACAATATCTATTTATATGGAATGTTGGTCATAAAGCCAGATTGCGAAGCCAGTATTATTCTAACTAATTATAACATACTTTTGAAGCCCATTACTTATGCTACTGTAAGGTGTATGCAAGCTACATGCCCATGACAATATCTATAGTTTAAAGAGCTACAAACATAAAATCTAGCTGTCATTTAAGTGATAGACTAAAAGACAAACATTGGAAATGATGTTGGTTACACTACCAATCCACTATTAATTACAACATGGGACCTCAGATATTAGACCTCAGATGGCTCTTACATTTTCTAATGTCCCTGCATCAGAGGACACCTAAATATTATTTATATTGTGCATGTAGAGATTTAAAAAAAAGTTAAATAATGATCAATAAATTGCATTAGCAAAAGTACATGCAAGTAAATGCATAAACCTAGTAATTTACATGGTAATTTAGCTTGAAAAAAAGACTTAAGTCCATCAAGTTCAACCCTTCTATTTATCATTCATGCTTTTGATCCAGAAAGTAAGAATTTTTTTTTTATAATTGCTATTGTAATTTTTCTATTCCCTACATTCATAGGATAAATAGTGTTTAAGCAAGGTTTTTGTCTCATCTCATCTCTTGCTCTGAAAATATTCAATATATTTTAAATGACTAAAAGGTTTGTTATTAAATTGTCTATGTAGTAACATGCATACGTATAAATACTATGTACACTGTAGTAGTCTGCTACCAATATTAATAATCTATTGACATACCAAATATTGGTAGTTATTACTAAGTATCAAATGTTTTGATCTAGGCCAAATTCAGTGAAATTCAATAATCCTTATACATCTCTCTACCACATTTGGTCCTGAACTTCCAGGTTGTTTTAACACAGTACATAGTGGAGATTATATTCCAGCCATTATACACAACAAATGGTGATTGCGCCTTTCTTTTTTACTTTTTACACAATTCCAATTATTTTCAATACATTCTTTCCTGGCTCACAGGATATGTATCTGTGTGCTTATTTTCTCCCTCCCTTTGTGTCTTGGTCCTCTGCTCTTCTCCCTTTAAAACTCTTCTATTGAAAAGTAATTTGGCTCTCACTGCTACTGATACATTTGGTACCTAAATCCCAATGTCCTCCCCTGCTCTATGTTCCACATCATAGAAACATAGAATGTGTCGGCAGATAAGAACCATTCGGTCCATCTAGTTTTTTTTTTGAGTACTTTTATTAGTCCCCCGTTCCCGGTCTTATAGCTAGGATAGCCTTGTGTCTATCCCACGCATGCTTAAAATCCTTGACTGTGTTTATTCCCTTTATGTATTTAAATGTTTCTATCATATCTCCCCTGTTATGTCTTTCCTCCAAGCTATACATGTTAAGATGCTTTAACCTTTCCTGGTAAGTTTTATCCTTCAACCCATGAACCAGTTTAGTAGCCCTTCTCTGAACTCTCTCCAAAGTATCAATATCCTTCTGGAGATACGGTCTCCAGTACTGTGTACAATACTCCAAGTGAGGTATCACCAGTGCTCTGGACAATGGCATGAGCACGTCCCTCTTCCTACTGCTAATACCTCTCCCTATGCAACCAAGAATTCTGCTAGCATTTCCTGCTGCTCTATTGCATTGCATACCTACCTTCAAGTCCTCTGAAATTATTACTCCTAAATCCCTTTCCTCAGATGTTGAGGTTAGGACTGTACCAAATAGTCTATATTCTGCTTTTGTATCAATATATATAATATCATTCCGCATCTCTTCCTGGATGATTTAAAGGACCACTCAAATGGTCTAACTTGTTTAATGCATGTTAAAGATAAATGATTATACAAATGTATATAGCCTTTCAAATTTAAATATATATGTATGTTAAAAATGTTTAATGTAGTTATTCATTAATATCCGCTAGCAGCTAATTAGTAAGCAGGAGTGAAATACCTCGTGGACAACTCTGGGGAGAACTCTGGGATAGAGTGAGAAAGATGAGTTGTTCCAGATTAAATGAGGTGTGGTGTGAACCTCCTCCACACTAAGAGAAGCTTCCTTGGTGAGAGACAGGAAGATGATTCAAGCTCAATGATTCTTGAAGATGAGTACAAAAGTTATTTGACTACTGTCACCTGCCTACTTTGAACAATCATGCTCCTTAAAAAAGAGCTTTCAATTACACATTATGTGTAAACTATTGTATCCTAGTTAGTCATTCCTCAATAAATCAACCAACCACTCAATCAAATACTTCAATGCCGGGATACTCAGAAAACATAAAACAACACACATAAATGAAACATGTAAGGAGTAATACAGTATATTCTTGACAAACAGACAGGAATCAATTTGAAAAAGCACATGCGCTAAGAGTTTAGACAATACAACATATAAACATTCAAGTGTAATTAAATACACCAAAAATCTGCCAATGAATAAAGTACTCAAATAAATAAATAATAAATATAAACACAGTGCAAAAAACAGTAATATTAATAATATTCTTATATAATCAATGTACATCACCCACAAGGATATGTAGCCTATAGGATCATAGAAAAACAAGACATACAAAGGTCATCTCACACACAGATTTTTACACAGGGATATATTCAAAAGTTCAAATACAATTAAATGTACATATGGTCTAGAAAAAGTGATTCAGTAAAAGATAATTAAGTTAGATTTTGTGGACAGTAGTACTTGTGTCAAACAGTGTCAAGATATTAAAAAAAAAAACCTCTTTATAAGCAAACTCACAAACACAGTTTATTTCTTATAAGGAGCAAAGATGTAGGCACTCAGGGGTGGAATACTTGCTGCAATGGAAAATAGCAATTCCACAATCTCCAAGTTCAGACACCCACCACTTCACAAATGTGACAATCTGTACCTCCACACAGAAACACAGACAATTCCAACAGATTAAATCCAAAAATCAGTCAGCGCTGATAGGGTTAACCTTTAAAAAAAATATTGGGGAAGCCACAGCTCCCAACACCTCCAACCTCCTTCAGGAAAAACGTGTGGTATTTAAAGTTTTCATTTTGCAGGCCTTAAAGCAGCATTACACCTACCTCAGTGTCATTACTTTCCAAATATGTTTTAATCTAGTAGGGGGTGATATAAGATACAGTGATACCCTTTTCTTTCCTGTGATGTCATATATTGTTTATGATCCCTTTAATATTATGACTATTATTTTTAAAACATGGAAGTTTCATATGTTTGGTAAGTATTGACTAAAACCTAACAAAAGGAGAGGGCACCTCCCAAGTCTGATCCATAAAAAAAATTACTGCTAGGTCAATAAAAATATGTATGATTACATCCCACAACACTGCATTTACTTCTGGAATAACATTGCTATGTCAAACTAAGTAAGTTAATTAAATAATAATGAGATAATTACAACTGGTCTCTGATAATTATATGTCAACGCTCTTACTGGTCATCGTGAACTCTTTATATCACTCTATACTCCTCCAAGTATGCCACAAAATAGTAAATGTATCAATGAAGGCTCAAAACCATGTGGGAGGAAAAAAACATACATATAGTGTAGAAAAATTGGTTGCTTCAGCGCCTGAGAATGTACTCAGCTTCCAACTGTCTACTAACTACCCATCAGTTACAGTGATATAGAAAAATAAAAAGCAAAGTGATAGTGTACTTAGTGCAAAGGTGTAACAACAAGTAATATATACATAGACCTGGTATGTAACAGGTATTATTCAGTTACAGGTACCCAGACAATGCAGGATACACATAGAGAAACTATAAATAACAAAGGACAATAATCCACCATAGTGTAGTATCCTTAAACCACCAAATGCTCTTGGATACGAGAACTTTACTGGAGGTATTACTTAAAAAATAAACTCCAGTGTTATTGTCAAAAAAAGGAAAAACACTTTTTTTTAAAATCTTTGGAAGTTAATTGCCTGATAATGTAAGCATGAAAAAAAAACTATTTTATAAAATAACACCACAGAACTATAAAACCGCATGTATACTATATGACATAGAGCATTGCTAAAAACACTATTTTCACTTAGGCTTTAAGAGTCTATACTACAGTTGCATGACTACTACTTAACTTAATGAGGAATTGAAAAATAATGAACCTACGTCATTCAGGATAGTTCACCAAATGCCTTTAATTAATTTTGTTTGTTTATCCTGTTGCTAGGCTACTATTATTCTCTCATAGAATCAAGTGACATCACAGATCTCTGACAACTGCTGTGTCTTAATCATGTACATATATATATGGATCTCTGAAGAGCTGTGTCAAATAAAATATGTGTAATTAAAATGTCATTTTTTTTTACAACTGGAGAATATTCATATACATTTAATACCAAGCCAGCATTTGTAGACCACAACTCTTTGTGGCAGGGAATATAAAATCATAATAGATTATGCATCATCTTACATGAGTATTGCAAACCTCTCAACATTTCAGATAGCCAAACAGGCGATAGTTATTTATGTAATTTGGTGAGTCATTTAGAATAAGAATAAAGTATTTTACTTACAAAACATAACAAATAATACTGCAGCTTCAGCACACTTTATTGTGAATTGCATTGCTCTGGAGCTCTGTGGTACTGATTTATACCAAAAATTCTAAACTCTTAGAAAATAGGTGCATCAGAAGAGGAAAGAAGGTCAGTGGGATTTGGGTCCAAAACAGAGACTACCCTTCTAACTAACGACATATGGCATGTATGCTATTTTATTTCCATTAGCTTTCAGTAACTGTTTTACAAGCAAAATAAGGATTTCTGACAAAAGTAATAATCTCAGATAAAGTAGATGACATAAGAATACAAGCTACTTATTAGTTATCATGACTGTGGCCACAGGATATTTAAACCAACTAGTAACTTTAATTTGTATTTGATGCTGTGCATCTAAACAATGTATAGGTAGGTCTTTTACCATATTGATTCCAGATATTACTATTCGTAAATACTGTGAAATCAATTTCTCAACCCCTTATGATTTTGATACCTTTTCCCCCGGAGACTACCATACTCGTGGGGGATGGGACACTTCTTCGCGGCTGCATCCGCCCAGCCGCTTCACCGCCATCACTTAACCACACGAGAGCTCATCGCTAAAGGTGAGTTTTAATGTGTTACAGTTAGAAGATAGAGTGTTAGAATTATAATTTATTATTGGGGTTTAGGGGGTTAGAATTAGGGTTTAGGGGGTTAGAATTAGTTTTTAGGGTTCAGGGTTAATTTTAGTATTAGGGTTTAGGAGGTTAATTTTAGTATTAGGGTTTGGGGGTTAGTATTAGGGTTTAGGGGGTTAGTATTAGGGTTCGGGGGGTAGTATTAGGGTTTAGGGGGTAAGTATTAGGGTTCGGGGGTTAGTATTAGGGTTCGGGGGTTAATTTTAGTATTGGGGTTTTGGGGTTAATTTTAGTATTGGGTTTTGGAGTTAATTTTAGTATTAGGGTTTGGGGGCTCTTTGGGGGGATTCATTTATTAGGGGGGGTATTTTATTTTAACTTGTACGTTTGTAAGAGCTGACAGTTCAGCGCTGAACCGTCAGCCCTTACATAGCTGAAGAGCTAACAGTTTATTGCTGACAGTTCAGGGTTCTAACTGCCACGCTGAACTGTCAGCGATGAAGTCGCCGCGCTGAACTGTCCTAGACCCTACTGTTGCTGTCTGCTTTAAAACAAAGACTGTGATGAAAAATTAGCCAGTCCCGAATTTGCCAGTACAGTCCCGTTTGTTTGTGTCCGGTCCAATACTAGCAAGTATTTATTTTGAATTTCATCTATGCTGGATAACTATATATTATATTATTGATTTGGTGAGCAGAACTGGAGGACTTTTTAATCTATAGGTCTGTTAATTTAGCGTGATGAATAAAAGCTGAGGTTTATATTTGTTTAATAATTTTGCGTTTTTCAGTATCTAGTACTTGAGTGCCTCACGAAACATTAAGCAGCAATTATACCACTTATAAGCTTTTCAGGTATTTTACAGGCCTTTAACCTTCACACATGTGTAGCATGTGTGCCCAGCGCTTCAAAAAAAAAAAAGTAAAATAAAAATAAAAACACAGCTTACGCAAACGAGGCAGCTGCCCAGGGCCCATTCATTCCTGGGGGCCCAAACCAGCTGCCCTGTGGGCCCCCGCTAGCGGTGTGACTCTCTCACATGCTGTGCGTGCAGGAAGAAACCCTGCGGAAGACAAATAGCATCCAGGTAAGTACTGGTGAAGGAGGGAGGAGGGATTTGTCAGTGGCTATTAATGGACAAATTATCATTGGGCTACTAATGGACATATCATAGTGGGCTAATAATGGACAAATTATCAGTAGGCTATTAATGGTCATATTATCCGTGGGCTATTAATGGTCATATTATCAGTGGACTATTAATGGTCATATTATCAGTGGACTATTAACGGACATATTATCAGTGGACTATTAACGGACATATTATAAGTGGCTATTAATGGACAAATTACCTGTGGGTTATTAATGGACATATAATCAGTGGGCTATTAATGGATAAACTATCCAGGGGGGAAAGATTTTTTTTTTAGTAAGGGGCCCTGAAATTTCTGATGGTGGCCCTGTATGGCAGCATTTCTTTGGACTTTTTCCTCCAACCAGTCACAGACATCCCATTCAGTCTGTTTTGGTACCCCTGTTTCAATGATTCGCTGATGGTGTAGGCTCCTCTAGTGTAAGGTAGATCACACGGATTTGTCCTGGAATTTTTGTAATACAGTTGAGGTCACCTTATAGTCTAACCTCAAAAAAGAGGTTTTAATAAAAGGCTGAGCACCAGGATCTCACTAAGCAGTATGTCTGGGCACTCAGTCTTCCTCCCTGGATCCCTCACGCCCCCAAAGCATCTCCAGATGTTGCATCGGGGTCACAGCTCCTCCCGGTGCTCCGACTCCTCAAATGCTCAAGCAGCGCAAAAGCATCCAGAGGGAATAGACACCAGGGTTTTAGCAAATCCACTAGACACCAAGGATATGGCAAGTACAAGTGGGTGTAATATCATACCTCCCAGTTGTCCTACTTTGCGCAGGAGAGTTACAATTTGGAGGCTCTGTCCTGCTTTTTGGGACAGACGTAGAGATCAGCGGGACAGCAGGATTTGGGACCACAATCATGCAGTCACAATTTCATTCTCCTGTGAATGGGACAAGTCCATGTGAGTACAACATGGGTTCAATGTATTAAGCTTAAATTGTTGTCACCTGGCTTTTCCTGCTCCTGAAGCAAGTACAGAAAAGTGCTCCCCCTTCAATATAGCTTCATAGTGATAGTATGAGACTGGTGAGTGGTGCTGAATGAGCCTCGTTATCATTATCATTCATGTAGTCGGAAGTTGCCACATGCTGCTGAGCATCGGATAGGACACACTATGGTCTCAATATGTGCACATGATTGATATTTGAAAGCAGGCCAGGTCAACACAAACCTGTAGACTTGAAAAGGTATCAGTCTTGTCTATCATCTCTGAGTACCCTTAATTGTGTGCGCCTGAGATGTTGTAATTGTAAATGGGATGGTGGTATTCAAGTGACATCTGCATATTCTGTTGTTACAAGTGGAAAAAACAGATAGTTGTAGAGTTTTTTTCTATGGCAGATTATTATGTTGGCTAAGTCAATGTCCCAGAATAAAAAACAAATCACATCAATATTAATATAAATGACAACATTTAAAATCTGGCACAGGCTAATTGCAACCATGAATCAAGCACATACGGTGAGGTAAAGGGAGAAATATCCGGATTACTAATCATGGACATCTAGTAGAAGTAACAGTATGTACTGTCCCTTGAGTATCAACATGTCTGCCACAAATGGAAATCAGTCCATATAATGAATGCATATCATTTGTATTTTTGTTTGAACCTAAATTAATTATTTTATTAAACGCATAATATATTACCATTGATTGTCACCGACAATTACTTGATGTAGATGGAAAAATAATTGTTAAGAACAATTATGCTCATGATGTATTCTTCCTAACACATAATTATTTTTAATAGTAGTTAAGACAATCAAATACACAAACAAGTTAAACAACTCTTCCATCTTTCAATTACGGGATTACATCAGCAAACCAGCATTGGTTGGCTTAGTAAGGAATGTATGTAATTCTTCAGTGGAAGACTTTATTGAGCTTACATTTCGAAATTGCAGCACATGGCAAATATTACATCAAGATCATATAGCAGTATTACTGGAGGGACTGAGCTGGCAAATTGTTTAATCTTTATAGTGTGTTTTCACTCATTTCTTTCCGTCTTTACTGTGAGAGAATTGCCAGGAGGTGACCCTGTATAGTGAAAAATAAACATACAAAATTATAGTTTTTTTATTATCATGGTAGATATACTCTTAACCTTGGCACTGCAGAAATTTGGGAACTTCATATCACGTGATGCTCAGACATAAGGTTGACCAAGCATCCTAGTGTGTTCCCACACATCTGCAGTACCGAAGTTAGCCATCACTGCCATAGCTGGTAGCTAACAACTTCCCTTTAAGACAAAACCATCCTGTGTTCTCCACGTTCTCACTCTCCAATAGTTATTATTAAAATGATTCTTTACTCTTCTTTCCTTTCTGTACCCAGCCATGGTGTCTAAGTACTTTTCTCTCCCACCTTAATGCCCCCTCTCCAGCCACAATGTAGCACCTCATTTTCTGTCCTTGTGTTCACTCTTTCCCCATCAATCATAAGTACCTTCACTTTCCTTTCCCGTCAGCCAAAATGTCCCCTTTCTTGTTTCTCCTACCCTATAGTGGCAGCATTGTTTGATACAGGACGCAAACTTCACATGAGTGTATCTTAGCTGGAAGACATATTACATTTATCACAAGAACCTTTCAAAATCAACCACCCTGCTATGGCTAACCCAGGGAACAAAAACATTGACACAGATCCATGACATTCCTATTTCATACCATAATGTTCTAGTTCTTTTTATTCAAAGACTCACTAACTACTGGGACCTCATAAAAAATGTAGGCCAACTGGCAATTCATAGTTCTCTAATGTAGTCACCTAATGGTGAGGATATTTTTTCACTTTGAGTGTCTGAGGACAACCACTTTAAAAATGCTATTCTATGTAGCATAACATGACAAAAGAAAGTTAAAGTGATAGATTCAACAACAGCCTGAAAAGTCGACTCAGATAGCTCCGATTTCTCAGAGTTTTGGACCACTTTGGATAACTTCACTGATCCAGATAGCCCATGCCTTCGGGCTACTCACAAAGTGATTCTGAATTGGCACTTTTAGGAGAGGATAGAGACTTATGTTGGGAGGATTTAAGTTATTAAAAAGTAGCCAAATTCCTCCCAAAATAAATAAATACATAGTGACATAGTGATTTAGTTTGAATTAAGACCTAAGTCTTTCAAGTTCAACCTGGCTACCTATTATTCCTGCTTTTGATCCAAAAGAAGGCATAAAAAATCCCAGGTAAGCTATTTTGAATTTGCTGCTTAGTGAGAAAAAAATTTTCTTGACTCCTAAAAGGCAATCAGAATTGTCTCAATTGGATCAAGAAGCTCTAAAATTCATGTTTATTCATTTATTAATTGCCCTGCATGCCCTTCTTTTCTCAAAATATATCTAGACTCTTTTTGAAGGTATCTATTGTATTTGATACTACCACCTCTCTTGGCAGTGAGTTCCATATCTTCATAAAAACATAAATGAATACAAATTTAAATAAATGAAAAAAGTGTCCTCCTGGTGCCCCAAAAATATACATGGTGGGCCTGGGTAAGTAGCCCTGGCCTCCCTAATAATAACTGGGGCTGGGTGCCTGCCAAATGGCTCTGGGAACCCCTCCAATTAAATCAATAACTCCAGGCCTGGGGGCAGGCCAATGGCCCCCTAACCTGTGTGCTCCGAACAGACAGCACACAAACCCCAAAAATACGCAAAATGCAAGGGGCCAATGGCAGCAGCAAATTTGGCATCAGAGTCACTCACTCTCTTGCCAATTCGAAAAGTATACACGAATTGAGCTAGTGACTCTGATGCCAAATTTGCAGCTGCCGTCTGTCGCCTGGATGTATTTTGCGTATTTCCGGGGTTTGTGTGCTGTATGTTCGGAGCACACAACTCCTGGAAATATACGAAATACATTGTGAACCTTTGTAATAGGTGTGTGCTTGACTGGTATGATACGCCCCTAATTGTATGCAATACAGTGTTGGACCAGGTAGTTGGGTGCTTCCCCTTTTCTTATTACTCTTCTTGTGTTTTTGAGAACCCCTTTTCAGTTTTAGGGTTGATTTCCTTACGTATGCTAAACCATATGAACACTTTAGGTGGTGTACTGCATGTGAAGTATCACGTGATTAATGAAGAAACTGGGTATTTCTTACCCATCATGGGATAACTAAATTCTTTACCTTGAGTATTAGTGTTGCATGTGGCATAGCTGAAGTACTGACCTCATTTATTTAATAGGAGGTCATGGGGAGTTGGGAAGCCCATGACACTGTGTTTTAAAGGAGGGGCCAGGGGCATTGGCAGAGCTGGGATTGGTAGAGCTGAGATAGAAAAGCTTCCCATTGGCTGACAGATATATCCAGACATAGATGCACTTTTTTTATAATCTTTTTGCCAATGCTAAATTTTTTTAGGTATAAGTGGATTCAGTTTTATATTAGACTAGACATTAAGCCCGTTAAATTAACGGGCGCAAGAACATATGTGGACGGGGGGATGGGACATAAGGGGGCAACATAGGGGCAAGCACCCTGGTGAGGGGGGGGAGCCTTGAGGGCTGCCTCATCTTGATGGGAGTTGTGATCCTCCTGCTGTATTATTGATGCAGCAGGGGGATCACAACTCCCATCAAGATGAGGCAGCCCTCAAGGCTCCCCCCTTCGCCAGGGTGCTTGCCCCTATGTTGCCACCTTTTGTCCCCCCCCCCCCGTGTTACTTACCACCTTAGCGTGGTGTGAAGGGGGCGGGAGGTGGGTAGTGTCGCTCCGCTCGCGCAATTGCGCAGGAGAATTTGCTCGAGAAATCTGTCAGAACACTGTTTTTCGTAAAAATAAAACCTTTTCATTTTTTGGTGGGAGTGTAACTTTAATACATTTAATATTTGAAAAGCCTCCCAGCTTACTACAGGTATTTCTCAACTATGTATTTCAGTCTCTCAGATGCTGGCTTGTGGTTTATACTTTTTTAATACCCGCTTCTTGGACGCATCCCCATGGACCCCCGCATGCAGTATACACTTGGTCTCCTAGGCAATGCCGCATGTCATGCAGACGTGGCGTCGGGATCTTCTGATGACAATATGCTTTCTGTGTGAATGACGAGGTAGCTACAGTTCTCTCTGTGCTAATTCTTGTAATATGCCATGATTCTGTATAAATATGAGGTTTGATCCACTGTTAAATTGCCTGTTTTTATTTTATGTACATGATTCTGACAAACATTCACATACAAAGGTTGAAACATTCGTTTTGTAAACATTAAAACTTGATTTTTGTTCACTTACAAAGATGTGTTACATATTAGTTCCATATTTTGTTTTATTATTATTTTGTGGATGTTCCAGGCCCTTCTACTACTCTGGCACCATCATCTGATTAAAACCTTATTATTTCATTCTTTGGAGTGCAAGCATACCATCTACTGCTACTTGTATTTACATTGTAACAAAAGACAAACAACAGAGTTGGATATGCTTAACGCGCATCGCACGAAAGTGCTTACTCACCAGCCATACTGTCAAGTCCCAAAACACCTTTCATATCAATCAGCACATCTAAGGCATCTGTGGAAGGGGAACAGTCACCACAGCTACAAAGGTAATCCCCTGGGTGTAACAGTATCACAGTGTATGATGCAGGGAAAAAATACACTCAATATAAAAGTGTTCCAAATGAAAAATAATATGTTTTTTTGTGAAAAGAAGTGTTATTTAAATTATGAGAAACATTTCTAAGTGAGTAAAAAAATTTAAGTATACTGATGTAACAAAACAAATAGTGACTGAAAAGATTGGAAAAAAAATTAAAAATGTTAAAAATAGTGAAAAAATAAAAAACCAAACAAATATATGCAAATATAAATTCCTATATGGGGTCTCATAGTTGTGGTGAATAATCCATAACATAATACACAGATATAATAATTAATAAATATTTTAACATATTATTCTTATGAATTTACAGGATCAATCACATGCACAGAACTGACATTGAACATGTAAAACTCACCCATGGCCTGCTGCCCATATCATCCAGTTGTAGTTTTGGCACAGATTGCGTACCAATTGCTGGTTCTCCTATGCTGAAAAACTCTGCATTGACCTCCTGCTTCCAGTGGTCTGGCTGTCACCTTTTCCCTCCCCTGCCATGACTACTGGCTTGCCATTACTTTTTTAGTTTTTCCTTTTCATATTCAGTCTGCTGACTGTTCAACCTGCTTGAAAATGGTGGTCTTTCATATGCTCCGTATTTATACACACGTCCCTTGGCAGTAATGGTCTGTAAGTTGATTGCACCAATAATGTTTATAATTTTCTTTACCTTTAGCCAATTTCCTATGGAAAGTTCAGGTTATTTTGGTTATATTTTGGGTCATTATCTGTATTTCTTGGCTATTTTGGAAACAATTGGGCATTTGAGGCTATCACTATATTTTCAGTGCCTCCAACAATATGTTCTCTCCTTTGATTTACAAATGATGGATTTAAAGGCATATTGGTGCTACCTGAGTAGCTTGAAATTTGGGTGCCCAATTTCTGCTCTGATAATCGGAGTTCCCAGAGTAGATTCTAACACATAACGTTTATATGGCACACTTAAAGGGCCACTCCAGCACAAAAAATACCTAACTCCTTAATAAATCTTAAGGGATAACCTTTGCTCTTTAAGTGCTCTTCAAAGCTTTAGATGTACAGAACATAATTATATTAGCTGAAAGCTCACCAATTACCGTACTTCATTCTCATGTATTATTGTTACATTGGCCCAGTTATATGCTACCTATGTTGAAAGGTGCACTGTTAGATCTAGATGCTCGGTGTAGATCTGCATTTTTTTTTACATAGACATAGGCACATATAAAACCAGAAATTATTTCTTGTTACACCCACTATTCTCCAAATAAATGCTCCACTACATTTCATTTCAGTTCCAATTTCCTGCCTTATCAGTTTCAGGGAAGAGACATTTAAATTTGCCTGTTCCACTGATAGATTGTGAATGCCTTTAGTATCCAAGAGGCTTAGTGAGCTGGAATAAGAATGTCAAAGCATAAATTAAAGGGATAATGCAATCGCCTTGAAAAAGTTTCCTTCAATTATCATAATTGTACCTTAGAGGAAGCACACTTACATAAGACAAATCATGGATGCTTCAGACATGACACTGAGTGACCAAACCCTATATGTTCATTCTTCTCAAAGTATCAGGGAATAGCGTGGAGATGTAAATAGAGAAATAATGTTCTGAAGTTTTTGAAACACCTAATTAGCTGAGTGTACAAAAAGCATCAGAACATTGACCTAATTCTGGCAGAAAAAGTAGTACCTATCATTGGTAAGGTTAAAGAAAATACTATTATTCAAATGTGTGTGTGTGTGTGTATGTGTGTGTGTGTGTGTGTGTGTGTGTGTGTGTGTGTGTGTGTGTGTGAATTATCAAGGGTGGGGAGGTTCTGGTCTTTGTGATGACCAAAATGTCATCTTGGATTCTAAACTCCACCATGGATTTGGTAAACAGCATTAGATCCGGAGTGTTACGTTTTGTTTCCAGTGGACAAGATAACAGACCTGGGTAATGCTGACGTACCTAGGACATGTGTACAACTCAGAGCCCTTTGAAGTTGATTCTGCCTACATGACGGTCCTCAGTTCTCTGATTACTGATGCAGGGCATGATGGTGCAGCATTGCTGGGGGTTTATTTTTTTTTCATTTGGTTTATTGGTTCATTAGTATCGTAATTAGCAAACGTAAGAAAATTTTCTCTGGGAAATATTGAAAATGAACAGAGGATGAGCATAACAGCTGATATTGATGGTGGAAGAATGGAAGCTTAAATTACCATGGTGAAGATTTTTTGAGCTTGAGTGCCAATTATTATGCAGATGATCAGGATACTAATCTCAATGTGCCATTTCTCTCTGTACTCGTCACCAATTTTCATGCAAGACTGTCTTCTTTTTCGTTTTCCCTTCTAGTTGTTTTTATGTCCTTTCCTTTTTTTTTTTTTTTAGCTCCATCTTAGTGTCTCCATTTGCTCCACAATAATATCAGATGCTTACTGCTACCTCAGACCCTCCTGAGTGCCGGAAGTGGAACCCTATGCCATAGAGACTTGCCATCACTGGTTTATTGGATTTGGATCCCTGAGTTACAAGCAATTTTTCACCTGATCAAAGATTAATTAGTCCACTTGCTTTTATTGCTGTTATATTTAACTCCTATTCTGTGTTCTGAGACAAGGTCCCAGGCTACATGCTGGACACCCTTTGTTCCTGTCACCTTTGTCATATGTGTAACATGGCTAAAATAAATGACCCAAGCTACTTTTGCCATCATAAACTGTTCAGAGCAGTGTAGAAATATATCCATTTTAAGGAATTTTACATCAACAACTTGGCTGGCATTTTTACAAGTGTGTATAGAAAATGCCTCTTCATATTAATTTAGCTGTTTCCCTTTTTTTCAGACTGAAAATACAGACTGTATTTAATCAGGTTCGACGGCCCTGTAATCCATTTTCATGTCACACATTTTGCTTATCTGAAAGAAAAAGAGAGAATTCGAGCAACGTTTATTTTCATTTCTGCAGTTTTGCATGAAATTAAGGGAAGACAGCAAACAACCTGGTCACAGAGTACCTAGACAGGGACACAGAAATCAACCCGCTGGGTCTCTAACACAAAATGTTAATTCAATGATTACTGTAACCAACCTCATGCTAATGAGATCCCACTAAGGACCAAACAACGGATCATGAGTGGTTATCAGGCTCTACACCTCTATCAATGGCTATGTTTAACAGCTGTTTTATAGGCAGGCCTTTGCAAGTCTTCTGGCTTGTCTGGTGTGTGTAGATTTGTGTTTAAAATGTCTCTGCTATCTCCAGAATTTTAATTGGAGGAGTTTTCCCATCACCTTTACCCCACTATTCTTATGTTTCATGTGCTGAAATTAACATGTCATCCACAAAACTTGTATAATATATTTGTCAATCTGCTGACAGAGAACTTGAAATTCTCCTTTCACCATGATATACTGTATTTTAGAAACTACATTTCTCTAGTATTGATTAACTGATTATTTTGACATCTGTTTGTTTAATGTTGTTGTTTTTAATATAAATAGAATATTTATGATAAACCAGTCCTTTCTATTATTATTCCTTGGGCACAATTTCCATTTTGCATCAGAACAGTGGAATGATTGGAACAAAATTTCTAAAGGAACTCCTGGGTTTTCTCTGCTGTAAGCAGCCCTTATTTATTTTTTAATTAGTAATATATTAAATATTGTGATATAGTTCCAAGGTGGCCAACTTCATAAAACACAAATAGTAATGCTAAATATATTCTAGTAGGGTTAATAATGCATAAAGAAATCAATCAGATTGAATATAATACATCACACTTATATTGCATTCCCAGACTTATTGGCAGAACACCCCCTTCCACAAGTTCCAAATGCACACCTCCCAACTGTCCCTATTTAGTAGGGTTAGTCCCTATTTTTGACCAGTGCCGGACTAGGAATAAAAACCAGCCCTGTAAATAATTGTATACCAGCCCCATTGAATTGCGTAATTATACCAGCCCCATAGCATCACATTATTTTCTTGTTCATAAAAAGGAAAACCATGCATTTTAAGGCACATTTGAAGAGTGTATTATGTATAGAGACTGATATATAACCCTGCACAGGGAGGATCAGAATCTTCGGTCAACGGGATGAGACATCACGATCGGGATGTAGCGTGACGACGTAGGTCACGCTCGGGAGGCGGGGTCTCAGGCTCGGCGGATCTCAGGCAGAGGGTTCTGGATGATGTAGTTCCTCGTTTGAATCTACCCCACGTTGCTGACTACACGCGAAGCGGACATTAAGCAGCAAGGTGACTCGCAACGGGACGAACCGGCTTATTAGTTCAGGAGTCTGGGCAGATGAGCCTGGGCAGACGAGCAGGCTGAAGACACTTGGAGAAGATAAGTTTTTAAATACTACGGGCTAATATCTGAATGGAAGTATTGTCGAGTTTGGTTCATATGGTTTCTTACTATTAGCAGCATACTAAGTCTGCGGACTGTGATATGAGATACACGTAAGACGATACGGATACAAGGCATTTCAGTTAGGCACATAGTGGTTTGTGCCTTAGCCCAGGGTTAACACACTGCAGGCTGAATAAATACCTATCGAGCAGTAAATTAAAGACCGTTTAGATCTGTCCTGCTTGCTCAGTGAATATCGTTAAAGTAGCCCCTCGTTCTTATTTTTACGAGTTCCAACTCGGTGTGGGCTTATATTATAAAACAGCAGCTCTGGACTGTGTCACATTAGTTCAGCAGTGTGAACCTTGACTGGAAGACGGGGCCTAAGGTTAGAGGGTAAGAGACGGGTCGGCATGGCCTCTAAGAAAATCTCTGACGCCAAACTTACAACTAAAAGGGGGGAAAAGGTAGAGCAGAGAGTGGAAAAAAGACTTTCCTCCTTTTTCTCGCCCCAGGCTTCAAGTAGTCAAATGGATAGCCCTGGATTAAATTCCCCCCCATAAAGAAAGCCCAATAACACTCGGGGCTCAAATGCCTGAGGTGCTTACCCCGGCATTTCTAAAGTCTAGTCTACAGGAAGTCTTGGAAGAAATCAAGCTTGAAATGAATAAGACTACCTCAGACATTAAAAAATAAATTTCGTTATTAACTGATAAAATTCAGGGGGTTGAAGAGAAATTTGAACATCTAGAGTTTCGTGTCAACTCAATAGAGGATGACAGGGCTAAATTGTCTCACAAAATCGAGTCACTACAAAGCAAATTAGCTGAGTTGGAGGACAGATCCCGGAGGAATAACCTCCGTTTTAGGAATTTTCCTGAATCCACAGACTCCGAGGATCTTACGGCTACGTTGCTAAGCTTTTTCTCAGCTCTTGGATTGCCTTCGGAAGATCCAAACTGTATCGAGCGCTGCCATAGACTTCCTAGACCTAGGAATATCCCTTTGGAGGCACCTAGAGACATCATAGTATGTTTCCAGACATTCAAATTTAAGGATATGGTCTGGAAGGCCACTAAAGAAAAGAAAATCAAGGAGGGCCAATTTAAAAATATTGTGGCTCTACTAGACCTCTCCTTTGCTACTAGAGCTAACAGGAAACTACTATGGCCCACTGCTCTAATTCTGCATAGAAATGACATTAGATTCAGATGGGGGCACCCAGCAAAAATTATTTTTTATTATGATGGTAACTACGTTTCGCTGGAGGACCCAGGAAGAGCTAAGGACTGGCTGGACTTGAATAATTTGGTCTAAAATTTAGGGGGTGGAGCTGGAGTAAAGGATGGGTGGAAGCTGTGGAGAATGTGGGATAGTATCCGAAGTGATTGACCTTTTTTTTTTTTTTATTAGATCATGTTACTTTAATCTAATTTACTTTAGTAGACATTCACATATATGGTTATTATTCAGATGGTACTCTATTAGTATGTTTAAATAAGTACATTTGGGAGATGTATCAGGATAAAAGAGTTGGTAAATACTTATTTCTTTTCCTTTTTATGATTATATGACTTTAATTGAATTTACTGCAGGAGATGTTTACTGTTATTATTAGCTGGCACTTTATTAGTTAGTTTAAATAAGCACTTCTGGAAGCTGGATTAGGATAAAAGGGATGGGAAGTAATATGTATACATAAATTTTATTTTATTTTTTACTTTAAGGGGGAGGAACCTATTATATAGATATATGAGGAGAGGAGGTGAGAAGAAAGAAATAGGAGAATTTGTGTCTAGTACCAAATTCTTAATATTTAAATAGAGACACTTATAAGATGTATTTCTCTGCACGTTATTACTTAATATAAATAGGCACTTTCAGAAGATGTATTTTGATAGGTTTGAATGAGCTGAGTTTCCTGAATAGACAATATAGTCACTTTTTAGGACAGGTTTTCTTCACCATTTGCTTAAAGCAACCTATTTTCACCAGATCACTAGATAGAAGTTGTTTATGATTGTAATATACTTTTTCTCAATTTTTTATTTTTTTTTGCTTATTTATTTAATTGTCTTTTTCTCTATTTTTGGGGTGTGTGATTGAGTTTATTTTTAAATGCTGTTCTATCGGAGGGAGAACATACTTCTTCTCGAGGAGAACACTATACTAAGTATTTAAATTAATTTATAGATTATTAATGAATTGTTTAATAAGGAGAAATTAATAAGAGTTGGATATTTTTGCGGTGGTTGGAAATATTGATTTTGTCCGTCACGGCCCTCCGTGTGATTAGGGTATCCATTGGGTGACACCGAATTGATTTGGTAGTTAGAGATTTACCCTAGGTAGATACTTAAAAAGAAGGGTTCTTCCTTTTTTTTTTTTTTTCTCTCCCTTTTGTTTCCCTCTTACTTATTTAACATCTATTGTAGCCCTCATTGCCCGGCTCGCCCCTCGAACCTTTAATAATTTTTACCCTTAAGATAGTTTGAGGTTGAGAAGAGATCTAATGAGAAATAGACCCCGCTCAGTGTGGATTATGGATTACCACACAGCTTCTATTGCCGCACTTGGTGTAGGCATATGGAAACCTGGCAGCTTTTGCTGCATTCGTTTATATTTTGTTGTGTTTATGTATAGATGTTTGGCTGTGAGAAGAGAGGGCAGCCCCGCATCTATTTGTGTTTGTAATCGGACTGGGGGTTGGGTGGAGAGGGGAAATTGAGGAATAGAGATAGATGTTGAAATTTATTTCTATTAATGCTCAGGGCTTAAATTCCACGAAGAAGAGAGGATTTCTATTTAATACTCTGAATAGGTTAAATATTCAATTAGCTTTTATCCAAGAGACTCATTGGAGAAGAGATGACCTACAGAAATGGGGTAGACAGAAATTCGAGAGAATAGAGCATGCATCCATGGTTGAGAAAAAGAAACGAGGGGTAGCTATCATTTTCTCGAACCAGCTAGAAATAGAAGTTATTCACCAGGAGAAGGATAGAGAAGCCAGATATTTGATAATGATTTGTAGAATAGATGGAGAACTGTTCACGCTGGTTAACCTATACTTACCAAATAGAAATCCTGCTGTATTGTTTGCTAGAATTATGGAAAGAGTGGATAATATTAAGAAGGGAGTCCTGCTGATTGCAGGAGACTTTAATTGTATTCCTGACCCTCTAAGAGATAAAAAGCTCCCCCCACAAACAACAATTGACCCATATATTGTAAACCAGGCGAAAAAACTGCGATCAACTTGCAATAAATTTAATTTATTCGATATGTGGAGACTTCATAATCCTAATAATACTGATTTTACCCACTTCTCAAGGGTCCATGGCTCGTATTCGAGGATTGACCTATGTTGGGGTAATGAGGCTTTGGTTCAAAAAAACAAAAAAGCCTATATTCTTGAAAACACATTGTCAGATCACAGCTGTAACATACTTGAGTTAACTCCAAGACCCCCTAGGTCCTTTACAACTTGGAAATTAGATGATAGTCTTTTAAAATCCCAGGAAGATAAGAGCTACATAGCTGCCATGTCGGATTTCTATTTTGCAGAAAACGTTAAGGATTCTACTGCTCTGAATATCTGGTGTGCGTATAAAGCTGTTATACGGGGTTACCTTATCAAGTTGGAAAAGATCAAGAAAAAAATCACAGGGGAAAAACCTTGCTGATCTTTACATTTTGCTCTATAAGCTGACATCTAATAATAAACTAGACCCCAAAAAAGAAAATTTAAAACGCATCGCCGAAGTCCAGACACAGATTAACAAAAAGTTAGAACTACAAATACAATCTACCCTAAACAAACTTAAACAACATACCTATTATCAAGGCAATAGAGTAAATAAAACCTTGACTAATAGGTTAAAAAGGAAATATATGAATAATAAGATTAATAAGATAGTTAAGAAGGAGATAATATACGCTTCCCCAGAGGAAATAGGTCAGGTCTTTAATAACTTCTACTCAAAATTATATAATCTTCCGACCCAACCTAATTTAACGGAGATTAATAAATATTTAGATCAGATTCCTCTCCCACAGATCACAGTACCCCAGAAGGCATTTCTTAACCAGCCAATATCTTTGAAAGAAGTGGAGCTGGCTATTGATAGGTTGAAGCCCCAAAAATCTCCAGGACCAGATGGGTTTGGGAACTTATTCTACAGACTGTATAAGGAGAGAATAGCAGTTCCATTGTGCAGTATGTTTGGCGAATTTGCGGTGTCTGACTCCCCTCCGCCCGAATTAGGGCGAATATTATTCCGATTTTAAAACAAGACAAAGACCCTACGGACCTCAAAAATTACAGGCCAATCTCCCTTATCAACTTTGACATGAAAATTTACGCATCCATTCTGGCAGAGAGAATAAAAACAGTAATATCGGATCTGGTGTATCCAGACCAAACAGGTTTTGTACCGGGGAGAGGTCCATATAGTAATGTCAGGCGTATGATTGACATATTGGATTCCGCTAGGAGGACCCGGGTTCCCCTGCTGGCCCTGTCGCTGGACGCTGAGAAGGCCTTTGACAGGGTCGGCTGGGGATACCTGGAGGCGGTCCTGAGTGCTTTTGGGTTGGGGGGCTGGATACTGCACGCCATCATGGCTCTATATTCTCTTCCGTCAGCTAGAATAGTGGGGACAAATTTATGCTCAACTTGGTTTAAGATGACGAACGGAACTAGACAGGGATGCCCACTTTCTCCACTCCTGTACATATTGTCGATGGAACCACTTGCGATGAGTATACGAACTAATAAGGATATCAAGGGATGGATGCCAAATACCCTGGACTTAAAGATATCGCTCTACGCGGATGACACGTTAATTACCATTACCTCTCCATTGTCATCCTTAACAAAACTTACAGATGAGATCAGAAGATATAGTGATATCTCTAATTATAAACTTAACATAGAGAAATCCAGGGTTATTATGGTCAATATAGAGGATCCTCTATTGGCGGCATTAAAACAACAATTCCCATTTGATTGGTCTACCAAGCAAATTGATTATTTGGGTTTGATCATCCCTGGAGATATTGGAGGTCTTATGGAGGTAAATTTTCTGAAACTTTTTAGACAGACCACTAAATGGCTTGCGGAGTGGAGAAGGTGGGAAACATCCTGGTGGGGCAAAATTAACATTCTGAACTCTTACATCATCCCTAAGTGGTCCTATCTGTTCCGAATTCTCCCCTTATCGATTTCCCTGGCATGGTTAGAAATGGTCCAAAGAAGCTTCATGGCTTACGTATGGAAGGGGAAAAAGCCAAGAATAGCTGCTAGCTTACTGGCCAGGAGCTACAAGGAGGGAGGTTTGAACTTTCCTATGATTAAAAACTGCTATCAGGCAAATATGCTTGTACACATATACAACCTACAAGTGACCGCTAATCATATGGAGCCCTGGTATCTGTTGGAACGGGAGAGGGTTAAACGGAAAAAGCTAGACGGTTTTATCTGGTCAACAATTGACACTAAAAACATGAAAATTCTTAAGTCCCAAAGTTTAATACTGGGACAGACAATACAGGCCTGGCAACCTATTGCTAGACTGTTAGGTATCCAAGGAAAAGTTTTAGATACGTATAAGATCAGAGAGTTGGATATTTTAATTAAGAATATTTCTCTGAAAAATTGGGCAAGCTTGGGCGACATGACAGTCAAAGACGTAATTACGGGAGATAAAATCAATACATTTGCAGAACTAAGGGATAAGTGTTCAATCCCCTCCTCGGAGCAATTCAATTATTTAAGAGTTAGAAGTTTCCTCTCTGCTGCTCTTTATAAAGAGCAAGATAACGTCTTAGTGGAAATCTTTAATTATGATAGAGTAAACAAGGTCCTGTCTAAAGCTAAAAAGGCTGTTATGTCAAGGGCTAAAAGTCATATCGGTGCAATTGAATCATGGAATAAAGAACTCAATTCTAACATCTCTAGCACCGACTGGCTTCTATCTTTAGGCAAGGTCAACAAGAATGTACATTGCCTGAATATAGTAGAAAACCAGTATAAATTAGCTAACAGGTGGTATCTAGTCCCGAACCGCTTGGCTAAGATGTTCCCTCAGTACTCTTCAAAGTGTTGGAGATGTGGTTTAGGTGCAGGCTCATTCTTACATATCTGGTGGGGCTGCTTGGCTGTCAGGAGATGTTGGGAATGGGCGTATGACATTTTCTTTGTTATCTCCGGGATAAGACTGCCTTTTAACCCAGAGTTTGCTCTTCTCTGCGTGAAAATTAATTCGGTTGCCCGAGAGGTCCAACCATTGGCCATACACTGTATGGCTTCGGTAAAAAATAATAATTGCACGTAATTGGAAATCTAGTCTTCCCTTCTCTAAGAAAGCCTTGGCTGACCAAATACTATACCAACTGAAAATGGAGAGGGAGGTGGGTTGTATGGATGCGTCAGACAAAGAAAAAACCACTTTCGGCAGATGGGTAACAAAAATGGAGTCAGGAAATTAAGCACTGAGAATACTAATTAAGGATAACAACTGACTATAATATCTGAGCATAATAATTAGATAAATGGGACCCCAAGGTGCTCAGTAGATAGGCTTTTTAGGTGGGGTTATATTTGTCCCTGGAATCCATCCCTTCCCTCCAGTCTGAACGTTAGTTATAGTGTTATTATGTGTTTTTTTGTTTACATCATTTTGTGGTGTTGAAATATGGTTATGGTGTGTCCTGTTTTTGTATTTTGTATTGATTGAACTCAATCATTCAATTGTGATGAATTTAAGAATATAAGTGTAATCAAACCAATAACTGTGTTTTTTTTTTGTCTTATATATGTTAAATGAAAAATAAAGATAATGTTAAAAAAAAAAAAAAAATAACCCTGCACAGGGCAATATATACCCCCAGTATGTACACAAGGTAATAGCACACACACTGCCCTGATATATGCCCCATAGACAGAGCAATGCATAGGCCCCAGTTTGTACACAAGGTTATTTTAATGTGCCCCTGTGAAGGGGTGTATATCAGGGCAGGGTGTGAGACATAACCTTGTGTACATACTGGGGGCATATATTGTCCTGTGCAGGGGTATATATCAGGGCAGTGTGTAAGATATAACCTTGTAAACATACTGGGTGGCTATGTTGATTTACCCCAGCACCCAGATTGCACTTACAAGACTTGCCCCAGCGCCCATGACTTACCCCAGCCCCCAGATTGCACTCACAGTACTTGCCCCAGCACATAGATTGCACTCACAGAACGTGCCCTAGCACCCAGCACTTATGCCAGCATGCATATTGAACTCACATGACATGCCCCAGCACTAAAAATACACTCACAGGGAATGTCCAAACACCCAGGACTTATCCCTTCACTTAGAATGCACTCACATGACTTGCCCCAGCACCAAGGACTTATCTGAGTACTTAGATTGTACTCACAGGACTTGCCCCAGCACCTAGTACATACCCCAGCTCACAGATTGCACTCATAGGACTTGCCCCAGCACATAGATTGCACACACATGACATGCCCCAGCACTTAAATTGCAATCACAGGACTTACCCAACCACCTAGGACTTTCTCCAGCAAATAGATTTCACTCACAGTACTTGCCCCAACTCTTTTTTTTTCCATTAGCCATCAGTCAATTTTTCAGTGTACCTTAACCTTTTTGGCCAGTAGTCGTCGCCATTTGGTTCACTTGTTATTGCATCCCTTGGCCATCTTTTCTCTTTCTTTATAATATCTTTAATCTCCCATTTTATCCCATCCCTCCCTCCCTTCCCTCATTCTCTTTCCTTTCTTGTTTCTTTTTATCTGTACTCTCATATGAATATTTTACACATCGAGTAGTACATAGCTAAACACATGTATAAAAACATAGACAATTCCCCAGTCCCGAACCCTTAACATTACATTATTTGATTAAACCTTGTTTAGGCTAGGGGGAGTACATACATTGTGACACATTGACCCCTCCTCATGGAACCAAATGGCTCAGTGCAGGGGCGTCACTAGGGTTGGTGTCACCCGGTGCGTAAACTCATGGTGTCACCCCCCTGGATTTCCTCCAATACAATGCCAAATAGATTCCTTAGTAATGCCAGTTAGATGGCCTATTAACTATGCCACACACAGGAGCCCCATAACTACGCCACACACAGGAGCCCCATAAATTATGCAACACCAGAGCCCCATAAATTATGCCACACCAGAGCGCCACTATTTATGCCTCACCTCTGCCAAATTAATTATGCCACACACACAGGTGCCCCATAATTATGCCACACACACACAGGTGCACCATAATTATGCCACGCAAAAGAGTCCCTTACTTACGCCACACAAAAGAGTCCCTTAATTATGCCACACATGGGGCCCAATAAATATGCCACACACAAGCGCCCCATAATTATGCACACATGGGACCGCCATTAATTATGCACCACACAGGAGCCCCACGAGGTGACAATTGTACAATTATAGATACCAGTAAAATGATGCCAGTCAGAGCCCATTAATATCGTGCCAGTCAGATACCAGGAATATTGTGCCAGTCAGAGCCCAGTAATATTGTGCCAGTCAGAGCCCAGTAATATTGTGCCAGTCAGATCCCAGGAATATTGTGCCAGTCAGAGCCCAGTAATAGTGTGCCAGTCAGAGCCCAGTAATATTGTGCCACTCAGAGCCCAGTAATATTGTGCCATTCAGACACCAGTAATATTATGCCATTCAGATACCAGTAATATTGTGCCAGTCAGATACCAGTAATATTGTGCCAGTCAGATGCAAGTAATATTGTGCCAGTCAGAGCCCAGTAATATTGTGCCAGTCAGAGCCCAGTTATAGTGTGCCAGTCAGAGCCCAGTAATATTGTGCCACTCAGAGCCCAGTAATATTGTGCCATTCAGATACCAGTAATATTATGCCATTCAGATACCAGTAATATTGTGCCAGTCAGATACCAGTAATATTGTGCCATTCAGATACCAGGAATATTGTGCCAGTCAGAGCCTAGTAATAGTGTGCCAGTCAGAGCCCAGTAATAGTGTGCCAGTCAGAGCCCAGTAATATTGTGCCAGTCAGATCCCAGGAATATTGTGCCAGTCAGAGCCCAGTAATAGTGTGCCAGTCAGAGCCCAGTAATATTATGCCACTCAGAGCCCAGGAATATTGTGCCAGTCAGAGCCCAGGAATATTGTGCCAGTCAGAGCCCAGTAATATTGTGCCAGTCAGATCCCAGGAATATTGTGCCAGTCAGAGCCCAGTAATAGTGTGCCAGTCAGAGCCCAGTAATATTGTGCCATTCAGACACCAGTAATATTATGCCATTCAGATACCAGTAATATTGTGCCAGTCAGATACCAGTAATATTATGCCATTCAGATACCAGTAATATTGTGCCAGTCAGATACCAGTAATAGTGTGCCAGTCAGAGCCCAGTAATATTGTGCCAGTCAGGGCCCAGGAATATTGTGCCACTCAGAGCCCAGTAATATTGTGCCATTCAGATACCAGAAATATTATGCCATTCAGATACCAGTAATATTGTGCCAGTCAGATACCAGTAATATTGTGCCAGTCAGATGCCAGTAATATTGTGCCAGTCAGAGCCCAGTAATATTGTGCCAGTCAGAGCCCAGTTATAGTGTGCCAGTCAGAGCCCAGTAATATTGTGCCATTCAGATACCAGAAATATTATGCCATTCAGATACCAGTAATATTGTGCCATTCAGATACCAGTAATATTGTGCCATTCAGATACCAGTAATATTGTGCCAGTCAGATACCAGTAATATTGTGCCATTCAGATACCAGGAATATTGTGCCAGTCAGATACCAGTAATATTATGCCATTCAGATACCAGTAATATTGTGCCAGTCAGATACCAGTAATAGTGTGCCAGTCAGAGCCCAGTAATATTGTGCCAGTCAGGGCCCAGGAATATTGTGCCACTCAGAGCACAGTAATATTGTGCCATTCAGATACCAGAAATATTATGCCATTCAGATACCAGTAATATTGTGCCAGTCAGATACCAGTAATATTGTGCCAGTCAGATGCCAGTAATATTGTGCCAGTCAGAGCCCAGTAATATTGTGCCAGTCAGAGCCCAGTTATAGTGTGCCAGTCAGAGCCCAGTAATATTGTGCCACTCAGAGCCCAGTAATATTGTGCCATTCAGATACCAGAAATATTATGCCATTCAGATACCAGTAATATTGTGCCATTCAGATACCAGTAATATTATGCCATTCAGATACCAGTAATATTGTGCCAGTCAGATACCAGTAATATTGTGCCATTCAGATACCAGGAATATTGTGCCAGTCAGAGCCTAGTAATAGTGTGCCAGTCAGAGCCCAGTAATAGTGTGCCAGTCAGAGCCCAGTAATAGTGTGCCAGTCAGAGCCCAGTAATATTGTGCCAGTCAGATACCAGGAATATTGTGCCAGTCAGAGCCCAGTAATATTGTTCCAGTCAGAGCCCAGTAATATTGTGCCAGTCAGATCCCAGGAATATTGTGCCAGTCAGAGCCCAGTAATAGTGTGCCAGTCAGAGCCCAGTAATATTGTGCCAGTCAGGGCCCAGGAATATTGTGCCAGTAAGAGCCCAGGAATATTGTGCAATTAATGTTCTCGGTTTCAACCTCTGTGTCCCCAGAAGGGACAACACAGTCACCGGATGTGACGTAAGACATAACTTCACATCCGGTCAATGTGATTTTTTTTTTATTTTTTCCGGCGGCCGCAGCCAGCGGATGCAACTGCCAGAAAAAAAGTTAAGCAGCGCGATGCGGGGGGTGGTGTCTCCCGGTGCGGTCCGCACCCCCCTCGGGACGCCACTGGCTCAGTGAGCCGGAGCTAGTCTGTTTCTACCTGTTTAGAATTTATCAGTTTAATAACGCCAGCCATTCCTCCCATTTAGTCTTATTTTTTACTTTTATGCAAAATTGCATTTGGATTCCAGCTTCCATTTTTAGTTGATATTTTAGTTGTTTTTTTTTACTGGGATCCAAGTTGTGATGGACGTGGAATTCCACTTCTTTGCTATCTCCAACTTGGATGCCAGCAAAATGTGTATAATTAACTTACCCTCCCTCCTTTGGCCACGGATGGTCCGCTACATGAAGAAGATGACTCTGTGGCGCAAAGGGAACATTTATACCACAGATTCTGTGTATTTGGGAATTTATCATTTTCCAAAAGAGTTGAATAGGTGGACAACTCCACCAAATATGGAGGAAATCTCCCTTATGAACCCCGCATCTCCAACACGTGTTAGATCTCTGTGGATAGATTTTACTCAATCGGCTCGGAGTCAGATACCACCATAAACTTATAATGTGTTTCTTTTAGATTTAAATATCTAACTGATTTATATGTTCTGGTCAAAGAATCATACGAGTCCTTATTTGTTATGTCTAGATTCAGATCTCTATTCCATTTTTTAATAGGCATAAGATCTGGCTCAGGGACGATATTTCTCATGAATGAGACACATCTGGAAAGTAGTTTTTTATTCTGTTTATCTATTAATAAAGCACCTAATTCCTTCAGCTGTTTGGATCCGATTTAACAAATTTCGTCTGAAAATGTCTCAATCTAAGGTATGGGAAGATTTCTTTTTTAGGGATTCCATATTCTTGATTTAGGTTGTCAAAAGATCTTAAATTCTTGCCGATGAACAAGTTCCCAATTTTATATACTCCTTTTTGGTTCCACCCATCTAGATTTAAATCCATAATATTAGCACTTAAAATGCGAGGGGAAGATCTGTCAGTAAGTAATTCTCTATTTTTAATTTTTTCTTTACTGTCTCCCAGCTTACCAATAATCCTTCCATTATTAATGATTTCTTTTTTTAAATCTTAAAATTTTTGTTTGTTTTTGCCAACCCACCAGAAAGGCCCTGTCAGGTCCTCAAATTTCTCTGACTTGTCGAGATTCCGTTTGTAACCTGAATGTTTTGAATATTGATTTATTTCTGACATTAAGGCTTCCATTGAAGAAACAGGATTTTGCAGAGTCAAAAGTATGTCGTCTGCATACAGGTTGGTTGGTGTGGAGCATCCATTCGGCTGCAGTAAATAAAGAGGCCGCAGTGGCCAAAATCTTAAAGCAGCCATGGCGGCTGAAATCTGTAATGCGGGATCCAGTGGCCCCAGGGAAGGAGGCCTACCGGGATTTTTGATGGTCCATGCAGTCATGGAATTTTATGCCATTTGGACCAAGTGACGGAATGGAACCTCAAGTATCACATCCACCACCATGTCGAGGCACTGAGCAACACCAAATTCCGCGTCCAGTTGACCTACGATCTTTCCACGGAGCTAAAGCAGACGCCATATTGGAATCGCAGCACTTGACCCTGAATATCAAAAAATCTTAGATGGAAGTATTAGATGTGTTGCTAGTCATTTTTATAATCCCCAATCTAATGGAAGCCGCACATTTGAAGAGTGTATTATTTATAGATAAGACTGATATATACCTCTGCACAGTGACACATATCCCCAGTATGCACACAAGGTTACATGAATTGTCCTGCAGAGGCAGTTCTACCCTTAGACGAAACTAGAACATGAGGCCCTCACAGACACTTATAATTAAAGAAAATATTTGAAATAGATAATACAAATGAACTGTATAAATGTAATTTATTAGACAAGCCTTTAATCCCAGCAATTAGGAATTCACAGCTCCTAGAATTTTATTTTTCTCATAATTATTCTACAAATATCTAGAACCAAAAACACTTGTTATAGAAAACAAAAGTATGTAGCTGACAAACGCACTTTCTTTATTGCAGCCTCCTAAATGTGAACACTAAGACATATATACACATTCATATGCTGAACGTGTACACACACGAGCACACACATACACACTCACATGCTGATCAAATACACATTAGCCCGCTCATAGTGTGTGTATCTGATCAGCATACAAGTGTTAGTATATGTGTGTTAGTGTTCACATTTAGGAGACATCTGAGACATAAATAAACACATTCATATGCTGATCAAATACACACAGCACAGCACAGCATTGCAGCACCCACCGGACTTGCAAATTATTATTTCAATAGCCCAATAATGCACCAACAAGGACTTGTTCCATTTATGCCCTAACATCTTGCCAGTGCTATCTTTGATCGCAAACAGCTTTTACCAGTATTTACAGTATTACCAAAGCATACTTATTGCATCCACAGGGATTTGCCACAGCACACATATTGTACCCACAAGGACTTGGCAACTGCACCAATACTGCACCCACAAGGACTTGTTCCATTTATGCCCAAACGTCTTGCCAGTGCCATCTTTGATCGCAAACAGCTTCCCAATGCATCTTATCCCCAACTTATCAGTGCCATTTCTGAACTTCAACAGCTTTTCCAATGCTATCTCTGTACCAAAGCAGTTCGTCCATCATCTCAAACATCCTGTCAATGCCATATTTGTGCCCAGGCAGCTTATTACTGCCGTCAGTGTCCCCAAACAGCTAATCACTGCTGTCATTGTCCTTAAACATGACACTGCCCTCTTTACCCAAATAGCTTGGCAGGGCCATATCTGCCCCCAAACAGCTTATCATACACACTCAGCCAGCACACACTTATTTATAGACACACTCAACGAGCACTCACTCACTCACAGACCCACTCACCCAGCACACACTCACTCACAGACCCACTCAGCCAGCACGCACTCACTCACAGACCCACTCAGTCAGCATGCACTCACTCACAGGCCCACTCAGTCAACAACCACTCACTCACAGACCCACTAAGTCTGCACACACTCACATACCCACTCAGCCAGCACACACACTTACTCACAGATACAATCAGCCAGCACACACTCACAGATACACTCAGCCAGCACACATTCAAAGACACAATCAGCCACACACACTCACTCACAGATACACTCAGCCAGAACACACTCACTCACAGACTCACTCAGTCAGCACACACTCACAGACCCACTCAACCAGAACACACTCACTCACATTGGGTCTCTGTTAACAAGGCTGATTAGGCTGCAGCCTGTTTTGCGGATCCCCACCACATAGGTCTTGTATAGGTCCTTAGACAGTTCAACTCAAAGTGCCCTCCAATAATACACTGGCCACGTAGGCAGATATCAGAGCAATGCTCCTTAAGATGCAAGAATTATGGAAGACTGAGGTCGCGACTGTGCACTCTGAAATCACCAAGATCAAAGCCAAGATCTCCACTATGGAGAATTCTCTGGAGACTGTACAGTCTAACAATAAACAAAGCATGAGTCAATTGGATCTACTTACCTAGCAGATGTACAACCTGACACGACAGGTAACCATCATGGATGGGAAAATACGCATGCCAAATCTTAGAGTATGTGGGATCCCGGAGTCGGTTGGGCCCACCTCTCTCCTCCCATACGTCCAAGGTTTTCTTAAATCACTGAGACCAACGCACCCAAACACAAAACACATCATTTTTTATTTGTTCCGTGTCCGGAAGGCACAAAGGGCGCCGTCACTGGCTCCGAGGGACACAATAGTCAAATTGCGATCAGAGTCCGAGAAAATGACATACCTCCTAATTGCCAGAAAGTGCCAAACCTTTCACTTTGATGACAACACACTGGAGATGGAGCATGGCTACACTAACACTACATTTAATCATATTGGCGGTGAAGTACAAGTGGGGTCCATATCACTCATTGACTGTGTCAAAGGACAACCGACAACTCACTATCTAGGACCTGGCAGATATGCCTACCTTTCTACAAGGACTTGATCTGCCGATGCCACCCCATCCTACGCCAGCTACACAGCCTGATGGGGGCATTTCGGGTGATCCCTAGGAGCACAAGACAGAATCTAACCCAGCTTACGCTAGATGCAGAATCCCGGCCCTGTGGTATCTATATTGTTTATGTTCATATGCTGGAAGGCCTGAAGCACCGGTTTTCTTCATGCCTGTTTACTATTCCTTTTTTTGCTATATAGTTTGTTATATGTTATGCGGGTATCTGGTCTCGTCTTTAAGATACATACGGCTGTTTTTTTATTCTCAGATACCCCCCGGGCACCCTCAATGACTCTAGCTTAGAGTCGAGGTTTTCCCTGGTCTCCAAAAGTGATCCAGGAGCTCAATTGTTATGCAGCTTACTCTCTCGCTGCAGGTAGGTCCTCTACCCTCTTTTTCCTTTCTCTCTGCTCCAGTCAACCTTTTTATCTCCTCTTCTATTCTCCCCTCACCCCTCTTTTCTAACTTTTCTTCCCTTCTTTTTTCCTCTCTCGGAATCTACCTAAAATGTCGCACTAATGTGGGGATTTCTTTGCGACACAACTAATACACGACCCTATATACTTTTATGTGTTTGTGTCAATACTGTACCACTTCGTCTGATCGGGGTCTTGGCGTATATACTGGCCGTACGATGTGAGTCAGCTTTTAGCCCCTTGCGCTAGCTACTTTTTAATTATACTGTACCATATTGCAAACCTCATGGCAACATCTGATAGGTGAGATACTACAGGGGGCAGAGACAGTCGGTCCTGTCCCCCAGCGGCAGAGTGTTTTATTGGGAGAGGAGAGCCTTGTCCTCCCTCCCCAGCGGCAGAGCGTTTTATTGGGAGAGGAGAGCCTTGTCCTCCCTCCCCAGCGGCAGAGTGTTTTATTGGGAGAGGAGAGCCTTGTCCTCCCTCCCCGGCGGCAGAGTGTTTTATTGGGAGAGGAGAGCCTTGTCCTCCCTCCCCAGCAGCAGATAGAGCAGGGAATAGAGAGCCCAGCCTCCTTTCCCCAGCGGCAGAGTGTCCAGCAGGGAATAGAGAGCCCAGTCTCCTTTCCCCAGCAGCAGGACACTGTATTGGGAGCGGAGACAGTCGGTCTCCCTCCCCAGCGGATGGGAGTATGTATGGGTGAGGAGCTTGTTACCCCCTCTCCCCAGCGGCAGCTTAATGTACCAGGGGGAGACAGTAAGCCCAACAACCATGCAGATGGGACCGTGCTCTCTGCACTTACAGCAAAGGGGGAAGGGACAGTCGGTCCTGTCCCCCAGCAACCAGGCTGTTTAGCCAAAGGGGAGAAAGTCAGTCTCCCCCCACAGCAGCATGGTGATTTGTCCAAAGGGGAGACAATCGGTCTCCCCCTCCAGCAGCAGAGCTGTGTATCCAAGTGTAGTAACCATTTATTGTGGGTGGGCTGTACTGCTGTTTCTGTTTTGTGGGTGGGCTGCTGGACTAACCAGGGCACTGACCGGCAGGAGGTCAGATACCCTGTTAGTCTTTTTGGAAAAGGGGAGAGATGTGGCGGAACCAACCTCGCCACTATGTTCTGGAGAAGCCTGGTTGCTCGCCTGCTGCCTCTGGACTATGGCCCCATTATAAAAGCTTGCATTTTCCCCTGCAGAAAGGCTTGTTCGTGCCTTTCTGCCTGGGTGTTCGGTAGATTGAATCTACCGGACCAACTCACAAATGAATGGACTACCTGGGTAAGGGATGTGCCATAACACTATACGTTAATATTGTTAGTTAGTTATATTCTGTTAGTATATTGGTTAAGTGTAATGTTTAATTCTGTTAGTAGACCACTCTGAAAGTTTATAATGTGACAGTGACTCCAATAGTTTACTCCAACATCCATTGTTCTGTTTTAACTGGATTAACTGGTAAACTGATTATGTTATGTACATTATGTTTCTTACTGTGTGTCTACTCACTGTATGGTAATTTGGTTTGCAGACTGAATGTCTAATCTTTTCCTAGCCCCAGTTAGTTGGAGGACTATGTTTAGTTCCTTCCCCCCATTGTATACTAATGTCATGTGTATGTCTTTTAAAAGTCTGTGTTGTTTGTCAAATAAAGTAGTTCAATCTTGCTGTACCTAACTGCTAGATGTCATGTCTATTTGGGTACAAAGAGCAAGGGTCCAGGAAAGACTTTGCTGGGTGTGACGGTCCGTTACAAAGACTATTGACCCAGAGATGCCTCAGTTGCGCTCCATCTGGGGAACACCTCATTTATCAGTTTCTCTGTTCTACAGTGGAACAAAATCCTGTACCCTACTCGGGGGCCAGCTGTTGCCTGATGGATCAAGACGTAGCCACCCAATTACAAATCCCGACACAAGCCAAGAAGGAACCTATTTTTATTTAGGTAGTGGTACCCCATTCACTTCTGGACCGATCACTCAAGAAACACAACCACTCCTCACTCTATTGGGTACAAGTCATATAGAGACTTTATGTTTTAACCTAGTGGCCTCCCCACATTTTCCTGTTATACTTGGACTTCCATGGCTAAGACATCACAATCATCATTTGGTCCCGAGGGACATTGTCTTTCTCCTCATCCAACTGCCAACGACATTGTACCATGCCACGTCAATCTCTAGTCTTAGCCCAAGAGACCCACTGTAGCACCTCCAATTCCTGAACCCTATGTCAGCTACACAGAGGTCTTGGATAAACAACAAGAAGATATGTTACCTCGAAGAAGACCATTTGACAGCGCAATTGATCTTCTGTCTGGGGCACCAATTCCATTCAGACGCATCTACCCCCTCTGAACCTGAAATGAATCACCTTAAGGAATACATTGATGAAAATCTCAAAGTTTTTATACGCCCCTCCACATCCCCTGCCGGGGCCAGAATCTTCTTTGTCTGCTCCCATGCGTAGGTTACCGTGAACTAAGCAAAATTACAGTAAAGAATCATTACCCTGTTCCATTAATATATGAACTCCTTGATAGAATCAAGTATGCCACCCTCTTTACGAAACTAGATCTACGAGGGGCCTATAATCTGGTGCGCATCAGAATATCTTGTGATGCCATTTGAACTATGGAACACACCAGCAACCTTTCAACATATCCTGAATGATATCTTCCATGCTTACATTGATTCTTTTTTGGTTATCTATCTAGATGACATATTGATATTTTCCTCCTCTTTGGCTGATCATCATGATCATGTTTGTAAAATTTTGGAAAGCCTCAGAAGCAATCAACTCTATGTCAAGTTATAAAAATGTCACTACTGTAGACTTTCGGGCTTTATTCTGTCTCCAGGAAGGATTAATATGGATCCCAAGAAGATATCCGGGGTCCTTGTTTGGCCCACACCAACCGACAAAAAGACTGTGCAAAGAATAATTGGTTTCCCTAACTACTTCAATTTTTCCCATATCATCACACTGATCACTCGTCTCACTCGTCAGATACCTCCATTTTAGTGGTCCCCTGAGGCGCAAGATGTCTTTGACCAATTAAAGAAAAGATTTACTACAGCTCCAGTCTTGATACAACCTGATATTACTCAATATCACACTGACACAGGTCTCAGGTATACCAGAAAAAGGCTCTTGAGCACTCTGAGGCTGGACAAATGAAGTCACAAAAGAGGTTGTAATCCACAGTTCTTCACAGTGACAAAGAACTCCTATCCATTAAGCAAGCCCTAGTGGAGTGGTCTCAACATCCAATAACAGTCTATATGACACGGATCATAGAAATCTGGAATACCATCGACCTGCTAGAAGACTATGCCAAGCTTGATTGGCCCTCTTTTTTATGTGTTCACATTACGCTATTTTCACATTACCAACAGGCCTTGGTCTCGTAATACCAATGCCGATGCCCTGCCACGCCTTCCATCCAGCACTACCAAGGACACACCTTTGCCAGACCCTATCTTTCCTCCTGAGACGTTTTTAGCCACTACGTCTAATTTGATGGATCAGCTATGCAAGCAACCTATGGGTCACCACTTCACCTCCTTTGCAACTCATTGAAGGCCTACACTACTACGAAGAGAACCTCTTTGTCTCCATGTTCTGCAAACTTGCCATGATTCTCCATTAGCTGGTCACAGTGGAATAAAGAAGACTATTGATTGAATACAGAGAGAATTTTAGTGGTCTTCCATTCGAGATGACTCCACTCAGTTTGTCCGTTCCTGCACCATATGCTCCATTCTTTACGTGTACCCTTGACACCATGGTCTAATATATTGATGGATTTTATTGTGGATCTACCACCATCACAGAAGCACAATACCATCCTCATGATCATTGACAGAGTTACTAAGATGACCCATTTTGTCCCCACTATTGGAATCCCTACAGCAGTCACCATAGCATCTCTTTTTCTGTCTTTTTCCCTTTCATGGGGTTACCCAGGAACATCACTATTGATCGTGGGGTACAGTTTACTTCGCATTTCTGGAAAGCCTTCTGCCAGAATCTCAAGATTCAACCTCCATTATCTACAGTCTGTCATCCCCAGACTAATGGGCAGACTGAACGCATCAATCAAGTATTGGAACATTACCTCTGATGCTATACCACCTATTTGCTGGATGATTGGCTTCAGTATACCCCCACTGCTGAATTCACGTAAAAGTTATGTGATCAATTTGACCTCCTTCACCAGACTCTGTTAAAAGCCCGAGAGACCTTCAAGGCTTATGCTGACTGTCATCGTTCTGCTGCTCCCACACACCATCTTGGTGACAAGGTCTGGTTGTCCACAGAGAACATCCGACTGAGCTGCCCTTCCCATAAATTAGGACCAAAGTACGTTGGCCCTTTTTTAATCACGAAGATCCTCAATCCTGTGACTATGCATCTGTAACTACCCTCTACGTATTGTCTTCTTCCTGTGTTCCATACATCCTTGCGCAAACCCGTTTGAAGACGACATCTCCCAAACGCTGTCCACTGGTCCCTGGTACTGTATTTATTCCAATTGCTCATACTTGCAGATACTCTGTAGCAGTTTTGTTAATGCTATCAGTCCTCTTGCAGGGTACTGCCCCAGTAAGAGTGATTCCATTGCTACTGGGTTCCAACATCTGAACGTGAGTACCTCACACAGGACTTGGCTCAGCACCCAAGACTTACCCCAGCATGCATTTTGCACTCAAAAGGACTTGCCCAGCACCCAGAATGCACTCATATGACTTGCCCAGCACCTATTACTCACCCCAGCAGCCACATGACCCTTAGAGGACTTGTCCCAGCACGCAGATAGAACGCACAGGACTTGCCCCAGCACCCAGGTCTTTCCCCAGCAGACAAATAGCACTCACAGGACTTGCCCCAGAACCCACAAAGACTTGCCCCAACATGTGGATTGCACTCTTGCCCCAACATCCAGGACTTCACTGGTGCATGCTGGAAGGAAAAAGTGCCGGATATGACTTTGTCGGATACCACGGGGCAAGAGCTAGCTGCAGCTCTGCAAATGCCCCTTGCTACAGTGCAACATACCCATATGGATCTTGGTGGTGACCCCTATTAAGCTTTCTGAGTCTAATAGTAGGTGATCTCTTCGATCATGATAGGTGTTGCAGTTATCAAAGTATAGGTTTCCCCCCTACTTGCTGACAACTGCAGTTCCTCTCACAGACTGAAGATTATAACAGTTGCAGTCTTCTCCTGCAGGGTCAAGCTTTGAGCACCGGCTACATTGTCCCTGTCAGACTGAGGCCACTCAAAGTGGCCTTATCTGACAGGTGGGATCCCGCTGCAAGTCCCTGCAGCAGGATCTGAGCACAGCTCATCACGGGGACCGCGATGAGCTGTTTAACACTGGACGTACTATGCCGTCCTAGCGTCTTTTAGGCACTGAAAATCAGAACGGAAAATCTGTACACCTTCTGTTGTTAGAATGGTTTGATCTGCTTTGTTCCTTTCCCTCCAACATGGTTCCACCCATACACTCTGACAACTGCTCTATCACATGCATGGAGTCCCTGTGTAGGCCAACATTCATTGGGACTTCACATTATTCTTTGGCGCACACAATGATATCATCACCATTGCGAGTTAGAACCACAGTAGCCCCTTTTATACATATCACACTGTTATTTAACAGTTAAGGGTTGTTGCTCCTTTAAGAACAATAACACCACATTTTAATAATAGGAACATGTTCCAGGAGAACATAATAATTATTTTTTGTATTAATTATTAGGTAATGTTCTGTTCAACTTGAATTCTATTCTTCCAAGAATTTATGATCTACTGTGGAATTTTTTACATTATGTCTTTGTTATCAGTCAACACTAATTAGCAGAATTTCTTGTGTAACCCAGCAAGATCTAGATAAAGAATTATTGGGTGAAGCCAGAATTTGATGTTGGTTACATCAGATAAATGCCACAGACATCATTAAATGGAATTTAATCTTCACGAGTGGAACTGAAGAAAATCAATAAAGCAATTAAAAAAAACTTAATATGTACAAATTTCTAAATATATCGGTCAAATGATATGTATATCTTTTACTTTATTTTTTCATTTTCTCTACTTCCCTAGAGTCACTATCAAATTTAATTAATTACGGATATTTAAAATAAAAATGAGAAATTCAAAATGACAGGCTTCATGCAGGGCCAGCACCCACTCCACTGCTAGTTACAGTAAGGTATTATTTTAAAAAAATGTATTCCTCGTTTTTATTTCCTTCCTCTGCCCCTTCACTCCATTTCTCCTGCCGTCTTTTCATTATTGCTTGATTGCACCCACGGCAGCAAGTTGAACCAACATCACTTGCATTTGCAATGGCGCGGTCACTCAATTTGACAGCGCTACTGAGCATGTGCACAATACTCCGATTGCACAGTGCACATTCTCTCATGTTCCAGACACTGGAGAATGAGATTGGGACTGCAGGATTGCAGCTAGGGTTGCCACCTGGTCAGTACTTTACCGGTAGGCCGGTAAAAAAAAATTGCCATCAGGCCAATGTTATGTCTATGGAGACTGTAGCAAGGCCGGTATTTTTCTGAAGAAAAGGTGGCAACCCTAATTGCAGCCCTGAATCCCGCCGAATTCTACCTCTGTCCCGAAAAGTGGGACAGATGAGGGGCTCAGTGGAATCACAGCCTCAAATCACCTGTCAGATAAAGTGGGACAGTTGGAAGGTATGCATTTCCCATTCAAAGGTAGTTTATTTGCATATAACACCACAGATGATGTAATCAACAAGCAATATCACATACATGTTTAAAACATATTTTATCCTATTTTATGCATTTCCTTGCAATGTTGCCAACATAATGCATAGAACTATTTACAGCAATTTGTATTCTCTACATTCACAGAGTAAACAATGTTTAGGTTAGAGTCCCTTTAAACTATTAATGAAAATTATTTCTTCATACTAAAATTCAATTGTTTGTAAAATAATATTAGTTTACAGTTTAACCCCTTCGCGACACAGGACGGACCTAGTCCGTCCTGTGTGGCGAAGCGTTAGTGACACAGGACGGACCTAGTCCGTCCTGTGTCAAAACGAGCACTGAAAGCGGAGTTTTTCCGCTTTCAGTGCTCTGATGGTATTGTAACGATGCTTCCGTATGGAAGCATCGTACAATACTAAAGAAAATGCCCGTCGGCATTTCGATCGCTCCGGAGAGCGATCGAAATGCCGGTTTTAAAGGCACAGTGCCTTTAAAACACGTGCATTAAAAAATGAGCATAGGAAGCGAATTTTTCGCTTCCTATGCTCAGAAAGTGTTCCTGATTGCCTCGCAAGTCGAGGCAATCAGGAACACAAAAAAAAAATGCACGATCTTGGTCACTGAGTGACCAAGATGGCGCTGCCCTTCTAAGGGCAAGAGCACAGGAGGCAGGAAGTACCTGCTTCCTGTGCTCTCTGGCTGTCACACGATTGCCTCTTCACAGAGGCAATCAGTGACTGCCAGGCACACTGACAGGCAGTGGGGATGTTCTGCTGAACATCCCCACTGACTGGTCAGATCAATATTAACCCTATATTGATCTGACCAGTTATGATCTGCCTCCCTCTCCTCACATTTTTTTAGTGAGGGAGAGAGACAGATCAAAGTTCTAAAAGTAAAAAAAAACAATAAACACACAACACACAAATATTAAAACAATAAAAAAAAACTTATTAAAGCAATTCCCTGCGTTTAACCCCTTCCCTGCCACTGATCTTGCACAAGCAGTGATCGTGCACATCAGCGCATTTATTTTTGCCGTTTGTGCATTTTTTAGGGGTTAATTTTTTTTGTACTGTAATTTATTACAGTACTAAAAAGGCTCTTCTAAGAGTTATTAACCCCTTCTTTGCCGTCGATCACTGCTTACGCAATGATATTGACGCCAAAGCAATTTTTATCTGTCTGCATATTTTTATTTTATTTTTTTTACACATACCCGCTAGGGGATTACATGTAAAGTAAAAATATTTGAGTTTTTTTTTTTTAAGCTGCCTGAGCGCATAGCGATCAGTAACAGCGAATTAGTGGCAAAGGCGGTTTGGTGATTTCTCAATTAAGCTCACCATTCGCCCTGGTCAGATCAAAATTGGTCGGATCAATATTCACAAATATTGATCTGCCTCCCTCTCCTCACTTACATTTTTGTGACGGAAAGAGACAGATCAGTATTAGTGATATAAAATAACATTTTATAAAATTGTCAGGTTTTATGAAAGTCTTTCACTGTGTATTAACCCCTTCCCTGCCATTCATCACTGTGTAAGCAGTAATCTTGCACAGCAACAGTATGTTTTTCTGTCTGCACTGTTTTATGGATTAATTTCTTTGTACTGTAATGTATTACAGTACTAGATAGGCTCTTCTAAGAGCTATTAACCCCTTCTTTGCTCGAGATCACTGCTTACGCACTGATTCTGAGGCCGCGGACTCAGGGTTCGATTTTGACCCTATTCAGCTTTCTGATACATCATCTAGCGATGTATCGGTGGCTGCTGAGCCCTTGCCACAAGTAGTGATGGGGGTCTACCGATAAAAAAATATATGGTTTGGTGGGGGTAAATTACATTGGCTGGCTTCAAAGATATATCCCATAAAGGACACGTACGCAGGTTGACTACATGTCAAAATTCCAAGTTGGAATTTTGAGATGCGCATCTCACAAATGTTGCCTTCTAGCCAAAAACAAACCAACAAACCTATGCATGGGTGCTATCCCTGTACTCGGGAGATGTTGCTGAACACATATTGGGTTGTTGTTTGGCAGTGACATATACCAGAATCTGTGAATTCATGCCTGAAGTACAATGCATGTGGAAAAAAACCTCCCAAAAAAGTACTACCACAAACTTTTACAAAGGCTGGTGGTAGAATTAGTACCTATACAGTATTAAAATACCACCATTTCAAAAAATACCTTAGGATGTCTATTTTCCAAAAATATATGGTTTGATGGGGTAAAATTCATTGGACGGCTTCAAAAATGTTCCAAATGGAACATGGGCGCAGGCTGACTACATGTCAAAATTCCAGGTTGGAATTGCGCACCCCCTAAATGTGGAATTTTAGACCCAATACAAACCAACAAACCTATGCATGGGGGGTATCCCTGTACTCAGGAGATGTTGCTGAACACATATTGAGGTGTTGGTTGGCAGTGGCAAATACCAGAATCTGAAAATTCCTGCCTGAACTACAATGTGTGTGGGGAAAAAATGACATCCCAACCCTTTGACATAGGTTGGTGGTAGAATTAGCACTTGGAAAGTGTTAAAATACCACAATTTTAAAAACCCTAGGATGTCTAGTTTTCCAAAATATATGGTTTTATGGGGTAAAATACTTTGACAGGCTTCAAAAGTGTCCCAAATGGAACATGGGCGCAGGCTGACTACATGTCAAAATTCCAAGTTGGAAATGCACCCCCCCTAAACATGGCCTTTTAGCCCCCAAATAATCTAACTAACCTACACATGGGTGGTATCCCTGTACTCAGGAGATGTTGCTGAACACATATTAATGTGTTTTGTGGCACTGACACATAATAGGATCTATGAATTCATGCCCGATGTACAATGAATGTGAAAAACAAATTACTATCCATAACATTGACATAGGCTGGTGGTAGAATTAGTGCATGGAAAGTGTTAAAATACTACCATTTGAAATACCCTAGGGTGTCTAGTTTTCAAAAATATATGGTTTTGTGGGATAGAATACACTTTTTGGCTTCAAAAATGTCCCAAATGGGACATCGGCGCAGGTTTTCTGCACGTCAGAATTCCAAGTTGGAAAACCAAAAAGCGCACCTCTCAAATGTGGCCTTTTAACCCCCAAATAACCTAACCAACCTATACATGGGTGGTATCCCTGTACTCAGGAGATGTTGCTAAACACATATTGAGGTGTTGTTTGGCACTGACATATAACAGGATCTGTGAATTCATGCACAAAGTACAATGTATGTGAAAAAAAATTACTACCCAAAACATTGACATAGGCTGGTAGTATAATTAATGCATGGAAAGTGTTAAAATACTACCATTTGAAATACCCTAGGGTGTCTAGTTTAAAAATATATATGGTTTTGTGGGGTAGAATACACTTTCTGGCTTCAAAAATGTCCCAAATGGGACATGGGCACAAGTTTTCTGCATGTCAGAATTCCAAGTTGGAAAACCAAAATGAGCACCCCCTAAATGTGGCCTTTTAGCCCCAAAACAAACCAACAAACCTATGCATGGGTGGTATCCCTGTACTCAGGAGATGTTGCTGAACACATATTGAGGTGTTATTTGGAAATATCCCTTCACATTTTAAGGTAATGTTTACCTAAATTGCAATATATGTGAAAAATTAAAAAAAAAGATTTTTTGCTGCAAACTTTGGCATAGATTGGTGGTAAAATGGCTACATGAAATGTGTCAAAATACCCCAAGTTAAATGCCCTGAGTTGTCTAGTTTTCAAAAATATGTACATGTTGGGGGTCATTCATGGATTTAGTACAGAAATCAGTGTTACAATGTCACTATCGCTAATTTTGAAAGAAAGGATTTTAAAATAGCTTTGCACCACTTATAGTTCTGGCCCTGTAACATGAATAAAAAAGCACAAAAACATAAAAACATGGGCTATTTCTGAACTCAGGACATATATTAGAAACTTTTTAGCAGTGTTTTTTTGTTGTCTCTTGTACATGAGTATACGATTTTTCAAATAAAAGTCATAAAAAAAGTATTTTTTCAATTTTTTTGCCATATTTTATTATTTTTTTTACATCAAATTATATGCTATTATCAAAATAATGGTATCAAAAGAAAGCCCTTCTTATAACGATAAAAACAATATATAGTTTGTGCGGGTACACTAAATGAGACAGAAATAAATTACAGCAAAACACAAACACCTCAGAAATGTTAAAACAGCCCATGTCACCAAGCGTCGGACAAGCCAAAAAAGTCATGTCACTAAGGGGTTAAACACGTAGGTATTTAATGGACTCATTAGAAAATGTTTTCATCCGTTTACAATGTGACGCTAAGTAAGGTAACAAGATTCGTTATTTATATAACCTTGTAATAAAAAGTACACAGCAAAATTTGAGTGTCATAAACAAATAGTTCCACCCCTTTAGAACCCGCTGAGCTAGTGAAACTATCAGCGGAATGACACAGGACGTCAGTTGTAGTTTCACTCAACGTACGAGCATGTAAACATTTAATAGTTCCTTTTCTGGTGAAGGGATTCATACGCAGACCGGCTGAGAGAAGGAGGCGTCGCCATTTTGTTCGCTTCTAGGCGTCTGTAACGGAAGAGGATTAAGGGTCTTGTGAAAACTGCGGCGTCTCCTATTCCTTTCCTTTTTCCCGCTTTCCATCATCTATTTGGCTTTGCCGTGGGTCTTTACCAGCTCTTATTGTTATCACCGTCGCACTTTCGGGACCATGGCAGACGTCGACAAGCTTAACATCGACAGCATTATCCAGCGGCTGTTAGAAGGTGAGGTTTCCTTAGTGGGCCTTCCCTGCGTGTGGAGGCCTCGTATAAATGGTCTTGGCCGTGCTATTTGACACGTCTTGAAGGAATTATGTGAACTGACCTCCTCGGGGAGATGCGTGTATTGTTATGGAGGCCAGAGGTGTGGGTCCAGCTGTTGTGTATAACACAGCTAGCCATGTAGCTATACAGTGAGGTTCAGCATCATAGTAAAAAAAAAAAAGTCCACAACCGCAAGAATGCCAAATGTTTGCCTTTAGTGATTAGTTAATTATTTCCTGCCACCGTATGGAAGATGATGCCACTAAAGATATTGGTAATGCCCTGCAGGATGTATGTAGATATTGTTTTGCCTATTGTTAGACGTCTTTCCTTGGTTAATTAAAAAAAAAGAACTATCTACATTCAGACCTCCGGTATTGTTTCATTTACAATACGTTATATAGTGCGTTAATTGTACTACATAACTGGCCATGAAAATAAGCTATTGTTTATTTGTGTGACACTGACAAATTCCCTAGTTCTGGATATTGCGAGTTCAGGATATGACTTAATTTCAGAAGTACTTGACTGGCAGATGTGGCACTCGCTATAAACGTTTATTTACATAAAAAATATATTTAAAGGGTAGCCTTTTTAATAAAAATAGATCAGGAGAGCATGATTTGAAGGTATGGCTGGAATGCAAATGCGGTTGATGAGGGTAAATACTACTTTTCAGAAAGTATTCTAGAAGCCTGGAATAAAGAAGTACATGGCAACACAGTAGATGGATTAAACCGTGCTTGGGGTGTGCATGAGGCTTTTATGAAGAACACACGAGGAGGATAAATCTGAGATTTCATTATAGGCAGATTAGATGTAGAAATTTTGGTTCTTATCTGCAGTTTTCTCCTGTCTCACTTCTATAGATGGCAAAGAATCGAAGTAAGTTATACAGTATTTATCTTTTGAAGGGATTGTCACTCAAGTTCAGGCTAATGTTAAACAGATTCTTACTGTTTATAGTGCAAAGTCTAACACATTTGAATGTGAAAACACAGTTCTCAAAGGGCAGTAAAGCCTCATCCCTATAAAGGTAACTTGGTGCACAAATGTGCTGTAATGCACAATTGTATGAAACTTTACTTGGCTAGCTGAGTTAGTTTCCCTAATTTATAAAACTGAAACAAAATCTACAAGAGCAGGGTGGGGGAGAAGGCTGAACACACCAGACAAAATCTGATGTATTGTTGTATGCAATGTGTTCAGCAATGAGTTATAAACCTCCTTGAATTGCAAGTATTTTCTATTTAATTTAAAATCATAGGTTAATTAATATAAGTGGTTCATGCAGAAATGGTATGGATGTGCAGTTTTAGCCAGTGTCTGGAGGTTTAAAGGGAATGTCACCTGAGCATTTTATTTTTTTTATACTGTGAATTTAGTGAATAAAAAATGATCTAAACATTGTACTAGCAGAATTGCAAGCAAATGGCTACATTAGGAGACAAATGTTTCAAAAGTGTTTTTTTTTTTTTTTAATTTACCTTTGGCTTGATATGTAATTACACATTCCCCATAGACAAGCAGTTCATTTGCATACCAAAGTCACAGGTGATGCCATAAACAAGAGACTCAATAGTCACCGTTTAAATTACATTTTTTTCTGCTAATTTTGGCATTCCCTTTCATTTTTGCTTACACAATATATTTTTGATGCCATATTTATCTTCATAAAAGCAGAATTTAGTGATTTTATTGTCTTAAATTGACTGTGCTCATTTGCGTTCCTGACGTATGTGTATGTACATTGTGTCCTTAAGTTGTTAAGCTTAAGACACTGCCGTGAAACAGTTTAGTGGCTTGGTAATATATTTTTTGGGGTTTCACTGTAATTTCAGTGGGTGGTAGGTTGCTTAATCTATGTCAGGGGTCCTCAAACTTTTTAAACAGGGGGCCAGTTCACTGTCCCTCAGACCGTTGAAGGGCCGGACTATAGTAAAAATAAAAACTATGAAGAAATTCCTATGCACACTGCATATATCTTATTTTGAACAAAACGAGAACAAATACAATATTTAAAGTAAAGTTAAATCAACAAACTTACCAGTATTTCAATGGGAATAGTGTGCCAGTCAGAGCCCAGGAATATTATGCCAGTCAGATGCTCAGGAATATTATGCCAGTCAGATGCCCAGGAATATGATGCCATTCAGATGGCCAGGAATATGATGCCATTCAGATGGCCAGGAATATGATGCCATTCAGATGGCCAGGAATATGATGCCATTCAGATGGCCAGGAATATTATGCCATTCAGATGGCCAGGAATATGATGCCATTCAGATGGCCAGGAATATGATGCCAGTCAGATGGCCAGGAATATTATGCCATTCAGATGGCCAGGAATATGATGCCAGTCAGATGGCCAGGAATATGATGCCAGTCAGATGGCCAGGAATATGATGCCAGTCAGATGGCCAGGAATATGATGCCAGTCAGATGGCCAGGAATATGATGCCAGTCAGATGGCCAGGAATATGATGCCAGTCAGATGCCTAGGAATATGATGCCAGTCAGATGGCCAGGAATATTATGCCAGTCAGATGGCCAGGAATATGATGCCAGTCAGATGGCCAGGAATATGATGCCAGTCAGATGGCCAGGAATATGATGCCAGTCAGATGGCCAGGAATATGATGCCAGTCAGATGGCCAGGAATATGATGCCAGTCAGATGGCCAGGAATATGATGCTAGTTAGATGCCCAGGAATATGATGCCAGTCAGATGCCTAGGAATATGATGCCAGTCAGATGCCTAGGAATATGATGCCAGTCAGATGCCTAGGAATATGATGCCAGTCAGATGCCTAGGAATATGATGCCAGTCAGATGCCCAGGAATATGATGCCAGTCAGATGCCCAGGAATATGATGCCAGTCAGATGGCCAGGAATA